>OY856415.1:165278579-165648579 GCA_963693085.1 Alisma plantago-aquatica
CAGAGATGGTATGTAGGTTCAGGCAAGTCATATATATATTTACATGGTGATAATCATAATCACTTTATAGATTGCAAGATATAAAGTCATGCAAATAGTTATCTTCAAGCAATCGACAAATTCTTAGAAATGGTTGTGAAACTAAAGTGAGTAATCATAAAATAACCACATACCTGATTTGGAGAACTACTACAGAAATGGCTTATAACATCACTTTTAAAGGCGTCGGTTGTATACAAACACCAACGCCTAAAACATCAAGTGTCGGTTAAATAAAAAAACCGGTATCTATCTGTAAAGGGAGACCAGATAAGGGTTATCACTTTTATTTAGCATCAGTTCCTTAATAAGCAACCGAAACCTAAAATTAACCGCCAAATCCAAATTTTCCAGTGAAAAAAATTACATCCAAAATTTAATATACAACGTCGGTTGTTAAAACAGAAACCAACAACAAAAGGTTTTCTGCGAGACAGAAATTTGAAATTTTTTTATCATCGGTTGTCTTACAATAACCGACGTCGTGGTGTTTTCACGTGCCTAACCGTGAAAATTTTCACCCCCCTTTAGCTTCGGTTTTTATACGGAAACTTACGACTACGGTCTTAATTCGAGAATATTTATTTTTGTCAGCAACTAAAGATAGATGTCGGTTTTTCTAGTTGGAACCGACGACTATAAATGAACAATAGTGTCTATTTGTTGTTGGTAACTGACACCTATACTTTTTAGGGTCGGTTGTTTTTAATAACCAATGCCTATTATTAACTTAACAGCACTTGCGCGAGCCAGACTCTACCCATTTTGTTTCATTCATTCCACGATTGATCATGGTTTTAGGTTCGGGCAATTCCTCTGCTCACTGCCACTGGCTGCTCTTCTGCCCTCACTTCTGCCGCCACTTGCTAGTCCGCTGCTCGCCACCGCCGCTCACTGCTAGCTCCAGCCACTATTCTCCAGCTCAATCGCTGCTCCGGCCGACCACTCTCTTGCTACTCTGCTCTCTTCTTCCTCCACGCCGTTGACAGGTAAGTTGATGCCCTTCTTCTTCCTCTACCTCTTCTTCTTCCTCCACCTCTTCTTCTTCATGCTCCCTCCTTACCAAATGTATAGATAAAAGCAAGGCACGACCTACATGTGGGCTAGAGATGGAGGACGTGTCTAGCCCACATGTAGGTCGTGCCTTGCTTTTATCCATTTGGTAAGGAGGGAGTAGGAAGAAGAAGATACATTTGGAATTGAATACTAATGCTTGACCTAATTTTGTAAATTTTGATGCATGTTGAATTAAGATATTAAAACCCTAATACACATTTCACCATAATCTTGAATTAACTATATTGTTGAAATCTTGTGATCAATCTATGTAAGATATTAAAACCCTAATGTTAAATCTCTGATTTTGTAGTGATGGGTCGCCCTAACATCTACATGAATCCCTATTATATGATGTAGATTGATGATAATGCATGAGCTAGTTTGAAATTTTGAAATCAATTATGAATTATCTCTCCATCCCTAGGTCATACTAATTTATGTGTAATATTTATCTTGATGATGAACATGCATGGACACTCAAAATGTTGAAATCAATGCTATAGAGTGATAACACATGTAATTGTTGGCCTAGAAATTCATCCAAGATTTACTCATTAGGAGTAAATCTTGGATAGTCCCCGGTTTGGGATTGTTCTTGAATATGTAATCTCACTTAGGATGTAAGTGTATAATGTGTATTGGATTTTCAAAAACAAATTTGGTAGCATTTCCCCATTTGTTCTCCAAGTACATATGTACTTAGAGAACAGTGGGGAAATGCTGCCGAAATTTTCTTGAAAACCCAATACACATTATACAGTTACTTGTAAGATTAGGTGTTCAAGAATGGGATAGGTGATACACATTTAAAGGCATCAGTTGTATACAAACACCGACGCCTAAAACTTCAAGTGTTAGTTAAATAAAAAAAACTGACATCTATCTGTGAAGGGCGACCAGACACGGGTATCACTTTTATTTAGTGTCGGTTCCTTAATAAGCAACTAATGCTTAAAATTAACCGCCAAATCCAAAATTTCCAGTGAAAACAATTACCTCCAAAATTTAACATAAAACGTCAGTTGTTAAGAAGAAACTGACGACTAAAGGTTTTCTGCGAGACATAAATTGACCAATTTTTATCATCGGTTGTCATACAATAACCGACGCCATTGTGTTTTTGCGCGCCTAACCGTGGAAATTTTCACCCCCCCTTTAGCGTTGGTTTTTATACAAAAACCGACAACTATGGTCTTAATTTGAGAACATTTATTTTTGTCAGCATATAAAGATGGACGTCTGCTTTTCTATTTGGAACCGACGACTATAAATATACAACAAGGTCGGTTGTTTTTAATAACCGATGCCTATTATTAACTTAACATCACTTGCGCAAGCCAGACTCTTCCTCTTCTATTTCATTCATTCCACAATTGATTAGGGTTTTAAGTTCCGGCGACTCCTCTACTCACCACCGCTCGCTGCTCCTCTACCACCGCCTCCACCGCCGCTTGCTGGTCTACTGCTCGCCGCTGCCGCTCGCTGCGAGCTCCGGTCGCTGCTCTCTAGCTCGATCGCTGCTCCGACTGACCGCTCTCTTGCTACCCTACTCTCTTCTTCCTCCACGCTGTTGACATGTAAGATGTTGCCCTTCTTCTTTCTCTACCTCTTCTTCTTCCTCCACCACTTCTTCTTCCTGATCCCTCCTTACCAAATATATGGATAAAAGCAAGGCACGACCTGCATGAGGGCTGGACACGGCGCCATGGCCGTGTTGGCCGACCACGGCCGTGCTGGCCAGCCCAGCCTTGGTCGGACAACACAACCACGACCGCCGTTTCCAGCCCACATGCAGGTCGTGACTTGCTTTTACCCATTTTGTAAGGAGGGTGTAAGAAGAAGAAGATACATTTTCAAATAAATACTAATGCTTGACCTAATTCTTAAAATTTTGATGCATGTTGAATTAAGATATTAAAACCCTAACTCACATTTCACCATAATCTTGAATTCACTATATTGTTGAAATCTTATGATCAATCTATGTAAGATATTTAAACCCTAATGTTAAAGCTCTGATTTTATAGTGATGTGTGACCCTAACATCTACATGAATCCATATTGTATGATGTAGATTGATGATAATGCATGAGCTAGTTTGAAATTTTGAAATCAATTATGAATTATCTCTCCATCCCTAGGTCATACTAATTTATGTGTAATCTTTATCTTGATGATGAACATGCATAGACACTAGAAATGTTGATATCAATTTTATAGAATGACATCACATGTATTTGTTGGCCTAGAAACCCATCCAAGATTTACTCATTAGGAGTAAATCTTGGATAGTCCCCGGTTTGGGACTGTTTTTGACCACCTAATCTCACTTAAGATGTAAGTGTATAATGTGTATTGGGTTTTCAAGAAAATTTCGGTAGCATTTCCCCGTTTGTTCTCTAAGTACATATGTACTTTGAGAACGGCGGGGAAATGCAGCCAAAATTTTCTTGAAAACCCAATATACATTATACACTTACTAGTGAGATTAGGTGTTCAAGAATGGGATAGGTGGTACACATTTAAAGGTGTCGATTGTATACAAACACCAACACCAAAAGCATCAAGTGTTAGTTAATTAAAAAAACTGACATCTATCTTTGAAGGGTGACCAGACACGGGTATCACTTTTATTTAGTGTTGGTTCCTTAATAAGCAACCAACGCCTAAAATTAACTGCCAAATCTAAATTTTCTAGTGAAAAAAATTAACTCCAAAAATTAACATACAATGTCGGTTGTTAAAACAGAAACCGACGACTAAAGGTTTTCTGCGAGACAGAAATTTGACCAATTTTTATCATCGATTGTCTTACAATAACCGACGTCGTTGTGTTTTCACATGCCTAACCGCAAAATTGTTCACCCCCCTTTAGTGTTGGATTTTATACAGAAACTGACGACTATGGTCTTAATTCGAGAACATTTTTTTATCAGCATATAAAGATAGACATCGGTTTTTCTAGTTGGAACCAATGACTATAAATAAACAATAGTGTCCGTTTGTTGTTGGTAACCGACGCCTATAGTTTTTAGGGTCGATTGTTTTTAATACCTGACACCTATTATTAACTTAATTGCACCCACGCGAGCTAGACTCTTCCCCTTCTGTTTCATTCATTCTGTGATTCCTCTACTTAATGTCGCTCGCTGCTCCTCTGCCCGCGCCTCCACCGCCGTTTGTTGGTCCGCTGCTCGCCGCTGCCGCTCACTGCTAGCTCCGGCCGTTGCTCTCGAGGTCGACCGCTACTCCGGCTGGCCGCTCTCTTGCTACCCTGCTCTCTTCTTCCTCCACACAGTAGACGGGTATACTGCTGCCATTCTTCTTCCTCTACTAATTCTTCTTCCTCCACCTCTTCTTCTTCCTGCTCCCTCTTTACCAAATGTATGGATAAAAGAAAGGCACGTCCTCCATTTGGGCTAGACACAACGGCCCTGGCTGAGTTGGCCCACCACGGCTGTGCTGGCCAGCACGACCATGGTTGGCCAACATATATAGCCATGACCGCCGTATCCAGCCCACATGTAGGTCGTGCCTTGCTTTTATCCATTTGGTAAGGAGGGAGCAGGAAGAAGAAGATACATTTGCAATTGAATACTAATGCTTGACCTAATTCTATAAATTTTGATGCATGTTGAAGTAAGATATTAAAACCCTAATACACATTTCACCATAATCTTGAATTAACTACATTTCACCATAATCTAAGTACATATGTACATAGAGAACAATGGGGAATTACTGCCGAAATTTTCTTGAAAACCCAATACACATTATACACTTACTAGTGAGATTAGATGTTTAAGAATGGGATAGGTGGTACACATTTAAAGGCGTCAGTTGTATATAAACACCGATGCCTAAAACATCAAGTGTCGGTTAAATAAAAAAACTGACATCTATTTGTGAAAGGCGACAAGACAAGGGTATCACTTGTATTTAGCATTGGTTCATTAATAAGAAACTGATGCCTAAAATTAACCGAAAAATCCAAATTTTCCAGTGAAAAAAATTACTTCCAAAATTTAACATACAACATCGGTTGTTAAAACAGAAACCGACGACTAAAGGTTTCCCGTGAGACAGAAATTGACCAATTTTTATCGTCGGTTGTCTTACAATAACCGACGTCATTGTGTTTTCACATTCCTAACTGTGAAAATTTTCACCCCCCTTTAGCGTTGGTTTTTATATTGAAACCGATGACTATGGTCTTAATTCCAGAATATTTATTTTTGTCAGCATATAAAGATAGACGTCGGTTTTTCTAGTTGGAACCAATGACTATAAATGAACAATAGTGTTGGTTTGTTGTTGGTAACCGACGCCTATAGTTTTTAGGGTCGGTTGTTTTTAATAACCGATGCCTATTACTGACTTAACAACACCCGCGTGAGCCAGACTCTTCCCCTTTTGTTTCATTCATTCTGCGATTGATCAGGGTTTTAGGTTCTGGTGATTCCTCTGCTCATCGCCGCTCGCTGCTCCTCTGCCCCCGCCTCTGCCGCTACTCGTCACTGCCACTTGCTGCTAGCTCCAGCCACTTATGTCCAACTTGATCGCTGCTCCGGCCAGTCGCTCTCTTGCTACCCTGCTCTCTTCTTCTTCTATGACGTTGACAGCTATGATGTTGCCCTTCTTCTTCCTCTACCTTTTCTTCTTCCACCACCTCTTCTTCTTCCTTCTCCTTCCTTACCAAATGTATGGATAAAAATAAGACACAACCCGTGTCCAGCCCACATGCAGGTCGTGCCTTGCTTTTATCCATTTGGTAAGGAGGGAGTAGGAAGAAAAATATACATTTGCAATTGAATACTAATGCTTGACCTAATTCTATAAATTTTGATGCATGTTGAATTAAGATATTTAAACCCTAATATACATTTCACCATAATCTTGAATTAACTATATTATTGAAATCTTGTGATCAATCTATGTAATATATTAAAACCCTAATGTTAAATCTCTGATTTTGTAGTGATGTGTCGCCCTAACATCTACATGAATCCCTATTGTATGATGTAGATTGATGATAATGCATGAGCTAGTTTGAAATTTTGAAATCAATTATGAATTATCTCTCCATACCTAGGTCATACTAATTTATGTGTAATATCTATGTTGATGATGAACATGCATGGACACTCGAAATGTTGAAATCAATGTTATAGAATGACAGCACATGTTATTTGTTGGCCTAGAAACCCATCCAAGATTTACTCATTAGGAGTAAATCTTGGATAGTCCATGGTTTGGGACTATTCTTGAACACCTAATCTCACTTTGGATGTAAGTGTATAATGTGTATTGGGTTTTCAAGAAAATTTCAGCAACATTTCCCCGTTTGTTCTCTAAGTACAAATGTACTTAGAGAACAGCAGAGAAATGCTGTCGAAATTTTCTTGAAAACCCAATACACATTATACACTTACTAGTGAGAATAGGTGTTCAAGAATGAGATAGGTAGTACACATTTAAAGGCATCGGTTTATACAAACACCGATGCCTAATACATCAAGCGTCGATTAAATAAAAAAACTGACATCTATCTCTGAAGGGCGACCAAACACAGGTATCACTTTTATTTAGCATTGGTTCCTTAATAAGAAACCGATGCCTAAAATTAACTGCCGAATCCAAATTTTCCAGTGAAAAAAATTACCTCCAAAATTTAACATACAACGTCGGTTGTTAAAACAGAAACCGACGACTCAAGGTTTTTCACGAGATAGAAATTTGACCAATTTTTATCATCAGTTGTCTTACAATAACTGACGTCATTGTGTTTTTGTGTGCCTAACCGCAAAATTTTTCACCCCCTTTAGCGTTGGTTTTTATATGGAAACCGACGACTATGGTCTTAATTCGAGAACATTTATTTTTGTCAACATATAAAGATAGATGTCATATTTTCTAGTTGGAATCGATGACTATAAATGAACAGTAGTGTCGGTTTGTTGTTGGTAACTGACGCCTATAGTTTTTAGGGTCGGCTGTATTTAATAACCAACGCCTATTATTAACTTAATAGCACCAGCGCAAGCCAAACTCTTCCCCTTCTGTTTCATTCATTCCGCGATTAATCAGAGTTTTAGGTTCCGGCGATTCCTCTTCTCACCGCCGCTTGCTGCTCCTCTTCCCTCGCCTCTGCCGCCACTTTCTGGTCCACTGCTCGTCGTCGTCACTCACTGCTAGCTCTGGCCGCTGCTCTCCAGCTCTATCGCTGCTCCGGCCAGCCGCTGTCTTGCTACCCTACTCTCTTGTTCCTCCATGCCGTTGATAGGTAAGTTGTTGCCCTTCTTCTTCCTCTACCTCTTCTTCTTCCTCCACCTCTTATTCTTCTTGTTTCCTCCTTACCAAATGTATGGATAAAAGCAAGGCACGACCTACATGTGGGCTGCACACGGCGGCCATGGCTGTGTTGGCCCACCACGTCCGTGCTGGCCAAGCACGATCGTGGTCGGCCAACACAGTCACTGCTGCCGTGTCCAGCCCATGTGATAAAGTGGATTTTGGCTTAATTTCGAGGACGAAATATCTTTTAAGGTGTGTAGGATGTGATGGAGTGGACCTTGGAGTCCTTAATCATCCAATGACACAAGTGAAGTGATACATGTGAGTTGTTTTGAGAATCCCAAATGTTTTAGTAAAGTCGAGTGTTGTTTGATGTTGATATAATGATTCAGACATCTCTTTTAATGCCTTCTTGAGGAATTTAATTGGATGATCTCACAATTGAGGTTTGGCACCAAATTTGAGTAGAAGGTAGCTTGAGTGGTAGGAAATCTATGGTTAAAATTTGGTGGCAATCGGATATTCCTAGGGGAAGTTATGGAGGTTTGATTTTTGTGAAATGATGTGCAATATTAGTGTTGTTTAGCCTAAGTTGTTGTTTTTAATAAGTGTCACACACCCCCCTTAGTTGAGTTGGGTATGCGTGGCCCTTTTCCTGGCCCTAGATCTCAGATCTAACAGCCCCGGGTCCTTGCAACAATGAACCCACGGATAGGCTGAAGTGGAGGAGTAAGCTGGGCCCTTGGATGATTATCAGACGACTAAGAGTTCTCCTCCTACCTTCTGTCACAAGGGAGAACGTGGGTGAGGAGACGAGGCCCCGACCCACTTCACCACACGTCGTGGTCGTGGCCTGAATGAGGATACTAAGTGGTGAGTTGCTCGTGGCCCGAGTAGAGGAGTGCGGAGACCCCTTAATCAAGTTGTGAGGCTGCTCCAGTAGAGAGAACGGAAGCTCGACTTCCAGGTCCTCTCCACCACGACCTGTAGGCGGTGGTTAGAGGTGGAGAAAGGGAGCTCGAGCATCAATCTGAGGGGGGGTAAGGAGCAGAAAAGGAAGCAGGAGACGAGAGGAGATGACTCCATACGTTTTCAGTGGCTTCCGTGGAGCCTTCCATGCCCGATGAGCTCCACATAGCCGGAGATGAGGACCGAGCTCGGGGGTGGATTCTGGAGCTTCTCACCGCGAGCGAAGATGGTGGACGAGTTTATGGAGGCCCTGTGAAGCTTTTGGAAGCTTCATGTTGGAGTGGGAGTGAGAGGGGTGCTTTTTCCCCTGTTGCTCCGCCACGACAGAGATGGCGACGACGCTCCCAGCTAGGTGGAGAGGTGGAGCGGTAAGCATGGATAAAAGAGGCCGTGGAGTCCTATCCAAAGATGCCGAAGGTGTTGGATGCCCTGAGAGCTGACGAGGAGCTCTCAATCATGGGCTATTGGGGCTGCCTCGCGGCGGCACTCTGTCTCTGGATCACGCGAGAAGATTGCGTGGACTCACAATAGAAGAGAAAGGGGAGGCGAGTCGAACTAGGTCGATACTTTGGACCGGGTTCAAAACCCCAAACCGGCCGGTCGCCCGTGCCTCAAGCAGAATCATGGCGCCCCCAAAGTGGACACTTGGCAGTCCTCGGTTGGCCAGAAAAGGTAAATACCCTCGAAAATCACAGATCTTGTATAATTCGTAGTAATTAGCACAGTGATCAGAAAAATGCGGATAATATACCAAAATTCTCAGAAAAATTAGTAGAACACAATGAAAGTATAATATCAGTCTTTTGTCGCACTAATATCATTGATATCTTGTTAGTTGTGACAATGCTTAATTGATGGATAATAAATATCAAATGATGTTCTAAAATTTTGGGAAAATGCCAATAAGTCTATAATAATGCTTATAGTGCACCTGATGTCATTGATGATCATGTTGATGTACGAAATTATGTAATTTTCTTAATATGGCTAATTAGGGCTAATAACCCTAAAAGAAATGTAGAAAATACATTAATGATCAATAAATGATGAAATTTACAGTGTAAGCTCATATCATTACATGAAACCTCAGTTTTAATTATGAGATCATAATGATGAACAAAATCCATGTTATGTGAAGTTGACCCGTAATACATGGTTTAAAACCCTAATTTAGGTTAATGATGTAACCTAAGGTTAATATGTGCATAAAAAGGATGTGGAACATAATGTTCAGATAATGAACCATAATCTGGAATATGACATCAGTGAGATAATCATAAGATAAGAATACAAGTAATGATGCACATATCCTAATGAACTAAGCTAAACCCTAATATGGATATAATTAGGGTTAAGATGAGATATAATAGGATGAGAACCTGATGATAGTATGTGATCTTGTCTTGATCAGGGTTGACCAAGGATGTAGTTGACATCAGGAGTATATGTGATGATTAGGTTTGTTCTTGATCAAGGTACGCCATTACCTCTTACTTGGCTTATTATACAATATGCTTGTGTTATATGGTAGTAAAGACTTGGCATATGATATTGATTGAAATGATTGTTCTTGTATGATATGTTTCATGATTTTCCATACTTATTGCTATGAACACATGAAACATAATATATCTGTTCCATTATATCTAAGCACTTCAACTCTTTGGTAGTAAAGTGCTGGGAATAAGTACTTCAACTCTTTGGTAGTAAAGTACTTGGAAGTGATCCAACTCTTTGGTAGTAGATCACATTGTGAAATGATCCAACTCTTTGGTAGTAGATCATAAAGGCCTTAATGCATTCAACTCTCAGGTAGTAAATGCATGGATGATATAATGCAAAATGAGCTTAAAATATGTGTTCTCTTTTGTTAATGAATATCCTTGTGCAAGTACATGCTTTTCTTATATTTCTTTAATGTTTCCAAGTACTAGTTTTATCTTATTTCCAAGATATGATGAGAGGTAAATAAAAGACACGTAGGCGTACTCAGTACAATATTCATGAAATATTGTGCTGACGTGTACCGCATGTAATCTTTTGTTTAGGTTGTGGCTTGTGCTTTGAAGATCCAGGATGGTTGAGAGTTGTATAGCGAGCTGATGTACAGGTGGACCTGTTGTCTTAAGATCTTGTAGTTTAGATGTAGTACATGTATATGTATAGTTTGTTGTTCAATATGTAATATCAAATTTTGTAATAATTCATTATGTAATTATATGTTGAATGATGAACATGTGTGTATGGTTTGTTTATTGTTCATGTACATGTGCTACTGTGTTTCCTTCTGACTCCCTTGATTTTCTCTTTCTTAGCCTAGTGTGGGATGTTTAAATTGGGATTCTCGCTGAGGTGAGGGTTTCAATTTGGACGTCTCACATCAGATTAAGTTTTAGAAAATCCGGGGACGTCACAGGTGGTATCAGAGCATGAACAATAGTAAAGCCTGACATTTTCTCATTATGCAACTCAAAACCAGAAAATCTTGAACATAATAATCTTTTAGGGTTAGATTAGTCGTCTCTTAGAGACTAGATCTGACCTAGCCTCTAGGTTAGCACCTAGATGTCTGAGAACTAGGTCTAGACTGGTGCTTGTTGAGTAGCAAGTCCTTAGATGTCGTTCTTTCCTTGTGGTGCAGCGGTATGGGACGTTGCATTATTTGGAAATGACGTGCATCAAGGGAAGAGAAACCCTAGACATATGGCGCTCATTGTCTAGAGTAGCTACACTAGTCTACACCATGTTCTCACCCCTTTTCCTTAGTTTTCATGACACTGTACTCTCTACTATGTGTGGGGCACTCGTTTCAAGATTTGGTTTTTGATTCCAAACGGATCGAACCTCGATAGTTTTCTCTGACGCTTGTTTTATCGGAGAAAAACTATATAATATTTTATTATGTATATGTATTACAAAAATGTGTCCCCACACATGTACGAGTAGGAGGTGGTCATGCAACCTAAGTGAAAGTGAATGACATCAGTCTAGAAGAGAGAGTAGTTCTAGATTAGATGTCTAGAGCCTTGTTGGATATATATGATAGATAGAATAGATGAAATAAGTTTTTGTGATATGATGTAAGTTTCATATAGATGATATAAGATGGTTTATGATGATCCATGTTTGTCTTCGAGGACTTAAGTTCAATTTTGAGGATTTGAGATAAGTTTTGATGATGCAAGTATGCATTCTTTTATGAGATAAGATAAGTTAAGTTAAGACAAGATGTGAGTCAGCTTTAGCCTCAAACTCTTTTACAAAGGAGGACCTCTAGTGTTAGGACCAGTTTTAGGGTTAGCTCAAGAGAGAGTGAGACCCACAGGGAGAAGGTCAGAGAACCTAGACTCCATGATATGAGAAATATGAGATATGTGATATGATATGTCCTAAACTAGAATACTCCTGAGTGATTCAGTTGAGTTGCTTTATGCATGATTCCTATAGTTTTGTTGAACCCTAGATGTCCTTGGGAGGACCAAACTCTAGAGTCAGAGAGAGGCTGGTTATATGCACATGTGAATATGAATATGAGTACCTACCATCTGGGTGAGGGAGAGAGAGTCCCAAGACCCTGGAGGAGGTAGCTATGTTAGTTTTTGTGAAGCCTCATGCTCGGGTTGGTGGTTTCCCACATAGGAATCTAGTGATGTATATAAGAGAGCTTTGGGTATGATGTTTCATGGGTAGAGACATGTGAATAGAATGTCATAGCATGTTTTGGTTTGTGCTTATGTGGCTAGAGTTTGTGAAGTTGATCAACTAGTGCCAATGAGGTTATCTGAGAACCCTAGACCGAGAGGAAAGATAAAGTATATGTGCTTATGAGATACTCAAAGAGATGAGTGAGCTCAGAGAGACTGAGCATGGAACTACCCTCATGACATGGGTCAGGAGAACCTCAGTTGGACTAGATGAAGTTTTGATATAGGTTTAATAAGACACTCACATAAGTTTGTTTAGCACAACCATAATATAATATATCTAAGGATGTGATCTAATCTTGAGATGTTCCACATAGACATGTCATGATGGAAAACTTAAAGATGGGTTAATAGATATTAATGCATAATTGGTTAACCATGTACATGAATAATGAGGATTAATGTGAAATTGTTGGTTAATCTTGTAATGAACTCACTACTAAATGTTGTAATTTGTTATGAGCAATGAAATAAGATCATATGAATGAAACATGTTACATGAGGTGTTAATCTTATTACTTAATAAAGATGAAAAATATAGTTTGACAGCTAGCACAATATAATGATTAAAACACCTTGATGTGATCTAGATGAATAAAGTGGGTTAACTTTAATTAACTCCCCTCCTAAAAGGCATATGTCAATGATGAACATGTTCTAACAATGAACTAAATAAAATGTTGATGATACCTTGATGTATGGGTTAACTTGGGTTAACTCCTTTAGAACATGGTAATATGATGAGGGAAACCTAATGCATGGCTAAAGATAAGGAAGAAAATCTAACATACGAGTTATGTAATGACATAACCTAAGCTTCTAAACTCTTGTTTGAGCCTTCTATAGAGTGAGGTTTCACCCTTGATGCTCTCAAAACCTCCTAATAGTACTTTGGATACATGGTTCTAGGTAACCTTTGTGGATATGTTACACATAGAATAGTGCCTATATGTGGATGAGAGCAAGATAAGGTTTTCCCTGGAAGTATGAGTATGGTTTACTTTCGAGGACGAAAGTTCTTTTAAGATGTATATGATGTGATGAAGTGGATTTTGGCTTAATTTCGAGGACGAAATATCTTTTAAGGTGTGTAGGATGTGATGGAGTGGACCTTGGAGTCCTTAATCATCCAATGACACAAGTGAAGTCATACATGTGAGTTGTTTTGAGAATCCCAAATGTTTTAGTAAAGTCGAGTGTTGTTTGATGTTGATATAATGATTCAGACATCTCTTTTAATGCCTTCTTGTGGAATTTAATTGGATGATCTGACAATTGAGTTTTGGCACCAAATTTGAGTAGAAGGTAGCTTGAGTGGTAGGAAATCTATGGTTAAAATTTGGTGGCAATCAGATATTCCTAGGGGAAGTTATGGAGGTTTGATTTTTGTGAAATGATGTGCAATATTAGTGTTGTTTAGCCTAAGTTGTTGTTTTTAATAAGTGTCACACGCCCCCCTTAGTTGAGTTGGGTATGCGTGGCCCTTTTCCTGGCCCTAGATCTCATATCTAACAGCCCCGGGTCCTTGCAACAATGAACCCACGGATAGGCTGAAGTGGAGGAGTAAGCTGGGCCCTTGGATGATTATCAGACGACTAAGAGTTCTCCTCCTACCTTCCGTCGCAAGGGAGAATGTGGGTGAGGAGACGAGGCCCTGACCCACTTCACCACACGTCGTGGTCGTGGCCTGAATGAGGATACTAAGTGGTCAGTTGCTCATGGCCCGAGTAGAGGAGTGCGGAGACCCGTTAAGCAAGTTGTGAGGCTGCTCCAGTAGAGAGAACGGAAGCTCGACTTCTAGGTCCTCTCCACCATGACCTGTAGGCGGTGCTTAGAGGTAGAGAAAGGGAGCTCGAGCATCAATCCGGGGGGGGGGTAAGGAGCAGAAAAGGAAGCAAGAGACGAGAGGAGATGACTCCATACGTTTTCAGTGGCTTCCGTGGAGCCTTCCATGCCCGATGAGCTCCTCATAGCCGGAGATGAGGAACGAGCTCGGGGGTGGTTTCTGGAGCTGCTCACCGTGAGCGAAGATGGTGGACGAGTTTATGGAGGCCCTGCAAAGCTTTTGGAAGCTTCATGTTGGAGTGGGAGTGAGAGGGGTGCTTTTTCCCCTTTTGCTCCGCCACGACAGAGATGGCGACGGCGCTCCCAGCTAGGTGGAGAGGTGGAGCGGTACGCATGGATAAAAGAGGCCGTGGAGTCCTATCCAAAGATGCCGAAGGTGTTGGATGCCCTGAGAACTGACGAGGAGCTCTCGATCATGGGCTATTGCTCGCCGGAGGGGCTGCCTCGCGGCGGCACTCTGTCTCTGGATCACGCGAGAAGATTGCGTGGACTCACAATAGAAGAGAAAGGGTTGGCGAGTCGAACCAGGTCGATACTTTGGACCGGGTTCAAAACCCCAAACCGGCCGGCCGCCCGTGCCTCAAGCAGAATCATGGCGCCCCCAAAGTGGACACTTGGCAGTCCGCGGTTGGCCAGAAAAGGTAAATACCCCCAAAAATCACAGATCTTGTATAATTCGTAGTAATTAGCACATTGATCAGAAAAATGCGGATAATATACCAAAATTCTCAGAAAAATTAGTAGAACACAATGAAAGTATAATATCAGTCTTTTTTCGCACTAATATCATTGATATCGTGTTAGTTGTGACAATGCTTAATTGATGGATAATAAATATCAAATGATGTTCTAAAATTTTGGGAAAATGCCAATAAGTCTATAATAATGCTTATAGTGCACCTGATGTCAGTGATGATCATGTTGATGTACGAAATTATGTAATTTGCTTAATATGGCTAATTAGGGCTAATAACCCTAAAAGAAATGTAGAAAATACATTAATGATCAATAAATGATGAAATTTACAGTGTAAGCTCATATCAGTACATGAAACCTCAGTTTTAATTATGAGATCATAATGATGAACAAAATCCATGTTATGTGAAGTTGACCCGTAATACATGGTTTAAAACCCTAATTTAGGTTAATGATGTAACCTAAGGTTAATATGTGCATAAAAAGGATGTGGAACATAATGTTCAGATAATGAACCATAATCTGGAATATGACATCAGTGAGATAATCATAAGATAAGAATACAAGTAATGATGCACATATCCTAATGAACTAAGCTAAACCCTAATATGGATATAATTAGGGTTAAGATGAGATATAATAGGATGAGAACCTGATGATAGTATGTGATCTTGTCTTGATCAGGGTTGACCAAGGATGTAGTTGACATCAGGAGTATATGTGATGATTAGGTTTGTTCTTGATCAAGGTACGCCATTACCTCTTACTTGGCTTATTATACAATATGCTTGTGTTATATGGTAGTAAAGACTTGGCATATGATATTGATTGAAATGATTGTTCTTGTATGATATGTTTCATGATTTTCCATACTTATTGCTATGAACACATGAAACATAATATATCTGTTCCATTATATCTAAGCACTTCAACTCTTTGGTAGTAAAGTGCTGGGAATAAGTACTTCAACTCTTTGGTAGTAAAGTACTTGGAAGTGATCCAACTCTTTGGTAGTAGATCACATTGTGAAATGATCCAACTCTTTGGTAGTAGATCATAAAGGCCTTAATGCATTCAACTCTCAGGTAGTAAATGCATGGATGATATAATGGAAAATGAGCTTAAAATATGTGTTCTCTTTTGTTAATGAATATCCTTGTGCAAGTACATGCTTTTCTTATATTTCTTTAATGCTGCCAAGTACTAGTTTTATCTTATTTCCAAGATATGATGAGAGGTAAATAAAAGACACGTAGGCGTACTCAGTACAATATTCATGAAATATTGTGCTGACGTGTACCGCATGTAATCTTTTGTTTAGGTTGTGGCTTGTGCTTTGAAGATCCAGGATGGTTGAGAGTTGTATAGCGAGCTGATGTACAGGTGGACCTGTTGTCTTAAGATCTTGTAGTTTAGATGTAGTACATGTATATGTATAGTTTGTTGTTCAATATGTAATATCAAATTTTGTAATAATTCATTATGTAATTATATGTTGAATGATGAACATGTGTGTATGGTTTGTTTATTGTTCATGTACATGTGCTACTGTGTTTCCTTCTGACTCCCTTGATTTTCTCTTTCTTAGCCTAGTGTGGGATGTTTAAATTGGGATTCTCGCTGAGGTGAGGGTTTCAATTTGGACGTCTCACATCAGATTAAGTTTTAGAAAATCCGGGGACGTCACAGGTGGTATCAGAGCATGAACAATAGTAAAGCCTGACATTTGCTCATTATGCAACTCAAAACCAGAAAATCTTGAACATAATAATCTTTTAGGGTTAGATTAGTCATCTTTTAGAGACTAGATCTGACCTAGCCTCTAAGTTAGCACCTAGATGTCTGAGAACTAGGTCTAGACCGGTGCTTGTTGAGTAGCAAGTCCTTAGATGTCGTTCTCTCCTTGTGGTGCAGCGGTATGGGATGTTGCATTATTTGGAAATGACGTGCATCAAGGGAAGAGAAACCCTAGACATATGGCGCTCGTTGTCTAGAGTAGCTACACTAGTCTACACCATGTTCTAACCCCTTTTCCTTGGTTTTCATGACACTGTACTCTCTTCGATGTGTGGGGCACTCGTTTCAAGATTTGGTTTTTGATTCCAAACGGATCGAACCTCGATAGTTTTCTCTGACGCTTGTTTTATCGGAGAAAAACTATATAATATTTTATTATGTATATGTATTACAAAAATGTGTCCCCACACATGTACGAGTAGGAGGTGGTCGTGCAACTTAAGTGAAAGTGAATGACATCAGTCTAGAAGAGAGAGTAGTTCTAGATTAGATGTCTAGAGCCTTGTTGGATATATATGATAGATAGAATAGATGAAATAAGTTTTTGTGATATGATGTAAGTTTCATATAGATGATATAAGATGGTTTATGATGATCCATGTTTGTCTTCGAGGACTTAAGTTCAATTTTGAGGATTTGAGATAAGTTTTGATGATGCAAGTATGCATTCTTTTATGATATAAGATAAGTTAAGTTAAGACAAGATGTGAGTCAGCTTTAGCCTCAAACTCTTTTAAAAAGGAGGACCTCTAGTGTTAGGACCAGTTTTAGGGTTAGCTCAAGAGAGAGCGAGACCCACAGGGAGAAGGTCAGAGAACCTAGACTCCACGATATGAGAAATATGAGATATGTGATATGATATGTCCTAAACTAGAATACTCCTGAGTGATTGAGTTGAGTTTCTTTATGCATGATTCCTATAGTTTTGTTGAACCCTAGATGTCCTTGGGAGGACCAAACTCTAGAGTCAGAGAGAGGCTGGTTATATGCACATGTGAATATGAATATGAGTACCTACCATCTGGGTGAGGGAGAGAGAGTCCCAAGACCCTGGAGGAGGTAGCTATGTTAGTTTTTGTGAAGCCTCATGCTCGGGTTGGTGGTTTCTCACATAGGAATCTAGTGATGTATATAAGAGAGCTTTGGGTATGATGTTTCATGGGTAGAGACCTGTGAATAGAATGTCATAGCATGTTTTGGTTTGTGCTTATGTGGCTAGAGTTTGTGAAGTTGATCAACTAGTGCCAATGAGGTTATCTGAGAACCCTAGACCGAGAGGAAAGATAAAGTATATGTGCTTATGAGATACTCAAAGAGATGAGTGAGCTCAGAGAGACTGAGCATGGAACTACCCTCATGACATGGGTCAGGAGAACCTCAGTTGGACTAGATGAAGTTTTGATATAGGTTTAATAAGACACTCACATAAGTTTGTTTAGCACAACCATAATATAATATATGTAAGGATGTGATCTAATCTTGAGATGTTCCACATAGACATGTCATGATGGAAAACTTAAAGATGGGTTAATAGATATTAATGCATAATTGGTTAACCATGTACATGAATAATGAGGATTAATGTGAAATTGTTGGTTAATCTTGTGATGAACTCACTACTAAATGTTGTAATTTGTTATGAGCAATGAAATAAGATCATATGAATGAAACATGTTACATGAGGTGTTACTCTTATTACTTAATAAAGATGAAAAATATAGTTTGACAGCTAGCACAATATAATGATTAAAACACCTTGATGTGATCTAGATGAATAAAGTGGGTTAACTTTAATTAACTCCCCTCCTAAAAGGCATATGTCAATGATGAACATGTTCTAACAATGAACTAAATAAAATGTTGATGATACCTTGATGTATGGGTTAACTTGGGTTAACTCCTTTAGAACATGGTAATATGATGAGGGCAACCTAATGCATGGCTAAAGATAAGGAAGAAAATCTAACATACGAGTTATGTAATGACATAACCTAAGCTTCTAAACTCTTGTTTGAGCCTTCTATAGAGTGAGGTTTCACCCTTGATGCTCTCAAAACCTCCTAATAGTACTTTGGATACATGGTTCTAGGTAACCTTTGTGGATATGTTACACATAGAATAGTGCCTATATGTGGATGAGAGCAAGATAAGGTTTTCCCTGGAAGTATGAGTATGGTTTACTTTCGAGGACGAAAGTTCTTTTAAGATGTATATGATGTGATAAAGTGGATTTTGGCTTAATTTTGAGGACGAAATATCTTTTAAGGTGTGTAGGATGTTATGGAGTGGACCTTGGAGTCCTTAATCATCCAATGACACATGTGAAGTCATACATGTGAGTTGTTTTGAGAATCCCAAATGTTTTAGTAAAGTCGAGTGTTGTTTGATGTTGATATAATGATTCAGACATCTCTTTTAATGCCTTCTTGAGGAATTTAATTGGATGATCTCACAATTGAGTTTTGGCACCAAATTTGAGTAGAAGGTAGCTTGAGTGGTAGGAAATCTATGGTTAAAATTTGGTGGCAATTGGATATTCCTAGGGGAAGTTATGGAGGTTTGATTTTTGTGAAATGATGTGCAATATTAGTGTTGTTTAGCCTAAGTTGTTGTTTTTAATAAGTGTCACACGCCCCCCTTAGTTGAGTTGGGTATGCGTGGCCCTTTTCCTGGCCCTAGATCTCATATCTAACAGCCCCGGGTCCTTGCAACAATGAACCCACAGATAGGCTGAAGTGGAGGAGTAAGTTGGGCCCTTGGATGATTATCAGACGACTAAGAGTTCTCCTCCTACCTTCCGTCGCAAGGGAGAATGTGGGTGAGGAGACGAGGCCCTGACCCACTTCACCACACGTCGTGGTCGTGGCCTGAATGAGGATACTAAGTGGTCAGTTGCTCGTGGCCCGAGTAGAGGAGTGCGGAGACCCCTTAAGCAAGTTGTGAGGCTGCTGCAGTAGAGAGAACGGAAGCTCGACTTCCAGGTCCTCTCCACCACGACCTGTAGGCGGTGGTTAGAGGTGGAGAAAGGGAGCTCGAGCATCAATCTGAGGGGGGGTAAGGAGCAGAAAAGGAAGCAAGAGACGAGAGGAGATGACTCCATACGTTTTCAGTGGCTTCCGTGGAGCCTTCCATGCCCGATGAGCTCCTCATAGCCAGAGATGAGGACCGAACTCGGGGGTGGATTCTGGAGCTGCTCACCGCGAGCGAAGATGGTGGACGAGTTTATGGAGGCCTTGCGAAGCTTTTGGAAGCTTCATGTTGGAGTGGGAGTGAGAGGGGTGCTTTTTCCCCTTTTGCTCCTCCACGACAGAGATGGCGACGGCGCTCCCAGCTAGGTGGAGAGGTGGAGCGGTAAGCATGGATAGAAGAGGCCGTGGAGTCCTATCCAAAGATGTCGAAGGTGTTGGATGCCCTGAGAGCTGACGAGGAGCTCTCGATCATGGGCTATTGCTCACCGGAGGGGCTGTCTCGCGGCGGCACTCTGTCTCTGGATCACGCGAGAAGATTGCGTGGACTCACAATAGAAGAGAAAGGGGAGGCGAGTCGAACCAGGTCGATACTTTGGACCGGGTTCAAAACCCCAAACCGGCCGGCCGCCCGTGCCTCAAGCAGAATCATGGCGCCCCCAAAGTGGACACTTGGCAGTCCTCGGTTGGCCAGAAAAGGTAAATACCCCCGAAAATCACAGATCTTGTATAATTCGTAGTAATTAGCACAGTGATCAGAAAAATGCGGATAATATACCAAAATTCTCAGAAAAATTTGTAGAACACAATGAAAGTATAATATCAGTCTTTTTTCGCACTAATATCATTGCTATCTTGTTAGTTGTGACAATGCTTAATTGATGGATAATAAATATCAAATGATGTTCTAAAATTTTGGGAAAATGCCAATAAGTCTATAATAATGCTTATAGTGCACCTGATGTCAGTGATGATCATGTTGATGTAAGAAATTATGTAATTTCCTTAATATTGTGAATTAGGGCTAATAACCCTAAAAGAAATGTAGAAAATACATTAATGATCAATAAATGATGAAATTTACAGTGTAAGCTCATATCAGTATATGAAACCTCAGTTTTAATTATGAGATCATAATGATGAACAAAATCCATGTTATGTGAAGTTGAACCGTAATACATGGTTTAAAACCCTAATTTAGGTTAATGATGTAACCTAAGGTTAATATGTGCATAAAAAGGATGTGGAACATAATGTTCAGATAATGAACCATAATCTGGAATATGACATCAGTGAGATAATCATAAGATAAGAATACAAGTAATGATGCACATATCCTAATGAACTAAGCTAAACCCTAATATGGATATAATTAGGGTTAAGATGAGATATAATAGGATGAGAACCTGATGATAGTATGTGATCTTGTCTTGATCAGGGTTGACCAAGGATGTAGTTGACATCAAGAGTATATGTGATGATTAGGTTTGTTCTTGATCAAGGTACGCCATTACCTCTTACTTGGCTTATTATACAATATGCTTGTGTTATATGGTAGTAAAGACTTGGCATATGATATTGATTGAAATGATTGTTCTTGTATGATATGTTGCATGATTTTCCATACTTATTGCTATGAACACATGAAACATAATATATCTGTTCCATTATATCTAAGCACTTCAACTCTTTGGTAGTAAAGTGCTGGGAATAAGTACTTCAACTCTTTGGTATTAAAGTACTTGGAAGTGATCCAACTCTTTGGTAGTAGATCACATTGTGAAATGATCCAACTCTTTGGTAGTAGATCATAAAGGCCTTAATGCATTCAACTCTCAGGTAGTAAATGCATGGATGATATAATGGAAAATGAGCTTAAAATATGTGTTCTCTTTTGTTAATGAATATCCTTGTGCAAGTACATGCTTTTCTTATATTTCTTTAATGCTGCCAAGTACTAGTTTTATCTTATTGCCAAGATATGATGAGAGGTAAATAAAAGACACGTAGGCGTACTCAGTACAATATTCATGAAATATTGTGCTGACATGTACCGCATGTAATCTTTTGTTTAGGTTGTGGCTTGTGCTTTGAAGATCCAGGATGGTTGAGAGTTGTATAGCGAGCTGATGTACAGGTGGACCTATTGTCTTAAGATCTTGTAGTTTAGATGTAGTACATGTATATGTATAGTTTGTTG
This sequence comes from Alisma plantago-aquatica, assembly GCA_963693085.1. Classification (NCBI taxonomy): domain Eukaryota; kingdom Viridiplantae; phylum Streptophyta; class Magnoliopsida; order Alismatales; family Alismataceae; genus Alisma; species Alisma plantago-aquatica. The sequence goes on from OY856415.1 coordinate 165,300,149, forward strand.
TTCAATATGTAATATCAAATTTTTTAATAATTCATTATGTAATTATATGTTGAATGATGAACATGTGTGTATGGTTTGTTTATTGTTCATGTACATGTGCTATTGTGTTTCCTTCTGACTCCCTTGATTTTCTCTTTCTTAGCCTAGTGTGGGATGTTTAAATTGGGATTCTCGCTGAGGTGAGGGTTTCAATTTGGATGTCTCACACCAGATTAAGTTTTAGAAAATCCGGGGACGTCACAGCCCACATGCAGGTCGTGCCTTGCTTTTATCCATTTGGTAAGGAGGGAGTAGGAAGAAAAAGATACATTTTTAATTGAATACTAATGCTTGACCTAATTCTGTAAATTTTGATGCATGTTGAATTAATATATTAAAACCCTAATATACATTTCACCATAATCTTGAATTAACTATATTGTTGAAATATTACGATCAATCTATTTAAGATATTAAAACCCTAATGTTAAATCTCAGATTTTGTAGTGATGTGTCGCCCTAACATCTACATGAATCACTATTGTATGATGTAGATTGATAATAATGCATGAGCTAGTTTGAAATTTTGAAATCAATTATGAATTATCTCTCCATCTCTAGGTCATACTAATTTATGTGTAATATTTATCTTGATGATGAACATGCATGGACACTTGAAATGTTGAAATCAATGTTATAGAATGACAACACATGTATTTGTTGGCCTAGAACCCCATCCAAGATTTGCTAATTAGGAGTAAATCTTGGATAGTCCCTGGTTTGGGACTGTTCTTGAACACCTAATCTCACTTAGGATGTAAGTGTATAATGTGTATTGGGTTTTCAAGAAAATTTCAATAGAATTTCCCCATTTGTTCTCTAAGAACATATGTACTTAGAGAACAACGGGGAAACAATGCCAAAATTTTCATGAAAACCCAATACACATTATACACTTACTAGTGAGACTAGGTGTTCAAGAATGGGATAGGTGGTACACATTTATTATATATAAGAATGACAACACATGTATTTGTTCGCCTTGAAACCTGTCCAAGATTTACTCATTAGGAGTAAATCTTGGATAGTCCCCAGTTTGGGACTGTTCTTGAACACCTAATCTCACTTAGGATGTTTTAACAATTAATTATATATAAGACCTTAAACCCTAATGTTTTAACCATAAACCCTAGTCTTTTAACCCTAGACCCTAATCTTGTTCTAATATATACTTGTTTTCTCTTTCATCATAGAATGGATAGATCATGGATGTCCATTGCAAATCGCTGCACCCATGAGTTTATTTTTGTTCTTGACCAGTTTATTAGATTTGTTGAGGAACATAGGAAACAGCCTGGAGATATGTTCTACTGTTCATGTAGGCATTGCGGTAACAACTTGAAAGTCAGCACTAGTGACGAAATCAAAAGTCATGTCATGTGCTAATTGATTGTATAAGGCTATAAAAAATGGCACTGGCATGGAGAGATTTCAAACCTGAAATCAGTGGATGTCGATAGTTGTGCTTGTGTGGAAGAAGAAATTGCCTTCGATGACGTAGATGTAAACGAACCAGTTCCAGTAGACATCGTTGATGCGATGCTGGATAGTTGTGGGGTAGAGCACACCGATCCACCTCCCATGTTTACAATCATTGTGCATGATGTTGAGATACCATTATAAATAGGCTGTAAGTTTACAAAGCTTAGCATTGTGTTGAGATTGTATAAACTGAAAGCTAACAATTGATGGAGTGACAAAAGCTTCACGTCATTGTTGTCTTTGTTGAAAGAAATTCTTCCTGAAGGAAATGAGCTGCCAATCTCAACATACCGATTAAAGAAATTGTTGTGCCCAATGGGAATGGAGGCCAAGAAGATATACGCATGCCCGAATGATTGTGTATTATTTCAAAAGGACTATGTGGATTTGAAAGATTGTCTGAAATGTGGTGCATCAAGGTAAAAATTGACGACTTCGGGGGAGTCCAAAACTGGTTCTCCTGCCAAGGTGATGTGGTATCTACCTATAATACCATAGTTTCAATGCTTGTTTGCCAATCCTATAGATGCAAAGAATTTCAGGTGGCATGCAGATGTTAAGAATAATAATGATGGGATCCTACGACATGTCTTTGATTCCCATAGTGGAAGAAGATTGATTTATTGTACCCTGAATTCGGTGAAGAAGATAGGAATCTAAGACTTGGGCTTTATACAGATGGGATGAATCCGTACAGGGCATTGCGCAACCAACATAACACTTGTCCAGTTATGCTTGTTATATACAATCTTCCTCCCTGGTTGTGTATGAAAAATAAGTATGTTATGCTTTCGTGTTTGATATGGACCCTAAACAACATGGAAATGATATCGACATTTATTGTGAACCTATGATTGATGACTTGAAGAAGCTCTGGGGTGAAGATGTGATGACCTATGATTGATGACTTGAAGAGAGACATTTTGTTTGCATGCTATGTTGTTTTGAAATGGGAATGACTTTCCAGCGTATGGGTATTTGTTTGGATATAGTGTCAAAGGATCTAAAGTGTGTCCTATATGTGAAGAGAACACTGATTCAATATGACTAAAACACGGCGGCAAGACTGTATATCTTGGTCATTAAAGGTTTCTTCCAAAATTTCATCTGTATCGTAGGTTGTGCAGAGAATTCAATGGACAAAATGAGGAACAGAGTGCACCTAAACCTATATCAGGGGAATATGTTTATATAAGAGTAAAAGACATCACCAATGAATTTGGTAAGAGTTCACAACATACGATGTCCACACACAGTGACATGTCTTTATTCAAGAAGAAGTCAATATTTTGGGATATTCCTTATTGGAGTTCTTTGATAGTCATGCATTGTATCAATGTCATGCACGTTGAGAAAAATGTATGTGATAGCGTCATTGGTACTCTGATGAATATACTAGGTAAGACTAAAGATGGGATAAAATCCAGAATGGACCTACATGAAATGGGAATAAGGACAGAATTAACAGAAGTAGTTAGTCGAAATCGGAATTCATACATACCTCCCGCTTGTTACACATTGTCTAGAAAGGAGAAGAAAGCTTTTTGTGAATGCTTATTAAATGTTAAGGTGCCACAGGGTTACTCATCCAACATCCGTACATTAGTATCAATGAAAGATTTGAAGTTGATAGGTCTTAAATCTCATGATTGTCACACTCTAATGCAATAAATATTTCCCATGGCAATTCGATCTATATTGCTGAAGCATGTATGGTTTTCAATCACCAAACTTTGTTTTTTTTCAACAGTCTGTGCAGCAAAGTTATTGACCCTAATACTCTTGATAAATTGCAAAGAGAAGTGGTTGTTACCCTATGCCATCTTGAGTTGTATTTTCCTCCTTTGTTCTTTGATATTATGGTATATCTTGTTGTCCACTTGACTAGGGAAGTGAAAATGTTGGGACCAGTTTTCTTGCATTGGATGTATCCCTTTGAACGATACATGAGCATTTTTAAAGGTGATGTTCGAAACAGTTATCGGCCTGAAGGGAGTATTATTGAGGGTTATGTGGTGAGAGAGGTTATGGATTTTTGCAATGACTTTCTGAATGCTAATGACACTCCTGTGAATGACAAGAATATTGAGGAGCGTTTTGGTAATGGAATTTTGGGATCACAGGTGAAAGTAATCAGCCGTGAGCAGTTGGAACAAGATCACCTATATATTGTACACAACATCGATGAAGTGAGTGTTTATATCGAGGAACATACCAATTTCATCAAGAGACAACATCCTCAATCCAATTCAATGTGGCTTGCTAGAGAGCATAACTAGATGTTTATTAAGTGGTTTGAAGATAATGTCTTACATCAATTATCTCAAACACCAGATAATCTTACTGAAACTATCAAATGCCTCGCCTTTAAACAAAAATTGAATGTTATGTCTTATGAAGGGTTTGACATAAATGGATTCTCATATTACACAAAGCATCAAGATGATAAGAGTGTCGTCCAAAACAGTGGGGTCACCCTTCAAGCGTCTTCATTGTTTTTTGCAAGTGTAGTGTATAAGAGTCCATGTGAAGCTAAAATGTTATATTACGGTGTCATTGAAGACATATGGGAGTTTGACGATGTTGATTTCAGAATTATGCTCTTTAAATGTAATTGGATTGACAACAATAAAGGAGTTATAGTGGATGAATTGGGTTTCACGTTAGTGAACTTTGAAAATATTAGTGAGAAGGGTGAACCATTCATATTGGCATCATAGGCGAAACAAGTATTTTATAGCGATGATCCTACAAATGATAAATGGTTGGTTGTTCTTCATGGTAAAAGACAGTTCATTGAAGATCCTATAGATGAAGAAGAGTACTATGATAAGTATGATGACTCCAATCCATTCTCAGTTGGGTTGCCAACAGCACCAAACATTGAAGCTGGGGATCACAATGACTTGTATGTTCGTGTCGATCACAATGAAGGATTGTGAATTGATAAAAGATCACAATATTAGAGGCATGAATGTTTATATTTTTTATATTTTTTATTTTTCTGAATGTGAACTTTACAATGTGAATGTAGACTTATAATGTGAATTACTTTACAATGTGAATGTGAACTTTACAATGTATATTACTTTACAATGTGGATGTGAACTTTACAATGTGAATGTGAACTTTACAATGTAAATTACAATAATGATACAAATTGCCCTATAATTGTTACTATTCCAGATAGGTCCTAATTGTAGGGGTGTGGCAGTATGGATCGGAGAACACAATACAAATTTCCCTATAATTGTTACTATTACGGAGGATTCTGCATGTAAATCATATGATAACAATCTATTTATACCAGTTTAGCATATGTATTAATGCATACGTAATACAAGTTCTGCATACATACATATTAATGCATAGGTATTAATGCAGGTCAATCATACAAAAACAAGATATTTATATAAGATTTTTGGAGTTGTTTAGTTATGAATGGCTGAACACATCTATGAACACATCATGTTTTTATATTTGTTAACATCTGTTACTACATTACTATTTAATTATGCAATTTAATGGGTTACATTAACATATGTAGGGATTTAGAAGAGTACAAAAAAGTTGGAGGAAAGGTCACCAGGAAAAAGGATCTGTCACTAATTTGGGAGAATGTGAAAGTAATTTCCTGACTCCAATGTATATATTATTTATGTGAACTGTGCTTATTTGTATTTTTGAATATTTTGTATGTTTCAATTTACATTGTGCTACACAAGACAACGGTTGGGCATGTGCCTACTATGTGATGCTATTTATGGACCTAATCATCAAACATGCTGTAATAGAAATCGATAAGATACAATAGGTATTATACATAGTCTCACTAGATAATATGAAATATATCAATCTTATTATATATTATTAATTATATATATACGTCATTCTCTTTGTAGGTCTTTAAAATGGCTGACTTCAGCACAGGTGGAAAATGTTTGGATGTACATGCTCCCAATATGAGAGATGAATTAGATGATGGAAGAGAAGAATGGGAAAAAACCCTACAAAGAGTGTGAATTTTTAGATATAATTTTATTAAAAATGATGAAAATGATGAATAAAGAATAACTTTGTTCTCATAATTATTTTTGTGTGAATGTGAATGAATTTTTATGAATTGTCATATGTGTGTGAAGATGATCAATACATAAATGTTTCTACATGTGTCTGAATGTGAAAAGAGATGAAATGAATGGAACTGCAGGTTGCTACTAGTTTCTACATGTTTGTGATGAAAAAATAATATGAATTAAATGTGCTTATACATGTGTGTGAATCACATATATATAATATTATCCATCTTGTTAATTTTGCAGGTTTGTGGCCAGTTGTTGGTTGATATCAATGGATGTCATAAACCTATAGTTTAGAACTGAACTACAAATTCTTCTCCTGTTGACCAGCCATACAGGAGACCTGCAAACTGATAAGAAAAAAAATCTTAGCATAGGGGTCAGTTATTTGAAAAAAAACCGACACCAAAGAGATACGGTAGGGTTTTTTGATAAAAAACCGACGTCTATGTGGCCAGGAACCACGTTCGTGCTGGGAAGCACGACCATGGTGGTAGGCAGGGGATATGGCATCGATTATTTGTGCAAAACTGACGTCGGTTCAGCTGATATGGCCAGGAACCACGGTTGTGCTGGGAAGCACGACTGTGGTGGCAGGGGAGATGGTGTCGGTTGTCTTACAAAATCAATGTCTATAGGCCCTTTTCTGGCACATTTTTGGTGGCGGGAAGTATTGTGACGTCAGTTCTTTTAATAACGATGTTTGTAACCGTTCTATAGTTTCAGTTTTCTTAAGAAACTGGCGCCTATAGTCCCTTTGCTGGTGCGTTTCTGTGTCGTGAAGCTTTTTGGTGTTCATTGGGAACTCACATCGAAGGGGTCCACCGTTAGCGGCTCCCACTTGGGTGTCGCTTGGAAACCGACATTAAAGCCCTTAATTAACCGACGCTAAAGGCCTACTCTGTAGTAGTGGAGATCTAAAAAAAAACAATGTCCAATCCAATGAGGTCATCCAATCAATTCAATCACACAAGCACATGTGAACCCTAAAAAAATGTATGACTTAATTACTACATACTCTTCATAAAATCTTTTATTGACTTAGGAATACCTTCTAGGGTTTCTACACTACAAAAAATATGGTCTTTAACTACAAAAAAAAATTGTAGCAAAAACCCAAAAATTTGTAGCCAAAAGCTTTGTCTACAATTATCCTTACATTTATAATATATAGCTAATACCCGTGTAGCTAATTGTTTAGGCTACATTTTTCAAACTTGTAGTTAGTTATGCCTCTGGCTACAAATTCATATGTAACCCTAATTGTAGGTAAAAATGTCCTTACACATAAAAATGTAGTTTCTATTGTAGCCAAATGTATGACTACAATTCAATTTGTACCTATAATATGTAGGGAGAGATGGCATTGGTTACAATTGTATTTGTAGTTCATGTATAGCAAAAATTAGCACTTTCTACACATGTAATTATAGCTAGTGTGTAGTGAAAGACACCATGTACTATACATACATATGTAGTGAGAGACATTATGTATCCAGTCAGTCGCTTGCCAATATAGAGGGGTTTTCAATAAGAAAACAGATTAATGTTAATCAAGATCGAGTTATGCTTACAATGTCAACAATGATACTTTTATTTATATTTGAACAATGAGTACACATGGGGAGGACATTATCCTGGCCCCTGTTTTACAATATGCATGGGAAAAAGACACATGTATACAATATGTTCTTCTGACTACATCTGTCCACTGCAGACTCTATACAATATGGGACACCTAAAACCCATGATTTCAAAGAACTCAAGCACATTTTCTCGTGGACCTTGGTAGACAATTTCCCATTCGAGAGAAGCAAAATATCATCAAAAAGATCATATGTCTCTGGGGATGGCTGCAACAAAGCAATTACGACTGTGCCACCAAGTATGTGAACTGACTGTCGTAGGGAATTGATAATTTGAAATGTGGTAGAGCTATCAAGACCAGTGGATATTTCATCCGTGAAAAGTGCCTTGGCTGGTCCAACCATCATTTCACCTACAAAAGGAAATGGACAAACTTAGAATTCATCTATCACAATTATGTTTTTTAATAATATTAAACCATATAAATCAAAAGTTCAGATAAGCACACATACTGAATATCTCAATTCTACCTGTTGTCACACGTTTCTTCTGTCCACCCGAGTTCCCTCTTATCATTGCATCACCAACCATAGTATTAGCACATATGTCAAGGTCTAAGATCTGTGTTGAAGTACAAAGAAGATAAATATCAGAATAGTGGGGGGTCTTAACAAGATTTCATGCTTGTGATAGCATACCTAATGGTCCATAAAGTATATTCTTATATTCTAAGCTTGCTCATTCTTATATTTTGATAACTTGCTTGCTGAAATTTGGAATATCAGAGCAGATGTTTTTCTCTGCAAGAACCTAAAAGGAGATTGTCAGATGCTGTAATACTGGATGCATTATATGAAATGAGAAAACAGAATACATAAAATCATGCAGTGAGTTGATATTATGGTTACACACTTAAACACAAATAGGCTTTTTTTGCAGTAGCTTAAGCACATTCAAGAAAAGAAAATGCCTATTCTAGTAATCCCGCTTTAGAGATCAGAGATGGGAGATATAAGATGGGATGTCTATGAGAACATAATGTATAATCATTTAGATATGTTAATGCATCATTCTTGGTGACTCTGAAATATCAAAAAAATTGCACACTAACTAAAAGCCACTTGGTGGTTTTTTGTTGTGAAGATGTATGGTCTTGAATTTGAATCTTATTCAGGAGAAGAGGTCTTGGGTGGAAATCCAACCAATGTTTGGAAAGATAAGTGGGTGCGAGGATTTGAGAATGATAAGTGGGGTCTTACATAGAATTGTCAGATGTTGCAGATGCATCTACAACTGTTGAAGCAGCTTCAGAAGTAGCTAAAAAGGTAGCTTCCTCATCATTTGTAGTCTACCAAACCTAGAGAGGGAAGTATACACATAAGTCTGTAAACATTTATGAAGAAGAAAAATCCTACAGAGAACAGTTGAAGGAATCATGTAAATCCCATTTGGTGCACTATGGATGTATTTTATTATATGATTTCCTACATGCATGAATTCTATACAACATTTATGTGGTGTGCTTCTAATGCTCTAGTGAGAGAAATAAATATTCTTCAAATGGCATGAAAAAATTCTTGTTTTATCACATGGCTCAGTTGTTCAGATATTTATAAGTATCCCTTGCTTATATGTGTTAAAATAAGTTAGATATACAAGCAAACCAATAGTACATAAGGTGAAAAAGTAAAAATCAAATGTGCTTGCCTCCATTGTAGAATTTTTAACTAGTTCTGCTGCTGCATCACCTGCAGCTCTCACTGCCTCAGCAGGTTCATTAGCAGCACAGGCTTCAGCCTCAGCGGCGTCTACCGCTTTCTTTACCAAGTCAGAGATACCTCTTCATCCCACAGTGCACCTGAAACGATCCTCGTCTTCAACTGAAGAGCCACTACTGCCACTATTAGATATCTTCATGTCGGTTATTCTACTAACATCTTCACCTTTTATTTTAAACCATTCATTAACACTGATACTCTGTCCTGGCTCACATATCTTGAGTCCACTCCCTGGAGAGGCCAAAATTTTTTCACTCTCCAAAGACCCGTCATGCCTTCCTTTACCCCTGTTCCTTGATGATCCCCTAATTAATCTACGCCTTGAAAACTCGTCTCTTGCATTCTCATCAGTATCCTCACCACGCAAAGTCCTATTTCCGACCTGTCTCTCTCCATATTTTGGTCTTGCAGAATGTGTATCCCTATTTTGTCATTGCTCATCAATTATCATGTTGGCTTACATTCTCAAATTCGGATAGCAATACAAATGTATGAGGATGGCCTTTACAAGTAGCTAAGCAGAAAGCTCTATAGCAAATAGTGGATAGAAAGATAAGAGTTTCATGAACTTGAAGAAAGAGGTAGCAACATGCATAGATGAAAATCAATGTGCAGGGGAAAAGTAGGTCATAATACAAATAAAAATCATTCTGCCTATCAAATTATTTTAAGGTATTAGAAAACACTTACTCGTTGCTGGAGTCATCCACTCTCCATCTAGCATCACAAAGATGGTGGACTTGCAACAACCATCAGAACATTCCCCTAAATGGAAAGCCACATCATGAATAAGCATAAGGTGGCAAGGCTTTAACCAACAATAGACAGCAACCCTTAGCATGTGATTTCAGATCATCAAAGAAAAGTTCCACAAGATCACATACTCTATTACAATCACTCAAAAAATGAGTATGTTCTAGTCCAATTAGCATGTACTTTGTTACAAAGTTTAATAAACAATAATAAAATAGATAATATGGGTGATACATTAACACAATAAAAAATAGATAAATTATAATGTATAGTACCTCTAAAGTGAAGTAATATAATGCATGTAGGTATCTTATAATTTAATATGGACTTCCACATTAAGACATCAAGCAAAAAGAACATGACTGAAATGTCATGTAATGTTAACAACTTGATTTATACCAATTTGAACAACAAGACAACTGATATCTACATACCTGTTGTCATACTAGCCCATAAAACTTCAGGGTACAAGATTCAACATTCTTTGTGTTGACCCACATTTTGTAAAGCAGCTCTAATAGGTCAGTACCTCACTAGTCCATCAATGATTGGTCTTATTTCCAGTAATGTCATGGGTTGTCAGTTCCATCTGGCAATAGCAGTGATGATTGACTGATGGCATGGCACATATAGTGTATGATTCATGGACAAAAAAAATAGAAGGAACTAGGCTTCATCAAAAGAAAACCATAGAGAAAGGAAAAATATTTAGAAGGCTTATACGAAGATTGTTAATTAGACTCTGAGCAGTTGTATGGTTATGTATCATCATCTGCAGCTCCCAATCGTCATTTTTTGTTTGACCTTCAGATTTACGGTCATCATTGGTAGTAGGAGGAACTAACATACATAAGTTGAAAACATATAGTTCATCCAGTCTCATCCCATAGCTGTAGCTTTTCCAGTAGAAATATAAATTTGTTGAAAAAAATAGAGAAGGAATAAGGTTGCAAGCAACTCACCATGATCCAAATATTTCATCAAGTATCCTTTTGATTATGTCTCTCATGACTCCCCATCTTCCATGATGTTGTTAGCAATAGGTACAATAAGCTTTAGTGGTATTGATGTCCCTCCAAACCTGCATGTCAAATACTTTCCTCTTGGCAACCACAACAGAACCAAGTCTCTTATTTCTTCACATGAACAAGCACTAGTAACTTCTTTCTAGTATTCTTGGCTCTCTAGTCACATGCTTCACTGCCAGTGCCAAAATCATCTCCGACATTGCTACAATGCTGAACAATACAAGATTAGATGGGTCTCTACTAGAATGAAAAGAAGGGGTAAATTACAAATTATATTCAGGCCGAAGTAGAGGGCCATGGATTATGCCCAAAGTAGAAGGTGAATGACATTGGAGAACAATGGCAGCTCCTTGGTTTCATTTTCCAACTATTGTCCCATGGGTAAAACCTTCAACTAGCTATTTCTTCCCCTTTGTTGCTTGTTTCAACTCCACCTCATGACCTCTTCATTTCTGTAGATTGATGGAGTGGCTGCAAACAGTAAGAATCTTATGAGATATTTGGCATTCTAAGAGAATTGGTTTTAGTAAAAGGTGTGGATTGTAATACTATGTTCAAATCCATGGGTAGGTGGTACGAGCTGCAATAAAATTAGAGAAGAGACATAATGTTTCATTATTATTGATAACACTTGTATACTTTCACAAAGTAAGATGTTACCTTGAAGCATTGAGTAAAATACCGGGTCATCACAAACCCACAGTAGCAGTAGTCAGCATACATTGAAAACCTCTCATCAATAGCATACATAAGATCATATAACTTTATTAATATATATAATAACCCTTCATTGAATTGAGTTAATATGCCACATGCATCCTGAGCAGAGCTATGAATTTTTGTTCCACAAAAGTGCTTCATTGGACCCTCACTTCCATGACTGTACTTGTAAGAATCCCTGAAAAATGGCTGATACACGAGTTCATTGGTTTGGTATGCCTACCAAGAGATGTGCGATGTTGCGTGGGAACAACTTCACGTGCATCCAACAGCTACACAGCTTGTCATGGTCTGATTAGACAACTATCACTCCAAAAGCATATTGATATTTGATATCAGCAATCAACTCTGTTATAACTACCTACATAGCTTAGATAATGAATAAGGAACGTTGAGCATTCACAACCATCCAGGACCAGATTTCTCTTTATCTTGGAGATAGTAGACACACTTGAAATTTTAGGCATGTTCACTAGGAGATGAATACAGTTACCTACCATTGAAACAGAGTGAGGCCACCTTATAAGGATCATTGTTAGAACAATAGAGATACTATCAGAGGTACTACGCTCAACTCATTAATTACACAACATTGCATCTCGTCTCAAACACTAAGAAACCACAAGACAACCAAGAAGGTCGCCAAGAAAGCATAAAGCAAGTGTTGAGTGAGCACATGCATATAAGAGCCATTACAGTCAGTGAAAAGCCTTGATGCTTTTACTCAAAGATAAAAGATCCCATAGAATTTGAAGCCAAAGGTTAGGATAATGCACATGTGCTGTTAGCATACTTGTAACGATATATAATTATACATGAGAGTTAAACCATTACAATTACTAAATGGAAGGGCCACGTGATGCATATTTAACACGCATAATGAAGCATGTGTTGCTGAAAGTAGCTACAGAAACAACAAAACAAAACTACTAGATCTTGTAACAACATATAACTAATGTATGAAATTATTCTACAGTAGCCACACTGTCAGAAATGTCATTTTTGGGCATAACATTGGTCTTATACTGTAAATGGAAAAAATATTTGCAAGCAGACCAAACATGGACGCCCATTCTCTAAATGGATACAGTGGCCAGAATAATGAAAAGAGCAAATAAAGGCACACTAACAAAAAGCTAAAACAATTTTTTAGACATTATCTTCATTTAATAGGTCAAACGAGATGCTGTCATTGACAATTCCAAAAAATTAAAATCTGAAACAAGCATCACATAATATCTTTAGTTAATTGGTCAAACATAATTTTGTCAATCTCAAGTGAAAAAAGGCAAATGCAACTAACTTGGTGCATGGAACGCTTGGTTGTTTACATAATTTATAGTAGAATTACTGCATAAGTAGACTACAAAAGGTGATCATTTTCTAGAATGTGCTTCACAAATACCTTCTAAATACGATACCATACAAAAACTAACGTACTTTTCACATTTGTAATTAAGAGAAACTAGTGACAAAAAAAATTTAATAGCATCAATAATGCAAGGTGACTACCACAATCTTCTTGGTTTGTTGTTAAGTGATCACCTACTGTAGAGATCACCCATTCGATTGATGACATTTTAAATACATGATCCAATGGCTATAAATTATGTAATTTAACTATGGTTACACTTTAGATGTAGAGTAGAAAATCAAGTTTAATAGGAAATATTGTCTGAGAGACATATTGCAGAAAAACAGATTTACTATCCGAGAGACATGTTGTAGAAAAAAAATCAAATCATGATGGACTGAAAGAGATGCAGCAGATTACAAGAAAAAAGTTATATGAGATACTAAATGTTTAGAAATCTTCCATAGATGCATGCATAGTCAGTAAAAATGTTATTATAAAAGTAGGAATTTAAAGTTTCTCCACAAATGTTTAGTCCTTCTGGTGTTTGTTATCATGTTTCAATATGATTTCTTTCACATTTTAGATTAAGAGACCTAACAAAGTGATGAATCTACCCATGTTCAATGACATATACACTAGAATGGATGAGTGTGAAAATTGGGCAATGTGAAAGAAGAAACAATCAACCTTCATTGAAGTTGGTAGATCATAACCAACAAGATGGGGATCAGATTGTTATACCTTCAGTCTGATGAACCCCTTTCATTGAAGTTAGTAGATCATAATTTTTAGACAGAAGTAAGATCTATAATTTTCATATTTCTATACCTTCGATCTGATGAACCTCTTTCATTGAAGTTGGTAGATCATGACCAACATGAAATGAATGATAAAGAGCTCCCGAAATAAACATCTGAGATCTAAACTTTCCAGAAACCAAACTAAAACAAATCGACAAAAGATCAATATATCTTCATTTTCATAAACAATAGATGTTTTACTTAACATTATAATTATAAAGAGAACAAACTATACCCATAAGCATCATAAGTTTAAGAACATCAATACAAAACATTTAGTAATCTATCCACAAGCAAATAAAGATCTTACATAGATCTTTGAAAGAGGTATACCATAAACTCTAGCTATGTTTCAGAGAAAATATAACATAGCTAAATGGAGATAATGTTGGATTGTGTCATGTCCTTGCACCTGGACTCATGGGAGATAGACAACACAAAAATTAAGGAAACCTTACAATTCATGGATTAGAGCACAATAAAGTTGTAGACATAATAGTGTTTCATACCTCTGAATTAGATCAAATGGGTCACAATTATGGTTGACTTATGTATGTGCCATGAGCTGTGGTAAACGTGTTAAGCTGGGCCATGCGAATCAGTTTTGGTAGTGTTGAAACAATGCCCATGTCATCCACCTATTTGCAATGATGAAACATTTCCTATGGTGTCCAAGACATCCACACTTTTTGACCCTAGATAAGGGAGAGAATTTAATGAAGAAATTAAAGAAGTATATAAACAAACATGCGGATGAGATCTATAGCTAAGTGAGTAGGACCACAAAAAATGAAGACCCCAAATTAGCATACATGCCTAGGGCATCAACCTTCCTTGCATCCACAAAGAAGAGCACTGGAGGAGCATGCTTGGAAAACATTTTGAAAACCAGAAACAATCAAGCTGTCTGGCTCACAATAAAGTCAAAGTATTACAAATGACAACCCTAATCAAGAGAGAAATCAACCTTTCATAGTGATGAAATCATAGGAATATAGGATACTGAAAACTTCCTTCCTCGACATGAAGTAGAAGTTAGAGTTTTGCTGACCACCATGTGTATGACAACCATTGCACAATCCAATGTATATGCTGAAAAAAAGAGTTTTGACAGAGAAGCAGAGGCTTATAAAGACATGGCGCGTGCAAAGCTAATGAAGAGGAATTTGGAATATTTTGAAAGATGATAAAATTTTGAAAACCAAAAACATGACTTTAAAAGTAGATCCCAAAATCTGGAATTGGAGAAATCTAATGCGGATCTAACAGACATCAGCGTTTGGGCTCACTGTGATTATGTTTGTGATAAGTCTTCTAGTTATTATAACTACAACTATCAAGTAATTACTTCCTTGGCATCTTGGCCTATGGAACTCCTGGTGTTTGTGTATATGTCTTCTCTGATTGCAAATGTTGAGTTTTTGTATGTTAAACTAGCTTTAAGCAATAAAAATGACGACCATGTTGTTAGTGGCTTACCTTTCTTCCACATCAAATATCATTTTAGACTATTCTCCTTACGTGTTAGTAAGCAAACAAGCATCACATGTCTCTTGGCCTATGGCAGATAGCATGTTAATAGAGCAATCAAAGGGTTTGTATTTGCAAACAACATTAAATGGGCAACATCAACATCTTGTAGATTGAAAACAAAAAGAAATTGACATCTACAAAAAAATCAGAAAATGGAAACATGAGCATTGATGTTTTAGATTGAATATGCATGAAAGTATTGATGATTATAGGATTTATCAATTCACATAACTTGATCCTTTATTGGGTTTATGCCTCTCCTTTGTATCTAATTCCCATCCTTAAAAGGTACCATCCATCTACTTAATTATAGGATGTGCAACGTCCATACCTTGGACCCTGCAATTGCTGATAATTTGTTATAGTAAAACATACCAACTTCCATGCACATATGTGGTTGATCATCCATAAATGTCTGAGACATTGCCTATATATATGTCGTTCTATCATGTATAAGTTAACAACTTAAGAAAGGATCATAATACAATCTTTCACGACCACAAACATTTTGAGTGCTATTTGGAAAAATCTACCTCACTGCCAACTTTAAATATGCTATAGACCAGGGAACCACCCAAATTTTTCTTTCGGTCGGTTGTTGCCCAACCAAAGATATGATGTCATATTTTAGGGGATTAAAATTAGATCCAGAGGAAAATACAAAGAAACAAACTTAGCCATAAAGAAGAAGTTGATATAAAGAAGAGGAAGAGTATAAAGAAATGGGTAATCTAGGATACTACTTCTAGAAAAATTAAATATAACCAACATATCTAAACGGATTTTAATACAAACAAAAGAGTAATGAAAAACACACACAATACAACCTTTACTTAACAGGATGTGACCAATACCTAGTAATCTAAACATGTGATTTAATTAATATTATGATTAAATGACCATTGTCTATGCAATATTAAATTCATGAAAGTGGAATTAATAAGATAGGAAAATAACAATAATCATCAATGATAAATGTGTATGAAAAATCAAGGAAGACAGGTGATCATCAACATCCATAATGGCGTCGAGAAGAACAGCCTTGCAAGGGCATCAGATAAGGGTTTGGTGAGGGTGGCAGGAGTCGAACAGACTTCAGGCATCATGTCGAACAGGGAGACTGGTGATGTGACCTCGGTGCTGCATGAGACTGCTGTTGAGAGGACACTTCGTAGAGAGCAAGAATCCGGTGAGGATGTCAGTCAGGTCCAGTGACGACGGTGAAATCAGAGACGTGATGACCTAGGATTAGTGGCGCACACTGAAACTATGGGGAACTCATAATAGTAACTGAGGCGTCAGAGCAATGACTGAGTGCACCGGTGAGCGATTGGTGCCGCGTCGGAGCAGTGACTGAGGACGTCCGTGTTGAGGGTAGCACAAGGGGGGGAGGTGCCAACCGGAAAGTAGAGGACTTCGGAGGGAGATCGCTCCGGCGGTGAGGGCAGCACAGGGGGAGGTGCTGGCAGTAGAATTCGGAGGGAGAGGGCAGAGCAGGAGGGAGGTGCCGGCAGTGGACTTCGGAGGGAGAGGGCGGGCGCTGGGGGAGGGAGAGGGTGACGCATGAGGAGGGAGATGCCAAAAAGAGGCGTCGCATAGGGAACTACAGTGGAAAGAAGCATTCAAACAGGGAGTCATCGGGCGGAAACCGTCCAGAGGATCGCACGACCGGAGCCTCATGCGTGGGGTTGGGGACGGGAATTCAAAAACCAAAACACGGAAGCCCGCGGGTAATGAGAAAATTTGGGTGTTTTTTTGCTTTTAATTAAGGAATCTAGCTACATCTATTTAGATACAATTAAAAGGAGAGAAAAATTGGAGCTATATCTTAATTATAGAGCTAGCTACAATTATTTAAGTTACACAAATTGATTTGATAACTAAAAATATCGCTCGCTACACATAAATTAAATGTAACCGAAGCAATTGTAGCTAAATCATCTTTTTCCAGTAGTGCTAGTTTGAATTAAGGTTTCCTTAGGGTTTCTTAGATCTATTTCTCAAACATTACATTTTTAGGTCAACAAACCCTGAAATAGATTTTCAATGTGCAACCCCTAATTACCCAATTATCCACAATAAAGCTCCTTTATTACCAATTAGGCTTAGGATCACTCTAACTCTGTCTTTATAAATAGGTTTTTGAAATATAACTCTCTAAAAGTCATACTATTTAGATCTAAAACATCCTTTATATTAACACCATGATAATATTGGCTCAAATCATTCAAAGATCATCATTAACTTTTATTAACATCAAAACTTAGGACTTTTCATTATTAACACAGTTAAAGGTGACACCTTTATATACTTTTCATATTGTAGGCAGATCAAGATTTTGATTATATTTTTATTGCATACTACATATTTTTTATGATCAACGTTCATATATATATCATTCCTTGACACGAGTTACCATTCATTAGTTATGATTTTCACAAAGTAAGATACCTTTGGACCAATGATGTGTAGCCACATCAATGGTTGTCTAATATCCCATTTCTTCTATGTGGTTTGGGCTTAGCGAATAGGCTTCAGCCAAGTGGGTGGCCCAGTCCACACAAGCATGGCACTTAGCTGAGGTTGGAAGACTCTTTCGCTCACACGCCCCTGGTCTGTGGGCCATGTGCGCCTAGGGTAGAGAGGTAATTCCCTCTATCCCCTTCTCTTTCCTAGGACAACATAGCCATCGATGTCTTCCAATGCTCAACAGTAGTCAACACCTCTATTGACACCTCCTTCTAGAGCTGTGGCGATCGGCTTGGCTACACAGGCACCTTCGCTTGGGCGTCCCGAAGGCATCCTGCCCGTAAGCGGAAAATAAATGTGGTTGGAGCGGCGTTATGCATTGGATGAGTGGAGATCACGAAGAGGCACCAAGGGGAGACGAAGCCCCAATGTTTCTAGCCAAAATTGGGATGGCAAAGAAGGATAATCTAGTTCCACTGAGTCTCGCGATGTGTGTGATGATCCCCCAAAGAAAGTACCTTCCTATTTATAGGTGTGAATTTCAAGCCCACCTTCAATGGAGTCTGACTCCAGTAGTCCCTTAGGCTCCTATTGGTTTGGTGTAAGTCATGAGTTATGTGGATCTCATTTTCTGGGAACTGTAGTTTAGTTTCTGGAACTTAAGTTCCACTCACTCCATGTGATTGGTTTGTTATAAGTGTAAATATGGAAATCATTAAAAATATTATCAATTCTTATTATATAATACAAACAGTGAGGAGGACAAAGGTATAAAAAATGGAATCATATCCATAACAAATCATAATAACCACAAGTGGTTATGGTGTAGTTGTTGTTCCTTTAAAAATATTTTTTTATAGTACAATTATAATCTTAATAAAAATATTATGATTAAAATCACATCACATTATTTTTATTTCACTTTATGTATACAAAGTATTTTTATAATATCTGCATACCATGTGCTTGTAAATATAAATTTTGGTTCATCATTGTTTAACACAATGTACAATATTAATTTTTACATTATTTCTGTAGGAAATTTTTACTATATTATTCGTGTATGGTTACAGTTAATTATCATTTTTACATAGTGTGATTATAATGTATGGTATTTTTTCATATTATGTTGTGGTTTTAGCAACGAACTATATCCTCACCATTAATATTTCTTGTCATAAATATTTTAAATGTGTCACTTATAATGAATGAAGAATATAATTGTATAAGACATTTTGTTAGCTGTCCCAAAACTCATTTTCCGCTCTTTCTAAGAGGGAACTCAAGATTTGTGTTTTATATGTAAGTTTGTAACTCCCTGGAAGTCACAGAACTCAAGTTCCAACACTTACTTTAAACCAATCCTAAAAAAGTACTCAAGGAACTCCAGTTCATGTGTTTTCCAAACTAGTTATGACAAACCAATCGGAGCCTTAGGGAAAGTCCCCAATTCCTACAAAAATATGAATTTGTAGGGATGTTTGGGTCTGGTTTCTCACCCCAAATTCAATGGAACAATTATTGGCCCTCAATTGAATTGGAGAGAGAAACATGTGTGAAAGGGGAAAGGGGTTACGGTGGTCAGCCTTCTCGATTTAACTAGAGCTGGGAAATGATCTACAAATCATTGATTTGCGACCTAAGGGCCTCGGGAGTGCGTGAAATCTAAAAGGGTCGGGCCCTGGATTCCTATTTCAATTCAAAATGTGACAAATCACATTATTATATTAGTTCACCCTTCATTTTAAGGAATCTTAACAAATTCATAACTCTCTCCTCTTTTGTCTAATTGTTCCAAAATTTTAAAGGAAAGTCCATAAGGACTTAAACTATTGGCACTTAGACCTCAAATTCAAAAGTATGGGGGACTTTTCTTCATATGCAAGTTATCACTTTAAAAAGACATATGTTATTCATATTTTATCTCTCTTACTCTTTTATATCCTTTATTTGGATTCTTTTTAATATTAGAAACCATGTATATTCAAAATATCATCCATGACGATCAATCATACATCTTTCCACATATTTATCACACTTTTCATTATTATCTCACTTTCTTTTCTTATTTATGCATTATTTGGTTTCCTTCAACTTTCTTTCTGTTTTTATCATATTGGACTCACTAACTCAATAGGGTTCATGAAATAATCTATTTAAAGGAAATATTATGAAAGAAATTCATTCATTACACATTAATCATACAATATCCATAATCATACATTTTATTGGAGAAATTGCATTTCAATTCATATAAGCCCAAAAATTTGTGTTTAAACATCCTTCCCCACTTATAGGAATTTTGCCCTAAAAATACCACCAAACATACAAACAATTTAGGATAAGACTTTTCCATGTCCATCATCAGCTACCATGTGGCTTCATCCTCTCCATGGCGCTTCTAAAGAACCCTCAACATCTTTGTTCATTACTCCTGACCTCTCTCACAATGGTATCTCGTGCCCTCATCAGTGACTCAGGGTAAGTAAACATCCCTTGGAGTTCATTAGGTTCAATTCTCATCACATTTCTCGGGTACATCACATAGTGCTCTATATCGGACACATGGAACACGTCATACATCAAATTTTCCTGAGGGGTAAGGCTAAACATAAGCAACTCCACCAATCCATTTCAAAATCTCAAACAGACCCATGTATCTGGGACTCATCTTTTCTCTATTCTTAGAGATAGCTCGGAGAGGTCGGATTTTCAAAACACTTCTTCACCCACAGTGAAGTGTGAGTCAGTTCACTCCACATCAGCATGTGAATCATGTTAATCAAGGGCTTTCTCAACCATTACTTGATCAAAGAGGCTTCATCAACATACATTATGGTTTCTCTAACCTCCATACAATCCTCTCACTGAAATCACTCTAGTGAAGCGGTACTGACACAACCTCCCATAAAGAGATTCATACATCTAGATCTGGCTCTAGTAGATGTTATAACAAACAAACTCAGCTAGGGCATATATTGATCCTACGATTCACCTCAAACAAGCACATATGCTCTTATCGGACCATCTGAAGTTTGGATCATACTCTCTTGACTATCCATCATTCAGGGGTGATACACTTCAATCTAATAATGCATTCATCATGTACCCAATTCCACCACATGGAAGTGAACTTAGGGTCATGCTCAAAAATATTTGAACCTGGATCACTGTGCAGTCAAAATATCTCCCAATTACATAGCTCAACTAGATCTATCCTATTGGTAGTGGTTCATAAGGAAAGAACATGTACTAACTTGGTAATGTGGTCTACCATAACCCATATTGCATCATGACCTCTCTCAGTCCTAGAGAAACTCACCATAATGTATATGGTGATCAACTCCCATTCCACTTGAGAATCTCGAATCCTCTATAGCAATCCACTACATTACTAGTGTTCATCCTTCACCTTCTAGTGTGCGTGATATTTGGTCATATATGCCTCTATATCGCTCTTCATGTTTGACCTATAAGGTATTGTTGCAAACCTTAACCATCATGGTAGAACCAGGGTGTACGGTGTACTTAAAATAATGAGCTTCTTGCACCACATGATTCCTCAAGGGTGAATCCTCAGAAACCCTAAAACACTCTAGTAGTGGGTTTTACCACCTACTCCTCCTGAGAGGTACATCTGAGGTTTCTCCAATGGATCTTTCATCTTGTCAAACTCTGGACTGGATAATTGGGCAACCACCAACTCGGCCAACATGTTTGGTTGTATATGGTGCTTAGCCACACCTGTTTATTCTTTTAATGGTTGTAGGGTCTACCTAGCAACCTCTTCTTTACTTGCTAGACAAGATAGTTGTATACCTGAGTTGTGTCTCAACTTAGAGCATCTGTTTCCACCTTAGCTTCCTTATGTGATGGATGATAGTGAAGACATACTCTTCCATATACTCCTCTCGATGTCCTTATCTTGGGTTTAGGTTTGTCTGAGTTAGGTAAATTTCAAGATCTTACATCCATCATATCGGTTATCAAAACCAATCCCTAACCCATAAAATCCAAGCTTCTCTTGACAAAAGTGTCCTCATATGATGGCTACCTTTGTTCATCTATGCTTTCATACCATCTATCCAATATACTTCCAAAGGATGTGGTACTTCCTCTATTCTCAAACATTGTAGAAATGTTTCAACTCGTATCGCCTTTATCCTTAGTATATGGCATGTGGTATGTCCTATCTCTCACACTCATAACAAGATGAAATTGGAATTTGGTTGCAGTCCAAACATAGATCTTAAGGTGTTATTAATCATATTCTAGACACATTAATATAACAAATGTCATAATCTAGAGTTTAGGATTTTTTTGAGTTAGGATAAGGAAGAGGCATATCAAACCCCAATTCCATCACACCATACATTATTAACATTAATCCTCTTCCTTATCCTAACTCGAAACTAGGCCTAACTTGTCAATTATTAACATTATTAGTCCATAGAAGAAATAAGATGAAACCCCAATTATCAAGTTATCCGTGTTAGAGCATTTTAGAGCAACTACCCTTGATTTCACAACTTAATTATCATGATAATGAAAATTAGGTTCTTAACCCTAGTTATCACGTTTATGACACATATGTTTTAATCATGATCATGTTAAACTATCTTTTTATTCCACCATAATGATTTACATCTCAAGGAAACATATTTATCATGAGTACTAACCTCTCAATTAATACTAGTGTATATATGATTTAATCACCACCTAAAAATGTATTTCTCCTAATATTAGAATTATGATCAAAATTAGGTCTCAATGCCATTTTATTTGTTTTCTATGCATTTTCCTAATAAATTTGATATATATATATATATATATATATATATATATATATATATATATATATATATATATATATATATATATATATATATATATATATATATATATGATGTTATAATCTGAATTACTGATAATTCATTAGGATTATTACAAGATTTAGCATAAATGGGCATAGAACGGTGCACCATGTCAACACTTCATATCCTTTTATTCATTACCTTACTTTTTAGGATTGCAAATCTTGTTGGGAATTTATTATCTGATAGTCTGGACCCAATAGCCTCTCTCCCTTCTCATCATGCCTAATGCCTCAGGCTTGCCCAGGCAATGCCACACAAACATCATTTTCATGTTGGAGAGTGAAATTTGATGTGCGCCTCTTCCTACTCAATTCTGGGTGCTAGAAAACATAGTCTCTGTTCAACCCTCCAATTCATCTTCTTCCTCCAACCCCACTAGCAATGAGGCCTCATAGTTCTCTCTCTTTCTCTTCTCTGTGAACGTCCATTCTCACTCCTTTCTTGGTCTTAAATCCTCCACCCTGGGTCCACCTTAGTCGCTTTCCCATGACACTTACTCAATCTTGTGTGAATCCGTCACACATATTTTTACACTGAAACCACTGTGATGGGAAGGAGAGGCTAGCCCTTTACCATTCTTAGTATGGTGATGAAGGCCATCTTCAAGCATAGAACTTCGACAACCACCAAGACACGATGGTGGATATGACAATTAGGGAGGGGAAAGTGCACCTTCATGTCTATTCTATAGAACAACTTCATCATGTTATAGTTCAACAAGGAGAGTAGTGAGGTACGGATCTCCTTGCAATAGGAAAGATAAGAACCATGTTCCTCATCAAGGTTTGGATCTCATGGATTCTTATGGAGGCCCCAAACACCGTTCTAGGGTTAGGAGGATTATGATGAAGAGGGATGTAGAGTGTTCTAGGTTGATTCCTTCCTTTTTCAAAAAGGTAGGTGATGGACTTTCCGTAACGTGTTTAATCAATTTAAAAAATTTGATTTGTCCATGTAACATAGTACCCATATTTAATATCCCACTATGGTAGTAAACTTTAATTTCTTTCCTAAACTAATCACATGTATCCTAGTAAGGAATTCTTAGTTCTAACATAAGGACGTTTTCTGTAAGTAACCACACCATTACCGTATTTCCATAAGTGTTATAAAGATTCTTTTCTTATTCGACACTTAACACCAACTAATGTTATGAGAAAGGCAAGGCATGATATAAGTAAATAACGAAATATGTTACTCACACATTCCTTTGTAAAAAAACTATTAAGTTTTATCCAAAGGTCACAAAAGACTATATGGAACATATTGGTTAGTCTGATCATTAAACTATTAGGACACTCTTTTTGACTTGAAATCTAGATGATTCTTTGTTTCTAAGTATTTCCTTTATTTGAATTATTTTAGACATATATTAACCCAAACTTGGAAAGAAAACTTTATTTTGCCATACTCTTTCTTTGGGTGCAAGTTAGAGTCGAGCTAAATTTATTAGTTTCCCTGAACTTGTCCTTTTAAAGATTTCTAACACAATTCCTTATTTAATCACCAATTTTCCACTATTTTTAAATTCATTTGTTATTTTATTTTCCAATATTCTCTATCCACTATTTACTAATGGATTATATAAAATAGTAAAACACAAAAAATCCATTTAATATTGAGAATATTTGATCTAAAATCAATATTGCAAATAAGATATAGAAAATATCAAGCTTTCTATTATTTCCTTACCAATCCAATATTTGCATTCAAATATGTATGTAAATACATGTGAAAATCCATGTTATAATATCCTTTCCCTATAACAAGAATTTTGCCCTCAAAATTTGACTATTCATTGAAAAATATGGGAATGAAGTTTTCCTATATCCGTCTTTAGCTCCCATGTGTCTTCAAACTAACCATGATTCTTACAAAGGACCTTTACCATCACAATTTATAGAATTATATTAGTTTTACTATTATCTTCAAGTATTTTGAAATTCAAACAGAATTTTCTTTATTTCATGCTTTATAACTTATGTTGCCATTCATGGTTATATATTACTCCCTTAATTATCTAAATTATGAATTACTCTAAAACTTTTGGCAATTTGTATACTATTCCATATTATGATCATCTTAAAAAAGCCAATATCATTTTTTTGTACCTAGCATCATGTATTTCTTAAATTGGTGCCTCCAGATGTTGGAAAATATGGCACCATATAGATAGTGAAAACAAAAAAGATTTATCTGCCATATTCCCCTTTAGCTGATCATCATGTCAAACACTATGTAAATGGGAAAGATGCTTTACGGGATCATATCTACTCCTGGAGCAAGTTCCGTGACTATTCCCTCACTACAGCATGTGTCTTTTTATGAGTCACACTCGGATGACGGTAACAGCAAATTCCTAGTTGATCATTAAGAACAATGGTTGACCATGTCCTCCTAGAGGAAAAGACTCCTCATCTCTATGGTTTTCCACACTGACAATGGAGAACTCCTGTCATTGTGATAGAAATATCAAGATGGAGTTGTCCCCTATCATTAATGTACTAGCACCAACTTTGTTTCCCACACTGGTTCTCCCTTGCTATCTCTCTCTTTATCTGGTAGGACTTCTTCTGGTTTTCTTGGTTACCACAACCAGAGAAGACAAACAATTGTCAAAGGCAATTGAGTTGTCTCTGATAATTCTCCAGTACCCTTCTATTTATAGAAGGGTTAGGTTCAAGGTTCCCAGTTTGAGTGGGAGAGAAAGAGACTGGAAATTAATGAATTTTGACAACTAGCGAGTGGAAAAATTGTCAGTTCATAGGTGAACTAATTGGTTGGCATGTGAGCTGATTGGTTCAACCCTTGAACTAGTCATTTTATCATGTTTTCTAATCTCAATTGAATTGGCACTTTATATCTGATTTAATGCACAACATGACGTCATCACAAATCTTTGAATCAATCAAATGGATTCACCAACCACTCGATTCACAACCTGAGTCGGTCGGTTCATGTACCTGAGCCGATCCGTTCACTTCTTAAACTGGTCGGTTCATGGTCAAAAATTGCCAAAGTTTGGTTCGATTGACCTGACACTCTAAAATGATTCGTTCAACACTTGAATGGGTCAGTTCACTGTTCAATCAATCCATTTTCAACCAATGATATTAAAATTGAATACATAACACTTTAGGAATGATATTTAAACCATGTTCATGAATGAACTCATATTCCAAGTATATCCTGTGTGTGTGACCCTATAGGTTTTGAGTTACATTGGTAGTGAATGTCCACAATTGATTTACGACATCACAAGAAATGAGTGGTATCTAACAACACATCATTTCTATCCAAGTAATATTGAAAGTTGGAGAACAACTTCAATCTACAATTTGTGATTAGTTCTATAGTGATTGTATAATTCCTTTATCACTGATATCTGGATCGAACTTGAGGCATGGAATCATTATCCTCTCAACATTTAATCAATGTTCCTTGAACTAGAGAAGATTGTATGAGATATATGCGATCTCAATATCATATATTGATTCACATGTGCATGCGTATGCTTTCATGGTCTTTCTTAACAAGTGTCCTAAATACCATACTCCAGTAGGAGGGTCAAATCCCATCTACATCTCTTACTATCATCTCCATGTATCACAATGTACCCAAGAACTACCTTTATGGTAACCCATATTCAAGGTCATGGTGGATGATGTTAAAGTACATCTAGCGACATGTGATTAGTGTAGTGATTTCAGGTCTAAGAACCACAATCACCACCTTTACTGTGAGAGATAATTATGACCACTAATTATGGTTTCCATGTGTCACTCTTAAGGTGAGTCTGTCTGATACATTGTTCTCCAACAAGTATTTATGTGTTTGGTTTTGATGTCAAATATCATGACTAATGAGACTTTGTCATCAACCAACACACACACTAGTCTTATGTGTCATTTATTTATATTAGGCTGACATAATAACATCCAACTAGTTATATATTAGAATGCACATACTCTTAACATTCATATCATGTCATTATTCATGGCAACATCTTGAAGACATACATCATTGAGTAATGTTATTGTTTAGACATTTATTATGTTTCATCATTATCTCATCCATGATTGAAATATAATAAATTGGAAGATTCATTCATTATTGATCAACTTTCATACATAATATGTCATCACAATCATCATATGATTGACTCTCTAGGCATCCCTACCAACAGACTCCCACTTGCACTTAGAGCCAATCACCCATAAATCTTATTCTTAAAGATCTAAATATGTCCATCATATTTCCTATGTGCAAGTTGTAATCCAGTGTGTTAGCAACATTTTACCTTTAGTTGTTATATAACTTGTTTCCCATCTCGTAGATGTGCAACATCTCATATGATATGAAATTGACATAGTAAGCTATTTGATATTTCTTTCCTTACTAGTAGCTCTATTGTTGTCATAGTATTTCTATTGTGTCATTAATGGTTGGAACATCTATAAGTGCATATATATGAACTTCTAGATCCATACATTATCCACTAATGTGTTCATAGAACCAGAAGACTCAATTTCTATTTTATAATTTAAATAATGGTCTGTAATTTAGAACTTTTCCAACTTACAACTCTCTTTTCAAGATCAAACACAATTTTATATTGATATGATTCTTTGTCATTTTAGAATCTTAGATTAGAGTAACACCCTTGGCACCCAACTCTTCTTTATTGTCAAGACCTAGCAATTAATCCTTAGTTCTTTTCACTTACTAATGGATGTTGTGAATGATATTCCAATTACCTTCATAGGAATCTGACTAATATCATGTCGAATTCATACAAGATTATGGGATGAGTACATTATATAGCATGAATGATATATCCAATTGCTAGTGTATAAGACATCTTACTTATGTTTTCCCTTGTTCATGAAAATTGGAATATAAGGTTCTAGAGAGACTAATGCCATGTACCATGGAAAAATGCTCTCTCACTCAATCCTACGTACTGAACTCTTTTAGCATCTTCCCTGTATATGTGTTCTCATATTTAGTTCAAGAAACTTTCTAGAACGATATCAATAGATCTCAATTCCTATCATATATGATGTTTGACCTAATCCTTAACAAGAAGGTGATTTCCGCACCATGTTTCAATACTTGTAGCATTGAGATGTTGTTCCTCATTAATGTGTGGAATTCATATGCTCCAACTAAATATTTTGTAATCACAGATTTCAACTATTATCTTGAATCAAGTAAAACTCTTTTACTATGTTGTCAAATAAAAAATTCCACCTTTGAGATGCTTGTTTCAACATCTAGATTGAACTTTGTAGCTTACATATTTTATTTTCATTTATGATGTTTTAAAACCCCTTCAGGCAGTGTCACATACACATCCTCTCAAATATTCCTATCAACAAATGCAATGTTAATATTCATATGCCAAATCTCATAGTATTTATAAGTTTCAATAGCAAGCATATCAATTGGTGAAGGGATTTCATCATGTTCGACATTTGAACTAGTTTGAAAAACTTTGCAACCAATTTGACCATTATGGTTATCCATGTTAGTGTTCCTCTTGAAAACCCAACTGCACCCTATGGATTTTACGCCTTTAGTTGGTACCACCAAGGTCATATTTATTTGGTGTACATGGATTCCATTCTAGATATAATCGCTTCAAGGCATTTCTCAGACATTGTTCCCTGAATATCTTCTTAATCAGTTATTGTATTATCATCTTATGACCAATCTCACTGTCATTTTGAGTTATAAGAGATCGTAATCATTTAAGTACAAGGCATGTTTTACTAGAACTATGTGTTTTTGGGTTACAGGAGGCTTGGGATTCCACAATAATTTAAGAACGCTTTAGTTCCCATTGTTTCCCCTTAGGTTCAATGTTTTCTTATTGATCTTTAATCTTTCAAGCTCTACTATACTCCCACTGATTCCTTGGGAATTTAGCTATGCTAGTAAAAACACTTTTGTTGTCGTATTGAGATAACTAGTTTTTAACAAACCAACATTTATGTGATTAAAGCATTTCAAGAAACTATTTTCTTGTATAAGTTTCAATTCTTAAGACATGTTGGGAGATTTCCCATACCATACCTCATATGGTGTATTATAAACCATTTTAGATGGTACATTGTTTTAGTGTAAATCATGTATAGGAAATGAAGTTAGAAAAAAGATTTATTTTCATAGATAATCACACCATGACTCATCAGGGTGTGATTCCTTCTTTCTGATTCATTTTAGATGGAGTTTATTATGATACACTATCACTATTTTTCGATAATGTCCTCAAATTGTTGATGTAAAGTATTTCAACATTGATCAAATAAAAGTATCTTAATACTTTCATCAAAGGTATTTATGTATTTTACTCATGATCTTCTTGAACACTTCAAGAAATTCATGTTTACAAATCACCATATCTACTGAGATTATCAGTAAATATAATGAGATACAAATATCTACCTCTAGCATTTATTCCAAATGTCTACATACATTATATATGTACAAGCCCTAATAAAATACTTATTCTCTCACTACATCTAGTGAGAGGTTTTTTTTTCATGTTCTGCATAAATAATACTTACATGTCTCTTATTGGGTCAATATCTAAAAGAGTCTTGATAAACATCATCATGTATTCTAGAAATGCATTTCTTATCTATGTTATTGGTATAGAAACAACATATAACATCACTTTTCATGGTGTAGGTTACCCACAAAACACCACTGCCAAAGGACAATGATGTTTGTTAAATAAACCAACCGTCACCATATGTGAAGTCCTACCGATTAAAAAAAGGAACATATACCTCTT
Organism: Alisma plantago-aquatica; assembly: GCA_963693085.1. Taxonomy (NCBI): domain Eukaryota; kingdom Viridiplantae; phylum Streptophyta; class Magnoliopsida; order Alismatales; family Alismataceae; genus Alisma; species Alisma plantago-aquatica. The sequence continues at coordinate 165,329,453 of OY856415.1, forward strand.
TTACTTTAACATCAATTTATTTTCATAGAAACCGATGACTAAAATTTCCCGCGAAATAAATTTTTTTTGGGAAAAAATTTTCCTAGAAAATTTTATGTCCGATGTTGATTTTTTTAAGTATCAGTGACACATGTTTCGCACCAAGTACCCATGGACAAATTTATCCCCTCATTATTCATCGGCTGTAAAAAGTAATAGACGACTAATCCCCCTTAGCGAGACAATTTTTTTTTGAGGGGATGGGTATATAGCATCGATTTTATAGAAGAAACCAACAACTATGTGTTTACGTGCCTTGTCCCCATAAAAATATTTTCCCCCAATTTTCTCCATTGATGTTGGTTTTATTGGATAATCGACGACTATGGTCCTAACACTAGATGATTTTTTTTGTTTGGATATGTATATAGACGTCGGTTTTTTCATTGGTAACAGACGACTATCTCACAATTGTATTGTTAGTGTCGTCTTAAGCCGACGATTATTAACATAATTCGGGGTCTAGTTTGTGTTTGGTTTAGGTGTTTGTCATCAGTTCCCCTTAATAATTGATGATTATAACCTTAAATTGAGAGAATTTTTTTGTTTTGTTTAAAATTGTACCTAGTCGTTGGTTTTTTGCAGAAGTAATGGATGACTATTTCACTTCGGCAATGTCTATTTTTTATATTTAGGTGTTAGTCGTCGGTTTTGTCTCTCGCAACCGACGAATAAATTCTTAACCCGAGAGCTAAAGTTTTTGTCTAGATTTGTACCTAGTCGTCAATTTTTGCATAAGTAACCGATGACTATTTTGCTTCGCCAATGCTTATTTTTTGTTTAGGAGTTAGTCATTAGTTTTGTCCCTAGCAACCGACGACTAAATCCTTAGTTGTCAGTTCTTTTTTATAACTGATGACTATGTCCCACTTAAGACATACACAATTTCTTCCCCTTCCTACATTCTCTATTTCCTTCTTTGCTTGATCTATCTTTCTGGTGATTCCAGTTCCTTAGTTGGCGAGCAGCTCGCCACGCCACCTCTGCCATTGCATCTCCTCTGTCGATGGAGCTTTTGGAGCTCTCCATCATTACTGGATCTTTTGGAGCAACCAATGCTAGAGCGGTCGCTCCACCACCATCACTGCTGGAGCTTTTAGAGCTCACTGTCACTAATGGAGCTTTTCCTCTATTACTGTCACTGAATCTTGGGTTGTCTCTAGAGATTATATACCTCTTCTTCCCCTACTTCTAGGTAAGAGTGCTGACCAGATATTAATTGCTAGATTCTCATTGTACCCTAGTAATGACTGTTGTACCCTATGTATGACTATCCCGTATGAAAAATGACTAAAAATGACTTAATATGACAATGTTGATGCCTAAGTCATTAATATTGCTCAAATATTATGATTTCTCCATTTATATTACTATTGAAAATCCCTGATCTTGAGAAAATGTTTCTGCCAAGGTCATGAATAGTTTATGTGTAATGATTATCTTGATGAAGAACAGGCATGTAAATTGGAGATGTTGAAATCAATGATATAGAATGTGGTACCTATACTATAGTATGATTAAGCTTACAAGATGTTGCTATTGTAAATCAACTCATACATTAATTTTTTGTAATCTTAGGACCTCTTTGAGGGACACTTTTCAAAGATCTAGTTAAGAGTCTCAAATCAACGTGAATAATCTAGTTCTTTTAATTAATATTTGTGTTTGATTTATCTCTTGATTAACTAATAAAAATGGAAGAATGAATTGAATTAAATGATGTTCCATAAAACCTAGGATAGGAATAATGAAACTATGATCATATCTATAGTAATGACAACATATATACATTTCTAGCATTGACCTAGAAACCCGTCCGAGATTTACTCATTAGGAGTAAATCTTTGATACTCACCGGTTTGGGACTATTCTTGAACATTTAATGACACATAGGATGTATGTGTATAATGTATATTCGGTGTTCAAGATGTTTTGTAATCACTTCCCCATTTGTTCTCTAAGTGCATATGTTTGTACTTGGAGAATTGTGGGGATATGTTGCTGAAATTTTCTTGAAATCCAAATACATATATTATACTCTTACTAATGAGATTAGGTGTTCAAGAATGGAATAGGTGGTACACACATTCATTATTGAATCCTAAACCCTAATTTTTTAACCCTAAACTGTAATATTTTAACCCTAAACCCTAATTATTAAACCCTAAACCCTAAATCTAAAACAATAAACCCCAATATTTTAACCCTAAATCCTAAGCTTTAAACCCTTATTCCTAAATCTAAAACAAAAAACCCTAATCAATACTACAGAAATGGCTTATAAAGTCGCATTCATAGGTGTCAGTTGTATACAGGAAATGGACGCTTAACACATACAATGTCACTTAAACAAAAAAATTGACATCTATCTATGAAGGGCGACCAGACACGGGTATCACTTTTCATTTAGCGTCAGTTCCGTAATAAGAAACCGACGCCTAAAATCGACCGCCAATTCCAAATTTTCCATCGATAAATATTACCTTCAAAATTTAACATAAGGCATCAACTATTAACTAAAAAACTGACGACTAAATTAGCTGCATTTTAATCGTCGGTTGGTTTGGAATACCCTACGCCAATGGGTTTCCCACACTGACCGCGCGGAAATTTTTACACCCCCTGTGGCGTCGATTTTTCTATGGTAACTGACTACTATTTTTATTAGCATCGGTTTTTTAAATAACCGACACTTATGGTTAACTTTATAGCACCGCATGAAGCTGACTCTTCCCCTTTCACTATTTCATTCCCGTGAAAATAGGTCTGGCAATTTGCTCCATGCTTTTCCGCCCGCCGCTGCTCCATGCTAGCGCCTCCACTGCTCTGTGCTCCGCCAGCGTGCCGCTCCCTGCCCTACTTGCTCGCGCCACTGCTTTGTGCTACCGACACCGCCACTCTCCCTCTCTTCTCGTCGGCCCTCTGTGCTCACCGACGGCTCTCTACTCACATGCCCTCTCCCTCTCTGGTCACCGGTGCTCCGTGCACACCGGCCCTCTGTACTCGTCGGCTCACAGCTGTCCTCTCCACCTACTTCCCACCCATCCTTCTCCGTCTTCTTCCTGCCCTCCGCCGCCCAAGGTCAGCCCCCTCTGCTAAGTGATGGACTTTGTCCTAAGTTGCTGATTTCGATCAACTGATTAGTATTTTTTATCTATTGATTTGTATTTACTTATCTACTGATTCATATTTACTTCTACTGATTTGTATTTACTTATCTACTGAATTGAATTTATATATCTACTAAATTGTATTTACTTATCTACTAATTTGTATTTACTTATATGCTGATTTGTATTTACTTATATTAAGCTTGTCCATTCTAGCATCATAATTTGATTTGATTATGTTCTTTGAACCTTGAAACATGCATGTTAAAGATACATTGATGTCTCAAACTTAACTGACATGTGAGTCTTCAATTCTAAAATGATTATTTGACCTAGTATGTATGTTGATATATGAAGTTGTAGTTAAAACTTCAAGATTGACCCCTAATTAATACATTATAACAATATTGAATCGTGCATTTGTGTTATTGCAGGTGCTATTGACTTGCTGTTGATTTGCATATATTTCTTCTTGCTGTTTAATTATGTGTGTCTTTATCTTGATGATGAACATGCATGGACAATCAAAATGTTGAAATCAATGTTATAGAATATGATACCTAGATTAAATGATGTTACATGAAACCTAGGATATGAATGATGAAACTAGGATTGTAGGTATTGGAATGATAGCATATATACATATATTTGTTGGCCTAGAAACTCGTCCAAGATTTTCTCATTAGGAGTAAATCTTGGATAGTCCCCAGTTTGGGACTATTCTTGAACACCTGATCTCACTTAGGATGTAAGTGTATAATGTGTATTGGGTTTTCAAGAAAATTTCGGCAATATTTCCCCATTTGTTCTCTAATTATATATGTACTTGGAGAACAACGGGGAAATGCTGCCGAAATTTTCTTAAAAACCCAATACACATTATATACTTACTAGTGAGATTAGGTGTTCAAGAATGGGATAGGTGGTACACATTTATTATATATAAGAATGAAAACACTTGTATTTGTTGGCCTAGAAACCTGTCCAAGATTTACTCATTCGGAGTAAATTTTGGATAGTCCCCAGTTTTGGACTATTCTTGAACACCTAATCTCACTTAGGATTAAGTGTATAATGTGTATTGGGTTTTCAAGAAAATTTTGGTACTTAGAGAACAACGGGGAAATGCTGCCAAAATTTTCTTGAAAACCCAATACACATTATACACTTACTAGTGAGATTAGGTGTTCAAGAATGGGATAGGTGGTACACATTTATTATATATAAGAATGACATCACATGTATTTGTTAACCCTAGACCCTAATCTTGTTTTAAAATATACTTGTTTTCGATTTGATCATAGAATGGATAGATCATGGATGTCCATTCGAAATCTCTCCACCCCAGAGTTTATATCTGGTCTTGACCAATTTATTAGATTTTCCGAGGAACATAGGAAGCAACCTGGAGATAGGTTCTACTGTCCATGTAGGCATTACGGTAACAACTTGAAAGTCAGCAATGGTGACGAAATCAAAAGTCATGTCATGTGCAACGGGATTATACAAGGCTATATAGAATGGCCCTGGAATGGAGATATTTCAATCCTGAAACCAGTGGATGTCGATAGTAGTGCTTGTGTGGAAGAAGAAATTGCCTCTGATGACGTAGATGTGAATGAACTAGTTCCAGTAGACATCGTTGATGTGATGCTGGATAGTTGTGGGGTAGAGCACACCGATCCACCTCCCATTTTTAGAAACATTGTGCATGATGCTGAGATATCATTATACATAGGTTGTACTAAGTTTACGAAGCTTAGCGCTGTGTTGAGATTGTATAAGCTGAAATCTAACAATAGATGGAGCGACAAAAGCTTCACGTCATTGTTGTCTTTGTTGAAAGAAATGCTTCCTGAAGGAAACGAGCTGCTAATCTCAACATATCAGGTAAAGAAATTGTTGAGCCCAATGGGAATGGATGTGAAGAAGATACACACATGCCCGAATGATTGTTTATTATTTCAAAAGGACTATGTAGATTTGAAAGATTGTCCAAAATGTGGTGCGTCATGGTATAAATTGACGACTTCGGGGGAGTCCAAAACTTGTTCTCCTGCCAAGGTGATGTGGTATCCACCTATAATTTCACAGTTCCAATGCTTGTTTACTAATCTGATAGATGCAAAGAATTTGAGGTGGCATGCAGATACTAAGAAAAATAATGATGGGATCCTACGACATGCGTCTGATTCCCCATAGTGGAAGAAAATTGATCTATTGTACCCTGAATTTGGTGAAGAAGTTAGGAATCTAAGACTTGGGCTTTGTACAGATGGGATGAATCCGTATGGGACATTGAGTAGCCAACATAGCACTTGGCCAGTCATGCTTGTTATATACAATCTTCCTCCATGGCTGTGTTTGAAAAATAAGTACGTAATGCTGTCGTTGTTGATATTGGGCCCTAAACAACCTGGAAATGACATCAATGTTTATCATGAACCTATGATTGACGACTTAAAGAAACTCTGGGGTGAAGGTGTGATGAGCTATGATGCTTCACGAAGAGTGACATTTTCTTTGCATGCTATGTTGTTTTTCATTATTAATGACTGTGACATCCCCAAATTTTGATTTCTCCAAACCCTATTGGGAATGAGATGTCAGAATCCGAAAACATCATCCAATCCTATCAGAGTGTGTTGTGGAAGCAATATGCGAATACATGAACATACAACCATAACATTCTCAACATTCAACATATTTATATTACAACATGAATTAAATTTTGCAACTTACATTTACATAATTTGAAGAAAATTTTACAAGTCTATGAACATGTATGCTAACAAGATCTTAACACAAAAGGTACAACCTAGACAACTGCTCACTTCCCATCTTTAATCCCAAGCTAGCTCTGAACCTAAAACATACGTGAAACAACAAATCAACACACAAGGTGTTGTGCACGTGGGAAGAAAGATACATACTAATATACTTACATAATTGAAATAACTTGAGAAAGAAAGAGTAAAAGAAAGCATTGTTTAAAGTGATAATCAGGTAAACACATATTTTTAGATGTCATTTGATGTGTTTGTACTACTAAGTGGTGTCACACTTCCTTTTTCCCTGCCCCTTGGGCTATGGGGACCGAGTGCCGACCTTATATTTAGAGGAGAGAGAGGGAGGTGTCACACTTCATTTTTCCCCACCCCTTGGGCTATGGGGACCGAGTGCCGACCTTATATTTAGAGGAAGAGAGAGTGGATTGAGAGAGAGAGAGAGAGAGCATGTATCCACTCAGTAGCTACAAACCATCTATATTCTTTGTTGTTCTTATTGACATGGAGAAGATACTATAATGATAGTACATCCAAACAATATTCTCAAATAAAGACAAGAAATACATCATAGCTATTGCACACAAGAAAACTAGTCATATACTTAGATAAAGCCCACGTACCTGAGTTTAGAGATTCCTATTTGTATTCTGGATCATCTACATCTCTAGTCATCACCTGATTAATAACAATTAATTATCATTAATAAAAGGTTCACCATTATTAATGGCATTTAGGTCCAGTTTAGGGTTTGGCCAAATCTAGGTCCAAACAACCTAGAACTTATGTATAATATTTTTCTACTAAGCAGGAGGTCGTTATCGGAGTCTGGTTCAGATTTCCTAATTTTCTGATGATAGGTCTATTTTATAGAATTAATATGAGGCTAAAACATTTAATTATGTATTTATGGGAAAGGACTAAGGATTGATCAATAAAATTAACATTGAAGTCTACATTTAGTTTCTAAATGATACTAGGGTTCCAAAACTATTTTTCTCAGATTTAATCTCAACCATTTACTAATTATACCATTTTAATGAAGCAATCTCATCTAAAATAAATATCATCAATATTAGTGTCTGATAAGTCTGGTATAAGGGTTTCACAATAAAGAGGGTATTTTTATGAGTCTAGTGGTATTTTTGGTGAATTTATTGGCCAATGGAGCTATTTTTAATAGTATTTCTAAGATCGATATATTAACTGAGATATTTACCTTGTTTGGAATTACCATAGCCGTCGGATCCTCATCCTAGTGATTGGGATCAGCCACATGTGCTCTTTAGAGGGCGTGTGCTTCACTAGTGTTGGCGCAGGCTGGGTCAGCTGGTTTTCTTCCTAAGGTGCTCGGTTCACATGGGTTCACACATGGATCGCCTAGTTTATAATCGTCTTGAGAGTGAAGACTTGGTCTGAACAGGGTCATACCCCGACTCCTTCTTCCCGTCTATCTCTCCACGACGCAGCAGGAGAAAGACGCACACAAAGAAGGGGCGACGAGGGGTTCATATCAGAGATTGACCTATCTTCCAACAAGCGACGGGTCTTCGTGTGGGCTTAACTACTCTCGACGCAAGCTGGAAACTCGGCTCACGTTGTTTTCCTCTCGCATTCTAGATCCTGATATGAGGCTCCCCTGTTTGAGTCATCACCGCCACAAGATTGGATCTCCACTGAGGGATGCACAACCTAAAATTGATCTTCATCTTGAAGCAATGAGTCCATAAGGACCGTGGAGAAAGTCAGATATGTTGCGGCTCCTCCTGGCAGTGTTGAGTGGCCGGAAACAACCTGTTGATCGCCAACTTGGATCGGCGGCAGAGAAAGCTCCTCTAGATTGGGGCTTTGCTCCCTGTGCATCCCCACACTCTGTAAATAGGTCTATGAGAACCACAAACCCCCAAGTTGCACATGGGTGCTTTCAAATTGTCGTAGAAGGCTCGTGTCTTGGTCGCCCAACCTCCTCTCTTTCAACTGGTCATGGCGGCGCTAGTCAGTTCCAAGGTCATGGCAGCGCTGGGGAAACTTGTGGTCACAGGGGATATCTCTCACAAGATCTGGAACCCACTTTCTGTCCTCCCTTCCTACTGTCACCTATTCTCGACTCCTGCAAACCATGGTGGAGAGGGCAGAGGAAGAGAGGGAAAGAACTGCCACGTCTAGCCACAAGAGCACTCCATTTAGGGGTCTATGAGATCGTATTTTTGGGGTGGTATAAATACTTGCAACTGGATCTGAAGGGGGCACTCCTATATAGCGATTATCACCTATCTAGATGTTGGACTCAGTCTCCTCTTATGTTCCTTCTATTTCAGAGCTAGAAGAAGATGCCATCATCGTTGGATAATGATCCACGGGTTGCTCCAGTAGCATGACATATAAGCAGGGGGGAAAGTAGTTGTGCCAAAGTCCATGTTGTGTGACACTTCAATGTCACAACCTTTGATGTTTTCTTAAATTAAATACCAGATGACTAAGGTTTGGCAGGACATTAAAATCAAGTATCAATAAATTCAAACTCTTATATCTTCTAGTATAAACCTCTTATTTACATGAAATTTGAACCATAGGCCCCTCAAAACCCAAGGCCTCATACTACTAAGTTTGAAATGTAAATTCTAACAAATGCTCATCTAACTTAATTCCTTGATTAATATCATAAATAAGTGTATAAACCATATATAAAAAAAATCAATTAATCTAAAATCTTAATCAAATAAATCTCAAAAGACTTTGTACGATCCACATAACCTTAGGATTCCTCAATTGACCCCTCAAGTTCATTGAAACTACTCAATGGACGTCTTGGCCTCATAAGTACACAAATCATTTAACCAATTCCATTCATCTTATTTGAACACAATTAACGTTCTAATCATTAATTGGGTATCTGGTTCACTCTTTGAGTGAGAATAGTCATTAATTGGATAACCAATTCCTCTATTTGGTATCAATCCTCTAAATGACACACATGGTCTTAAAATACTATATTGGGTATCATAATCCTAAAATTGGGGTCGTCACATTCACCCCACCTTATATGAAATTTTGTCCTCAAAATTCAACTGATCTCATCCTTAAGAGGTTATTTAGGAGTTTAGCTTCATATAAATCATCATTTCTTAGGTTCTAAGACCACCATAATTGCATGCACTCTAAGTTGTTAGCTTAGGGTCTAGAGATTCTTGGGTGTGTCCACCCCACCTTATATATATATATATATATATATATATATATATATATATATATATATATATATATATATGGAAGTATCACTTAACCATAACATGACATTATGATATCTTAGGATTACATCACCCCTAAGGGTACATGTTTTGTTCATACTTTTAAAGTTCAAGAGGAATTCGTTTATATGCCATGATATTCAGATCGTTCAAATCTAACATCATTAACATCTTATAATGATTTCAACATTAGAGGAGATTTATCTTCATCCTTGATATTAGAATTTTTCTACTTAAGAAGGGCTTACGTAACATGCTTGACCATTAGGGATTCACCCTATGGTGTGGGAGTTATCCTCAATCTTAGAAGCATAGATTGAGAAAGATTGGGGTTAAGAACTATATTTTGTGATCATGTAACCTCTGATCCAAATATATTTTTATGTCTACCTCATTATATTTGAGACTTATATCTTTCATGTGGGATATATAGGGAAGAGAATATACTAAGACAATTTATCATGCTTTCAAACTTGGATATCACATGTACGATATAGGGATGGATGATAGAATAGGTCAAGCTTCTATGAGTGACTCCTCATATATAAATCATCTATATAGCTCAAGTGAGGTTTCTATCATCGTATATTAAGAAAGAGAAGAAAAAGGGAGAACATGTATTTGGAGTATCTTTTGCACAAAGCATCATACTCTCATAACTAGAGTTCATATATCACCTTACTTGCAACTAATAATGAGATTCACAAAAATATGTCACTCCATCTAGGACCTAACTCAGCCAAAGGATTGACTTTATCATATGGGTCATCGACCCATCCTTTTCTTTTGCCCAATTCTCACATATAGACTTGAATCATGCATAAGGACTCAACTCAACACTCACGAGTAATCTAGTGTAGGACATATTTTTTTTAACACATCTCATATATTGGAAGCTAGGTCCTATGACCTTCTCCCTGTGGGTCTTACTCTCTCTAGAGTTCACCACATATCTCATCCTACCATTAGACATCCTCTTTGTATAAGATCTTGAGGCTCATGCACACTCATCTATATCTTAACTTAGCTTATCTTAAGTAAGAAAAAGGAATGTACTTTCATCATCAAGATTTTGCATAAATTCTCCAAAATTGGATTCAACTAATATACAATTTAAATCTTTATATGGAAACTTATACCATCAGAGATCAAACTTAGAGAAGATTCTATATACTTATTTCCTTCATCTTTCTTTTGTCTATATATCTATCACATAACCTTATTAGGCTCTAGACATCTAATCTAGATCTATTTTCTCTTCTAGACTGATGTCACTCCCTTTCACTTAGATTACATGAACACTAAGTACTCTACAATGTGAGGGACACATTTTTAAATTTACATATAGGTAATAAAATATTATATAGTTTTTCTCCGAGAAGGCAGACGTCAGAGAAAATTGTCGAGGTGTGAGCCGATTGGGAAACAAAACCAAACGAGCAAACTCAAGTGTCCCACACACAGTAGATAGTCTAGTGCCATGTCACCTAGTGAAATGGTGAGAACAAAGTGTAGACTAGTGTAGCTACCCAATACATATGAGCTTTATATGGAAAGGGTCTCACACACTTGTCTAAACCTAGTTCTCGAACATCTAGGTTCTAACCTAGAGGCTAAGTAAAACCTTATTCATATAGAACAACTTACTAAGTTTCTAGGGTTTTAAGTGGAAGTTGGAGTTTAGTTTTTATGTTTCATGGTCAACAATTGTCAGGTGTAGCTATTGTTCATGCTCTGATACCAACTGTGATGTCCTCAGATTTTGATTTCTCCAAACCCTATTGGGAATGAGATGTCAGAATCCGAAAACATCATCCAATCCTATCAGAGTGCATTGCGGAAGCAATATGCGCATACATGAACATACAACCATAACATTCTCAACATTCAACATATTTATATTACAACATGAATTAAATTTTGCAACTTACATTTACATAATTTGAATAAAATTTTACAAGTCTATGAACATGTATGCTAACATGATCTTAACTCAAATGGTACAACATGGACAACTGCTCACTTCCCATCTTTTATCCCAAGCTAGATCTGAACCTAAAACATACGTGAAACAATGAATCAACACACAAGGTGTTGTGCACGTGGTTAGAAAGATACATACTAATATACTTGTATAATTGAAATAACTTGAGAAAGAAAGAGTAAAAGAAAGCATTGTTTAAAGTGAAAATCGGGTAAACACATATTTTTAGATGTCATTTGATGTGTTTGTACTACTAAGTGGTGTCGCACTTCATTTTCCTTGCCCCTTGGGCTATGGGGACCGAGTGCCGACCTTATATTTAGAGGAGAGAGAGGGAGGTGTCCACTTCATTTTTCCCCGCCCCTTGGGCTATGGGGACCGAGTGCCGACCTTATATTTAGAGGAAGAGAGAGTGGATTGAGAGAGAGAGCATGTATCCACTCAGTAGCTTCAAACCATCTATATTCTTTGTTGTTCTTATTGACATGGTGAAGATACTATAATCATAGTACATCCAAGCAATATTCTCCAATAAAGACAAGCAATATATCATAGCTATTGAACACAGGAAAACTAGTCATATACTTCGATAAAGCCCACATACCTGAGTTTAGAGATTCCTATTTGTATTCTAGATCATCTACATCTCTGGTCATCACCTGATTAATAATAATTAATCATCATTAATAAAAGGTTCACCATTATTAATGGTATTTAGGTCCAGTTTAGGGTTTGGCCAAATCTAGGTCCAAACAACCAAGAACTTGTGTATAATATTTTTCTACTGATCAGGAGGTCGTTAGAGGAGTCTAGTTTAGATTTCCTAATTTTCCGATGATAGGTCTATTTTACAGAATTAATATGAGGCTAAAGCATTTAATTATGTATTTATGGGAAAGGACTAAGGATTGATCAATAAAATTAACATTGAAGTCCACATTTAGTTTCTATATGATACTAGGGTTCCAAAACTATTTTTCTCATATTTAATCTCAACCATTTACTAATTATACCATTTTAATGAAGCATTCTCATCTAAAATAAATATCATCAATATTAGTGTTTCATAAGTCTGGTATAAGGGTTTCAATAAAGAGGGTATTTTTATGAGTCTAGTGGTATTTTTGGTGAATTTATTGGCCAAGGGAGCTATTTTTAATAGTATTTCTAAGATCGATATATTAATTGAGATATTTACCTTGTTTGGAATTACCATAGCCGTCGGATCCTCATCCTAGTGACTGGGATCAGCCACATGTGTTCTTCAGAGGGTGTGTGCTTTACTAGTGTTGGCGCAAGCTGGGTCAGTTGGTTTTCTTCCTAAGGTGCTCGGTTCACATGGGTTCACACCTGGATCGCCCAGTTTATAATCGTCTTGAGAGTGAAGACTTGGTCTGAACCGGGTCATACCCCGACTCCTTCTTCCCGTCTATCTCTCCACGACGCAGAAGAAGAACAACACACAAAAAGAAGGGGAGACGAGGGGTTCTACCAGAGATTGACCTATCTTCCAACAAGCGACGGGTCTTCATGTGGGCTCAGCTGCTCTCAACGCAAGTTGGAAACTCATCTCACATTGTTTTCCTCTCGCATTCTAGATCCTGATATGAGGCTCCCCTGTTTGAGTCATCACCACTGCAAGATTGGATCTCCAGTGAGGGATGCACAACCTAAAATTGATCTTCGTCTTGAAGCAATGAGTCCAGAAGGACCGTGGAGGAAGTTAGATATGTGGTGGATCCTCTTGGAGGTGTTGAGTGGCCGGAAACAACCTGCTGATCGCCAACTTGGATCGACAGTAGAGAAAGCTCCGCTAGATTGGGGCTTTGCTCCCTGTGCATCTCCACACTCTGGAAATAGGTCTACGAGAACCACAGACCCCCAGGTTGCTCATGGGTGCTTTCAGTTTGTCGTAGAAGGCCTGTGTATTGGTCCCCCAAACTCCTCTCTTTCAACTGGTCATGGCAGCACTGGTCAGTTCCAAGGAAACTGACCCATCATCTACTGGGCATCTGGGGAAACTTGTGGTCGCAGGAGATATCTCTCGCAAGATCTTGAACCCACTTTCCCTCCTCCCTTCCTACTATCACCTATTCTCGACTCCTGCAAACCATGGTGGAGAGGGCAGAGGAAGAGAGGGAAAGAACTGACACATCTAGCCACGAGAGCACTCCATTTAGGGGTCTACGAGATCGTATTTGTGGGGTGGTATAAATCCTTGCAACCGAATCTGAAGGGGGCACTCCTATATAGTGATTATCACCTAGCTAGATGTTGGACTCAGTCTCCTCTTCTGTTCCTTCTATTTCAGAGCTAGAAGAAGATGCTATCATCGTCAGATAATGATCCAAGGGTTTCTCTAGTAGTGTGACATATAAGCAGGGGGGAAAGTAGTTGTGCCAAAGTCCAGGCTGTGTGACACTTCAATGTCACAACCTTTGATGTTTTCTAAAATTAAATACCAGATGACTAAGGTTTGGCAGGAAATTAAAATCAAGTATCAATAAATTCAAACTCATATATCTTCTAGTAGAAACCACTTATTTACATGAAATTTGAACCATAGGCCCCTCAAAACCCAAGGCCTCACACTACTAAGTTTGAAAAGTAAATTCTAACAAATGCTCATCTAACTTAATTCCTTGATTAATATCGTAAATAAGTGTATAAACCTTATATAAAAAAATCCATTAATCTAAAATCTTGATCAAATAATTCTCAAAAGACTTTGTATGATCCACATAACCTCAAGATTCCTCAATTGACCCCTCAAGTTCATTGAAACTACTCAATGGACCTCTTGGCCTCATAAGTACACAAATCATTTAACCAATTCCATTCATCTTATTTGAACACAATTAATGTTCTAATCATTAATTGGGTATCTGGTTCACTCTTTGAGTGAGAAGAGTCATTTTATTGGATAACCAATTCCTCTATTTGGTATCAATCCTCTAAATAACACACATGGTCTTAAAATACTATATTGGGTATCATAATCATAAAATTGGGGTCATCACAATGAATTTCTAGCGTATGGGAATTTGTCTGGATATAGTGTCAAAGGAGCTAAAGCATGTCCTATATGTGACGAGAACACTAATTCAACAAGACTAAAAGGATAAGAGTCCATGTGAAGCTAAAATGTCATATTATGGTGTCATTGAAGACATATGGGAGTTTGGCTACATAGATTTTAGAATTCCGCTCTTCAAATGTAATTGGGTTGATAACACCAAAGGAGTTATAGTGGATGAATTGGGTTTCACTTTAGTGAACTTTGAAAAGATTGGCGAGAAGGGTGAACCATTCATATTGGCATCACAGACAAAACTAGTATTTTATATCGATGATCCTGCAAATGATAAATGGTCAGTTGTTCTTCATGGTAAAAGACAGTTCATTGAAGATCCTATAGATGAAGAAGAGTCCTATGATAAGTATGATGACTCCATTCCATTCTCAGTTGGGTTGCCAACACCATCAAATATTGAAGCTAATGATGACTTGTACGTGTGCGAAGATCACAATGAAGGATTGTTAATTGATAAAAAATTGCAATATTAGAGACATGGTTATATTTGTTTATATGTTTTATTTTTCTGAATGTGAAATTTACAATGTGAATTACTTTACAATGTGAATGTGAACTTTACAATGTGAATTTTACAATGTGAATTACTTTACAATGTGAATGTGAACTTTACAATGTGAGCTTTACAATGTGAATTACTTTACAATGTGAACTTTACAATGTTAATTACTTTACAATGTGAATGTGAACTTTACAATGTGAATTTTACAATGTGAATTACTTTACAATGTGAATGTGAACTTTACAATGTGAGCTTTACAATATGAATTACTTCACAATGTGAACTTTACAATGTGAATGTGAACTTTCAGATGGTTGAGCATTCTCCTGATGATCGTGCTGATGATTACTATGAGGGTGAGGACATCAATGCGCCGCCTCACAATGTAAGTTCTAAAAATATATATCATATATTTATATCTATATGTCCATTTCTATTTATATCATGTAAGTGTGTTTATTTTGTCAAATTTTAGGTTATGGGAATCATACCTGAGGAGCCAACAACGACTGCCTCATTGAAATACAACTTTTTCCAACCAATGAGTTCATGCACCAATGTTTGGACACTACTTCCACCAATCAACTTATGAACACACAACCATGCAGACAAATGTTGTGCATGTCATTATCAACAAAACTGATACACATATACACCTACCCTCAAGGACTATACTACAACTTTGACAATGATGATTCTACATGTCACACCATCGATGGGTGATCATACCTCATCTGTTAGACAACATTAATGCACCCAACCACTAATGGGTCCTATGCACACAACTCGTCAACCAATGATGTCAATGCATGATGCCCTTGTGAGGCCAATCAGTCCCATGTTGGGCGCATGTAGCCTATAAATAGCTCAAACCCTCTACTATTAAGGGGCATCTCTTCTCCTTTGTAACACCAAGAGGAAGCCACTTGTGCCCAACCTTAAAATATGATTACCATCATCTATGCTCCATTGGTCGCCTTTGGGGTGTTGATGTAGCACCTTCGTTCCACATCCACTTAATGAGGATCGATCATCAAGCCATGAATGTAGTTAGATCTTAAGCGTCATTGCCATCCTTCCATCCTTTGACTCTTACTAATGATAAAAAATCTAAGAAGAAAAGGATCAAGAAGTAGGGATATTGTATGACGTCTATCTATAGGTCTCCCCCACCCCTCCTTTAATCACTAGAAAAGTCCATCCTTCAAGACAAAGGGTTATTTCTATTCAGACATATCTGAATCTCCCCTTTGTCAGAAGATGATGGATAATAATTCACTTTTTATTTGTTATTTTGATTTTTTGATAAAGAGTTGGTAATCCCTTTTGTTGAGGTGTGAGATTTTCCCTACTACGCATTCTTGCATGTCAAATATTAATGTTTAATGTCTTGTATATAACTCTTTCAATTCAATATTAATCATTTATTGTATGTTTTGTGAATTGATATCCCTCTTTGCATGTGAAAATCCATGTTATAACAATAACCATGTCTATATATATATATTAATTAGAATCATAGAAATATAATAACTATTATATATCTATATATATGATAAATAGAATCAATACATATATTTGAATGCAAATTTTAGATTTATAAGGACATAATAGAAATCATGATATTTTCTATAACTTATATGCATGTTTGGTTTGAGAATGCTAATTCTCAAAATGGAATGGATTTTGTATGTTTGACTAGTTTCAATAATCCATTGATAAATAGTGGCTAAAGAAGAGTGGAAAATCCAATAATAATAGAATTACAACAGATAATGGAAAATTGGTGATTAAATAAGGAATCGTGTTAGAAATCTCTAGAAGGACAATTTCAGGGAAACTAGTAAATACAAGTCACCGAAACTTGCACCCAAAGAAAGAGTATGAAAAAATAAAGTTTTCTTTCCATGTTTTTGTTAATATATGTCTAGAATAATTCAAATAGAGTAAATACTTAGAGACAAAGAATAATGTAGATTTAAAGTCATAAAGAGTGTTCTAATAGTATAACGATTACAATATCTGTTATGTGCCATATAGTCACATGTTTTCTTAAATGGATTTTTTTGACATATCTGAGTTTTAATAAGAAAGCGATGGTTCCTTTTTCTTGACCTTTGGATAAAAGTTTAGATTTTTTAAATAAAGGAATGTGGGAAAAACATATTTAGTTATTTACTTGTATCATTCCTTGCCTTTCTCATAACATTAGTTGGTGCTAAGTGTCGAATAAGAAAAGAATCTTTCTAATACTTATAAAAAGAAGGTAATGGTGTGGTTACTTATATAAAATTTCCTTATGTCAAAATTTAGAATTCCTTACTAGAAGATAGGTGTTCAATCTTGCAAAGCATGTGATGCTAAGTAAAATAGTGGGATATTAAATATTGGGACTATATTACATGGATAAATAAGAGTTATTTAAAGTTATGGAAGCACCTTTCCAAAAGACCCTCACCTACCCAAAACCCTCACCATCTATCTCTCCATTATCATCATCCTAACCCAAGTGAGGTTCTTAGGTCCTATATAAGAAGCTCTGATATCCCAGCCTTGACACGGAACACGATTCATATCTTTCTTGGTGTGAGGACATCCCTGCCTCAGTGATCTCCACATTGAACTGTAACATGCTGAAGAGTAGGCCATCACACTCTTGAATAGATGCGAAGGAACACATTCCCCTACTTGGCCGTCATATGCACCACTTCATACTGATGGCTATTGAAGGTCTATGCTTGAAAATGACCTTCATGGTCAAACTAAGATTGGGGCTGGGACAACATCCCCTCCTTGTCACAATGATGCCGGCATATGATTGTGTGTGAGGGAGTCACACAATGCCGAGATCGATCCATGAGGAAGTGAATCCCATGGACCTAGTTTGGACGATATCAGACAAAGAAGGGAGAGAGGGGGGTTCATGAAGAATATAGAGAGAACTGTGAGGCCTAGTTGCTAGTGGGGTCAGAGGAAGAAGGTGAACTAGAGGGTTGAATGATAGTTATGTCTTTTGGTGGGCGGAGTTGAGTTGGAAGAGGTGCATTGTGAAGGTCACTCTACAACATGAAGGCAACATTTGCATGACGTTGCATGTGCAAGAATGAGGCATCAGACACGATGAGACGGGAGAGAGGATACCACATCTGAGTTTTTGAATAAATGAATTCCTAACAAAATCTGCAAGCCAAAAAAGTAGGGTATTGATTAGAAGGATATTAAATGATGACATAGCGCATCCTTATTGGTCTATTTATGCTACATCTTGTAATAATCCTAATTAATATTTAGCAACTCAGGTTATAACATACACCTTTGTCAAATTGATCAGGAAAACACATAGAACCTAAAGAAAATAACATTGAGACCTAATTTTGATTATAATTCAAATATTATGACCAATGCATTTTTAGGTAATGAATAAACAATATAAACACTAGTTTTATTGGATAGGTTGCTAATCATGATAATTACATTTTTTGGATATGTAAACAAGTATTGTGGAATATAATGATAATTTAATATTATTGTGATTAAAAGATATGAGTCATAAACATGATAACTACGGTTTAGAACCTAATATTCCTTTTCATGATTATCTTGAGTTGTCAAATCAAGGGTAGTCATTATAAAATGATTTAATATGAATAACTTGATAATTAGGGTTTCACCTAGTGTCTAATATGGATTAATAACCTTAATAAATTAGGGTACAGTGGAATTGGGGTTTGATACCCATATTTGTTATCTAAAACTGAGAAAACCATATACCCTAGATTAGGATGTATGCTAGATTAATGTGTCTTGAATATGATTAGTAACACTTTAAGATATATATACATGCAAACTGAATGATTGCTTGGAACTATGCTTAGTTGATTGGATATATATCCTTAAAGTATTACACATGATTCTGCTTGAAAGAAAAGGTACATGGTTATGCCTATGAATATTAACCTTAAATGACTTATGTTGATTTCTAAAGTTTCCCAAATGGAATGCAATTAAACTACTTGATTTTTTTTTTACTTCCTGCAATCTATAATACAACTATGAGTATCTTCTTATATAAATATAGCTTGTTTGAACCCTAAATAGTTATCGTTGGTGAGTTAAAGAGCAATGGGTGAAAATTTTTATTATGGGACTGACATGTGATCAAGCCAAGAAAGGAAGATCACATGCCAAGACCGGAATGGAAGGCTTTGTATAAAACCAATCCCATGTGAGGGAAGGTTATGAAAGTACACTACAGGGACAAAACCCTAAAGAGAGGGTTCTGACTGAAAGGCTCCCTACTGAGAGGGCACACCATAGCGAGTGAAAGAATAAGGGTCGAGGAGTTAGAAAAGAAAATATATGATTGGTTATATAATGATAATTGCTTTTATGATTTTTTATGTTGTTACACATACATGCACATATTATGTTAGCATCCCACGTACACAATATAGCACTATAATAATTAGTGATTTGTTTCACAACATTTTTGGTACGTGCAATAAATGAAGATATCGAGAATTGATGAATCAGATGAAATCACTAAAGACATTGATGCTAAGTAAAAGAAGATTAGTTAGATGCATCTTCTCAATATGTATTAGTTCCATGCCGGAAATTCATGCAACTCTTTTGAGAAGTATCATTTTATATCATGTAAATGACATTGGTGAAATATTGTTAATTATTTTGTATTACTTTTTATTTGGTAAAATCTAGATCTTTAGGATTTTAGGTAATGTATATCAACTTTGAAGTCTTTCCTAAATTGGAGGATGCTAAAAAATGACTTTGTTACATTAGGTATCAGTGACCCAATTTTTTTAAATTGTATTTAATAATTTATAATTTCAAGTAGTCCATATAAAAAAAAGGAAATTGTAACACTCAGGCCCATTACTTAAGGCTCTAGTAGAGTTTTAGGAATGCCGATTGGCCCCACAAACCACCACTAGACTTAATTGTGTCCTTTATCCTCACTCATGAGTAAGCAAGGGAAAACTTCATGACTAGTCACCCATCCTATTACTACTCTGGGCTGAGCATGCTTAACCACAAAGTTTTTTAGTGATGGGCTCCCTGGAAAGGAGGTTCACCTTGGTGATGTGGGTAGTCCAATTATTTCCTTAAAGATCATTTTATCCAAGGCCTCAAATCTTGGAACATTACAGTCTCCCCAACTTAGACTCTGGACGTCCTGGTCAACTCTCAGCTATAAGGCCTCATAATCTATCCCCATTCTAGTGTAGACCCAAATCGCCCATGTACACCCTACTCCCGACCATAGCTATCGGTGCAAGACTAGGTCCATCAACTAGGATAGCCCTTTTCAACATGACTTGACTGCACGGGTAGAAGATTGACATGTCACAAACCCATGTTTGCCCCTCCTACTATAGGGAACTATGCTCTAATACCATTTGTAAATGGTTGAGCCCACCACCCAAGGCTCTAGTAGAGTTTCAAGAAGGGCGATTGGATCCACATATCACCACTATCCTTAACTACACACTATGTCCTCTCTAACACATAAGCCAGGACAAACTTCCCAATTGATCACCCATCCTAGTACTACTTTTGGATGAGTGTAACATCCCAGGATTTGAGGCCTCAGATAAAATGATCTTAAAAGGAATGATTGGACTACCCATATCACCAAGGTGCACCTCCTTTTCCGGGAGCCCATCACTAAAGAACTCCATAGTTAAGCATGCTCAACTTGGAGTAGTACTAGGATGGGTGACCAGTCGGGAAGTTGATCTTGGCTTGTGCGTCAGTGTGGACAAAGTGCGCAGTTAAGGCTAGTGGTGGTCTGTGGGGCCAGTCGTCATTCCTAAAACTCTACTAGAGCCTTGGGCAATGGGCCCAGGCATTACAAATGGTATAAGAGCCAATTCCCCTCCAGTATGTGGGGCCCACATGGGCATGTAGCATGGCAGTCTTGAGTTGTGTGATCTGGGCAAGTTGGAAAGGGCTATCCGTAGAGACGAGATGGAGCCACCCTTGCGCTGGTAGCCGTGGATGGGAGCTGGCTGTCCATGGGCTATTCTGGGTTTGCACTGAAATGGGGAAGATATTATGAGGCTGTATAGTTCAGCCTTGACGAGGACGTCAAGAGTCTAAGTGGGGGAGATTGTAACGTCCCAGGATTTGAGGCCTCAGATAAAATGATCTTAAAAGGAATGATTGAACTACCCATATCACCATGGTGCACCTCGTTTTCTGGGAGCCCATCACTAAAGAACTCCATAGTTAAGCATGCTCAGCTTGGAGTAGTACTAGGATGGGTGACTAGTCGGGAAGTTGATCTTGGCTTGCGCGTCAGTGTGGACAAAGTATGCAGTTAAGGCTAGTGGTGGTCTGTGGGGCCAGTCGTCATTCCTGAAACTCTACTAGAGCCTTGGGCAATGGGCCCAGGCGTTACAATGAGCATGCTTAACCATGCATCTGGATGATATGGATAGTCCAATCATTTCTTTTAAGATAATTTTATCTGAAGCCTCAAATCCTAGGTTTTTACACAATCTCCTCCACATAGACTCTTGACGTCCTCATCAAGGCCCGAATATAAAGTATCATAATCTCTTTTCAATTTAAGTTTAGACCTAGAATGGACCATGGACACCCAACTCACATCCATGGCTACTAGTGAAAGGGAAGCTCCATATCATTGTATTGGATAAACCTTTCCAACTTGCTTGGACCACATGACTTAAGACTACCATGCCACATGCCCATGTGGGCCCCACCTACGTGAGAAGAATTGGCTCTGAGACCTTCAACTAATGCGCATGCCCACTATCTAAGGTTCTAGTAGAGTTTTAGGAATGAGGATTGGCCCCAAAGACCACCACCATCATTCACTTCACACTTTTTCATCACTCATGCTCAAGCCTGAATGAACTTCCTGATTGGTCATGCATCCTAGTATCACTCTAGGATCAGCATGCTTAACCACAAAGTGTTATCTTCTAGGTGGATATGGTAAACCACTATCAGTGGTGATCAACTTGGAAGATGTTGTTGATGTCGTGTGAGTGTGACTTGTAGAAAAGTGCATGTTGTAATGAGGGAATAGTCATTGCACTTAGTCCAGAACCTGGCATGACCTCCTAAATCATCTTTCTCATTATATATATGTTGACACAGTGGTTTGTTAAAGGGAAATATTGCAAATAATTGTTTTTTGTTTCACTATCTCTTTGTTATCATATTTTCCAATTGTGGTATCAGAGACGCGTCAATATACTATGGTTTGGGATTTAATTGATATGATGGGGTTTTGGTTTTCACCTTTTAGTTATTTCATACGATGCAAATATTTAAAGTAATTAATGTGTATATCCTATTAAATACCACATACAATTCAAACTAATATATATAGGTGTATATATATGAATGTATATATGACATGATATATATGAAATTTACATGTGTCACCCTAAAATTGGTTTTGATGGTGTATGTGTAGTATGGCTAAGGCCGATAACCCAAATATATGTGTGTGGTTGCATGATTTTTTTTATTAATTTTTATATCTTGAGTTTCATATTGTGCCTCTACCTTTTTCTTCTAACATGTAAATATATTATTATTTCCTTCCTATTCTACCCTTGAATGTAACTCGAGGTTTTTCATTACCATGTAATAACTTACAAATAGTTTATTACTTGCTAGGTTGAAGATGATGCTCAACACCAGACGAACTGACCGTATCGAAGATAAGCCATCCATTAGGAAGATCAAGGAGCACATATTCTAGGAGGACCCAAACCAATCGGTTGGATAGCCAATCAATCATTTAGAGGTGTCCAAACATCTATTGGATAGGAGGCCAGAAAATCATTTGTTTGACCAATCGATAGGCTAAGAGGTGAGCTGCTCTATTCAAGGGTTGAACTGATCAACCCAGAGTGGTTCAAGAATAGATGTATGCCAACAACAAGTTCTTGGATGAGATATGGACCTAGGTATTAGTAATTCCTTATGCCTTGAAGGAATTACAATAGTATGGACATAACCATCACTAATGTTTTTATATTGCATGTTTATGTTTGGGGGATGTAGTATTTATATAATATGTAGTATATTATGAGGTGATTAGATATGTATATGTATAAATATATATATATACACACATATACATATATAAAGTTTGTAAAATCCCTCAATCAAACATATTAAGTCTATGATGCTTTCCATTTGCAACACACATGAAATGCTTCATTGATTATACATGGGCACACCAAGTGTGGTGCGCTATCCATCTCATGGATGTGTAATGGTAGTTATGTAGGCCTGCCAAGTGGGGTACATTTCTATCGTGTTGCTTTGGGGTCAGGCTGAACTAGTTGTTCTTAATGAGATTAAGCAACTAGAAGCATGCAGGTGACTATGGAAAGGAGTTCCACATACCATCTATATATTAATTGCATAAGGTGTTGTTGGGAACCATTGCCTACCTTAATAATTGATTATGGTTTTTCACATTGGTCGGGTAATAACTCAATTGTTTTGGATCTTGGATCATTATAAGTTTCTGTACTGCAATATTTTGAATTGATAATTGAGGGTTATCAATTTGATCAAAATAATGTGAATGATAGTACATTAAAAGCCTAATTGAACATCATCAAATTTTATACCAATCAAATCAAATCAAAATGGTTTAGACAAAAAATTGCAATTTTGTCTTGTACATCAAATGCAAACACACAACAACTTTTCTCTACGACCAGTCCTTGAGAAGGACAAGTGAAATGGGAATAACTTACATGACTAGTTTAGGAAACTGAGAATTTTTCTAACACATGAGTGAAATCTCTATGTCCTAGAGAAATTAGAGGTATAAACATCTTCTCAGTGCACGTAAGGCAGACATGGATGCTTACAAGAAGCACATTGAAGATGTCATTAACCTCAAATGCCTAATGTTGTTCTCGATGAACTATGAGTTGAAGAGATGACATGAGAACATTGATGTCATTCATATGGTCACACATCTTAAGAACATGTTCTAAGATTAGGAAAGACAGGAGAGATTTTATGTCTCCAAGGTAGTGTTAAAATGTAACATGGCAGAGGGAGATCTAGTAGGTCCTCATGTTCTCAAGCTCATTGGGTATGTGGAGAATCTTTCTAGTCTATAATTCCCCTTGGGTAAGTGTTGGCCACTGATGTGATTCTATAGTCTCTACCAGAGTCATATAGTCAGTTAGTCATGAACTACAACATGAATGCCTTTGAGAAGTTATTGACAAAGATACTTGGCATGTTGAGAACAACTGAGGCCCAAATGAAGAAAGGCAAACCATGTTTGTGATAATGATCAACAAACTAAAGGGAAAGTCTAAAGGCAAAGGAAAAGCTAAAAAGAATTCTGAAGCTGGTCAGAAGCCCAAGCCTTCAACACTCAAAGCAAAGGGAGGATTGAACAAGGGAGGCGATTGTCACCATTGTCACCAGCCTAGACATATGAAGAAGAATTGCCCTCTCTACCTTGAGGGAACTAAAGAATAAGGAAGAGGGGAAAGAGATATCCACCTTAGGTATATACATTATGTGATAAAATTAACTAATTCTACATCTTGGGTATTTGATACGAGATGTAGATTTGACATATTTGAATATGCATGATCTAATAAGAAGTAAGATTTTATGAAAGGGCAAGGATGGACTGTGCGGAGAAAGATTTGATGCAACTTCAGTCTAAATATATAATTTATCTTAGCCCACAGAGAAGGAAATAGTGTTAAATGAACTCTTATTTCATTTATGCCAATAATATAGACATTTTGCTTTCAACATTTTATACAAACAATGATGATTATGAGTAAAGAGTGGTCAATCTTCTATTTCAAAGAAGTGATCTTGTATGGAAATGCTCCAAAAAATCTTCATTTAAAGGATGTAAAGTAAATGTTTATATTGTAAATACCAAAAGGATTAAAACTTGATTCCTTAAACAAGGAATACCTACATCATAGTCATCTAGAGCAGACACTAGTACATATACTACATTTATTGTAGGTTAAAATGGACCTTTATGTTAGTTTCCAAAGGACACCCAAGTGGGCAACACTAAAGGTAGAGGCCTATGGCATCGATATTAAATTGAGGACAAAGAGACGACCCCGATTGCAACCAAAAAATAACTGACACTGGTAGGATCCATATTCATCGGTTACCTACAGAAAATTGATTACTATCTTCATAACCGAAAAAAAAATTGGCCCAGGTTATGGATGTAGTCATCAGTATTTTCAATAAAAACTGATGACTAACACCCTTTACAAACAAAAAGTGGTCTCTTGTTTGGTTCATAGTTGTTAGTTCAAAGTAAAACCAAAAATACATCTATAAAGTGTCGACAATTATGATTTCAAAAAATGACACCTATCTTCATACCCAAATAAAAGAAATTGACCTAGCTAAGGACATAGTCATCAATTTTCTATAAGTAACCGAAGACGTAGACCTACATTGACGGTTCTCGTAAATAATCGATGACTAAGTGTCATTTTTTTAAATATCAGCTTGTTGGCCTACTGTCTAGTTGGTCAGTAGGATGTCGAACCTGCTGTTCAATTCGGAACTACACATATACAACATCATGTGATTTCAACCTAACAATAGTGTTGGTATGTATGCCCTGAGAGCCAATCATGGGATGATTGGTGAGATACATTAGGATTGATTTCATAAACAACAAAGGCAAGCTTCCAATTCTTTCTGGTTGAGTCATATGAGATAGTGATGGAATAGATTGAATGTCTAGAGAATGACAGTACTCAATGACGTATGCCTTCAGGTTCATGACCTAAACGATGAGATCATATGGATGCTAAGCATTTGTACATTCTTGGTATGTCCCTAGTCAGATGTCATTGTGATAGGTAGATAGACAACAATGACACACAAGACTAGATTGTGGTGTTGGTTGATGATAGAATCTCATTAGTCATGATATAGAGATATCAAACCAAACACATATGGACTTGTTAGAGAACAAGTGTACCGGACAGACCCACCATGAGTTTGACACATGGAACCATGACATGGTAGTCACAGTCAGTACTCACAGTGATGGTGGTGAGTGTGATTCTTAGACCTGAAATCACTGTACTCAACACATGTCATTGGGCACACTTTGACATCATCAAACGCAGTCCTGAAACATGGGTTGTTACAAAGGTGATGATTGGGTAGCTTTGACACATGGGGCTTTTGAGAGGTGAGTGATAGATATGGGATTTGTCCCTCCTGAGGGAGTTTGATATCCATGGCCACTTGATGAGTAGGATTCAGAAAGGCGTGCACGCATATGTGAGTCAGTATGTGATACTGATGTCATAACGTATCTCTTCCAATCTACTCTGAGATCAAGAAAGTGAATGAATGTTGACAGGATGACTGTTCCATGCCTCGAGTTCATTCGGGATATCAGTGACAAAGGAATTATACATTCATTGTAACACCATTCATGGATTGTAGGATTGAAAGTTGTTCTCCAACTTTCTACTTTCACTTGGGTAGCACTGATGTGTGACTAGGCACCGCTCTTTGCTTGTGAAGTCATAAATGTTATGGACTTTCACTGCCAATGTGAAATGGACCTACAAGGTCACACATCTAGGATTTAACCTGGAAGAGGAGTTTTGTCGAATAGCAATGTTTAGATTGATTACTAAAGGAGTTTAGTAGTTCAATTAAACACTCAATTGATTGATAGCTCAATATCATAATGTTCAAGGTGTTGGACATATTGATTGGAGTACCGGATTGATTGAAATCACAATTGACTGATTTTACACAACCTGCACTCCCAACCGATCGGTTTAAGTGTTGGACCGGTCCGCAGAGGTTGCTGAACAGGTCAGCTCAAGTGTTGAACCGATCGGCTCATGTACAGAGTGAAATGAGCGGTTCAAATGTTGAACTGATCAGTTTAACTGGTGCAACCGAGCAAGTTGGGAAAGTTATGTCGGTGAGAATTTTCCTTTCGTTTCAATTACCCAATTTGATTGGGAATAGGATTGGTATTCGATACCAATTAGAAACAAAAAAGAAGGAAAGTCAATTTGAGTTGAACCAGGATCATGAACCGATCGACTGAAGTGTCCAACCAATCGGCTCAAGAATCCAAACGATCGGCTGGAGTGTCCAACTGATCGGTTGGAGGTTCCAGACGACTGGTTCACTTGTGAAC
Organism: Alisma plantago-aquatica; assembly: GCA_963693085.1. Taxonomy (NCBI): domain Eukaryota; kingdom Viridiplantae; phylum Streptophyta; class Magnoliopsida; order Alismatales; family Alismataceae; genus Alisma; species Alisma plantago-aquatica. The sequence continues at coordinate 165,356,424 of OY856415.1, forward strand.
CGATCGGTTCAGGTTGCGAGTTGGTTGCTTTTGTGGAAAATCTCGAACCCTTCTACTCCTGCTTTTAGTCCCGCATTGCCCGGGATGGAGAACCCTGTCCCATGACCCTCCTATATATATAGGGGTATTGGGGGCTTCTCAAAGTACAACTCAGTGCAACCAGTTTCTCTGCAAAGTTGTCATTCTCTCTGGTTTTGGTAATCGAGAGAGAGCCTGAGCAAGTGCTTCCTATAAAGGGAGGTGCAGTAATGGAAGGACAACTGCAGTTGCAACTGGCAGCAGGAGAGTATGTTGGCGACTAGTACGTCAACAGGAGGGTGCGACTCCTTCCACTTCCTTGTGGGACAAGGAGTGTGGAGTTCCAGGTGGTCTGTGTGGACTACTTCAGAGGCGGGAGGATTCTGCCACTCAGGAGGACAATTGTCATCCGACAGTCCAGTGTGATCAGGAGTCGTCAGTCCCGGTGTGACCAGGAGCTGCACAGACACCGTCGAAGGCCAGATTTGAAGATCACGCAAGGCACGAGGTATTGTCTCTGAGCAAGCCTCAGGACAAGGTATGATTCCAAAAACCATCCTTTCCTATTATATAGACGTTGACGCGTTTCCTTGTTCCGGGTTTTGGGGAAAATTTTTTGTTTCCGCTGCCTTTTATGCCTCCCCTTAAACCCAACAGTGGTATCAGAGCCACGTCAACTGCTCTATATTTTAGGAATATCGATATGATCGATTTTGGTTTGTCACCTTTATTTATTGCATACGATGCGAATAAAATTAGCTTTATGCATGTCCAATCCTAAATCCACAAATCCCATATTACATATATGATATGTATTATTAATGCACTCGATACACGTCACCCTTAAATGAGTTTTTTGGTGGATGTGTAGTGTGATTATGGCTAATAAACCCTATCTGTGATTGGTTGTGTGTGGTTCCTTGCATATCGGTATGTGCACCGATCTTCCTTCTCCTATTCCTGATGTAACTCGAAATAATTTGAGATTCTTTCCTACCTTTGCTCCCCCCAAATGTAACTCAGGGTTTCCCTTTTCAGCAATGTAATATTAGGATAGATTTTATTTCATGTTATGTCAAAGAATGGAGGACATCAAGATGACAACTGAGACGATCGGTTCAAGGCATGAACCGATCGGTTGACGTTCCAAATGATCGATTCAAGGAGTGAACTGATCGGTTGATGACCAGTTCGAGGAGCGAGACGAGCTGGTGGCAGCCATGAAGAGATGCACGACGACTAGGCAAACTGATCGGTTGGAGGAGCCAACCGATCGCCTGGTGGCACCAGACGACCAACCAGAGAGAGCAGATCATTCATATGATGAGTTGATCAAATCGGAAGGAAAAGGCACAAAAGTTCATCTAGTACATGTTGCATGTGATGTAGACCTAGATGACCGTGATTCCTCTTTGCTCGAGGAATCACATTAGGATGGCCATAATCATCACTTTTATCGTTTGTGCATGTTTTCTATGGGATATATCATGTATATGATACGTACAATGTATTGTGGTGATTGGATATGTATATGTATATAAAAACCAAATCCCTAATTAAAATATTAAGTTTTAGATGCCTTCCAAATGCAACACACGTGAAAAGCTTGATCGACCAAGTGTGGGCACGCCCTAGCGTGGTGCACCGTCTATCTCGTGGAAGCGTGAAGGATGAATGTGTGGGTCTACCCTAGCAGGGTGCATATTCATTGTGTTTGCTTTGGGTCAGACTTAACAAGGTGATCTAGATGGGATCTAGTACCTTGAGGCATGGAGATGGTCATGGAAAGGACTTGCATATGACATCTTATCAAGAGTTGCATATGATGCAATTGGTAAAAGTTTTCTACCTGAGAGATCTATGTTGTGGGTGACAGCCCTAGCTGGTCCATGACTTAGAGGATTTTAGGATCTTGCCCACTAGAAGGTTGTACGCTGCAATCTTCCGAATTGATGGTGAGGGCTATCAATTTGAAGTAAAATAGTGGCAGCGATAATCAATTAAAGGCCTAAGTATATTGTCAAATTTTCAAATCAATCAAATAAGTTAAAAATGAGTTTTTGGACTAAAATTGCATATTTCCTTTTGTAGTTCAAATGGCAACAAACAACAACAACTTTTCTTTGCGATCGGTCCTTGACAAGGACAAGCTAAATGGGACAAACTTCCACAACTGGTATCGGACATTTAGAATTGTTCTCACTCAAGAGAGAAAGCTCTATGTCCTGGATACTCCAATTCCATAGGAACCCGCTCGTAATGCACCAAAGTCAGAAAGAGATTCTTACAAGAAGCATTTTGATGATGCCATTGATGCAAAGTGCTTGATGTTGTGTTCCATGAACAATGAGTTGCAGAGACAGCATGAGAACATGGGTGTCATTGAGATGATTCAGCATCTCAGGAACATGTATGAAGATCAGGCACGACAAGAGAGATACAATGTTTCTAGGGTGTTGTTCAAGTGTGTCATGACAGAAGGAGATCCAGTTGGTCCTCACACACTCAAGATGATTGGGTATGTGGAGAACCTACATAGACTAGGATTTCCACTGAGCCAAGAGTTGGCTAATGACGTGATACTGCAATCATTGCCAGAATCCTACAGTCAGTTTGTGATGAACTACAACATGAACAACTTTGATAGGCCACTGTCAGAGTTGTTGGGCATGTTGAGGACAGCCAAGATACAGATGAAGAAGGACAAGCCTAAGCCTGTAATGGTGATCATGAGCAAGAAAGGCAAGTCTAAGTGCAAGGGCAAGGGCAAAGCTAAGAAAGGTTCTGATGCTAGCCAGGAGTCCAAGCCGTCTTCATCTCTCAAGGCCAAGGGAGGCGTGACCAAGAAAGGAAATTGCCACCATTGTCAAAAGCCAGGACATTGGAAAAGGAATTGTCCTCTCTATCTGGAAGAATAAAAGAAGAAGAAGGAGACAGTCGTCTCTACTTAAAGGTGTAATGAAAGTAAACTTGTAACACTTTTTGAGGTATATGATACCATGATATAAAGTGTAAAGTGCTCATAATTGGGGCAAGTGTTGCCGCCATAGATATGAGTACTTTAGTTTATTTTCAGCCTACAAGGCAGGTATACAGTTATGAACTACTATTTCATATTTTCCAATAGAAAGAAACACTTTATTTTTGCATACTGTATGACAATGATGGCAATTAATAAAGTTGAGTTTTCAATCTTAAAGATATGATCTTTGTGGAAATGCCTTGTTTATCTTGTAATACATGGTATGTATAAGACAAAATGATACCTTGAAGTTATAGATAACTCAAACAATCAAATTAGCATCAATCATGAGAAGTTCATTTCTATTTTCCATATGATGGATAAATCTAGACTCTTTTGGTTAGAGAAACAGTAAGAGACATGAACATCTTGGACTTGATTAATCAATCTTCACTAATGGTAGCGGGAGAATGAATATCCAATTAGGTATAATACATGTGATGTATTTACAATACCTATTGGAATGAATGCTAATACTTCAAATGGTGTTTAGATAAATACCAATATGAATATCTTGAAGTGTTCAAGATTATCATAGATGAAGTGCAAATTTGGTAAAGTGTTAATTCTAGATGAGATCAATGAATGAAATACTTGGACCAAATGTTTGAGATCCTTATGAGTGATTATGATAGTGTATCATAGTGAACTCATGATTAAGGCATAGTGATGTCTAAATCAAACAGGAGTCATACTCTAAGGAGTTAGAGAATGATTATCAAATAACTGAATTATTCTTAAATAAAGAATACCCCACACTAATAAAGGACATTAAGAATCACAAGGAGTTGTGAGTTCTTATATCCTTGACAGATACACCTCAATTATCTATGTGATGAGTTGTTCATGTGATGAGTCAACTATCCAAATGAATATGAGGATCCGGATTTTGAGTTATGGTAGATGACCATTACATCCTAAATGACTTCCATGTAAACCATAAGGTATGACCTTGATGGTAGCACTCATTGGGATGAAATCCATAAGTGCAAATAAGTCTTAAGTGTTAAGACACATGGATAACATTTTGAGAAGGATGATGCTTGTTGATTGCAACTTAATGACTAAGACATTTGGTATATGGATACTAAAACTGCATTCCTATGAGGAATAAAACAAGGATGTGTACGTGAAACAACCTATAAGGTTTATGAATCCACTAATGCAAATAAAGTCTATAAGTTACAATGGACTAATTAATGTGATTGATTGAGTACAAGCAACTCAGAATTGGATCTTTACTTTGATGATATAGTCAAAGGGTTTGACAGATATGTCAAAGATAAAGAAGGGATCTGTGATTTAGTGGGAGCGTGTTCACATTCCACATGTTGATGTGAAATGGAAATGTTCTAGAATGGAAATCCAAAAAGTGGAAATTATCTTTAAGGAAGATAGAGATGTTTCCTATGTGATAGGAATAGAGATCTATAGAGATAGTTCTCGAAAACCTCTTGACCTAGAAAAGAGAGAGCATACATTGGCAATCTGTACTGAAGGGTTTAGTGTACACAGATTCAGTGGGAGAAAACTTTTCCATGTTACATGGAGTTAGTATCCCAAGGCCAAGTGCCAATTCTTATGAAGAATGGGAACACTAAGAATAGATATGGATCTATCTTGTATGTAATCATCCCATTATCTTGCATGTATCGACATGGCATGAATAAAATGCATTCATCATCTTGTATGTAGGACATGACAATATGATGTGCTCATCCTGATAACTCGTATGTGGGACATAACAAGTGGATGGTTGTCTACTTCCAGTAAGGGTTACTGGAAACCATAAGAACTTGATAAGTACTTGATAAGTACTAGTTCTATGGAGATAAGGAAGAGTTTGATGTCAAGAGTTACATTGATGCGAACTTCTGAAAGGACATAAAATTAATCGCAAAATATATAGGATATATAAAAGTGAAAGTTTGTTGATAATTGGAAGTGTTCCAATAAAGTCGTTTAAAAGGAAATGCCGAGTATCTGTGTGTTAAAGAACAACAGTGGATACTATATGGATCTGGAAGTTCATGAGATGAACTTATTTCTACTCATTGATGACAAGTATGGAATCCTTGATCATGCAATATGGCTAAAGGTTAGCAAAGGAATACGAGATCGCATATTATGGAAAATCCATCTCATACGTGTGACGTACAGCGAAGAGATGAGAGACATGCAATTTATACTGACTTTGGCAAGGTGTTTCCATAACTCACTATGTTCACAGTAAGAGCACAATAACATGTGGGACATGTTTGAAGATCACTATGAATATGATTCAAGGGTGATTGGCTCGCAGTGCAAGTGGGAGTCTGTTGGTATGTATGCCCTGAGAGCCAATCATGGGATGATTGGTGGGATACATTAAGATTGATTTGATAAAAAACAAAGGCAAGCTTCCAATTCTTTCTGGTTCAGTCATATGAGATAGTGATGGAACAGATTGAATGTCTTGAGAATGATAGTACTCAATGACGTATGCCTTCAGGTTCATGACCTGAATGATGAGATCATATAGATGCTAAGAGTTTGTACATTCTTGTTATGTCCCTAGTCGGATGTCATTGTGGAAGGTAGATAGACATCAATGACACACAAGACTAGATTGTGGTGTTGGTTGATGACAAAATCTCATTAGTCATGATATAGAGATATCAAACCAAACACATAGGTACTTGTTAGAGAACAAATGTACCGGACAGACCCACCGTGAGTTTGACACATGGAACCATGACATGGTAGTCACAGTCAGTACTCACAGTGATGGTGGTGAGTGTGATTCTTAGTCCTGAAATCACTGCACTCAACACATGTCGTTGGGCACACTTTGACATCATCAAACATAGTCCTGAAACATGGGTTGTTATAAAGGTGATGATTGGGTGGCTTTGACACATGGGGCTTTTGAGAGGTGAGTGATAAATATGGGATTTGTCCCTCCTGAGGGAGTTTGATATCAATGGCCACTTGATGAGTAGGACTGAGAAAGGCATGCACGCATGTGTGAGTCAGTATGTGATACTGATGTCATAACATATATCTTCCAATCTACTCTGAGATCAAGAAAGTGAATGAACGTTGACATGATGACTGTTCCATGCCTCGAGTTCATTCGGGATATCAGTGACAAAGGAATTATACATTCACTGTAACACCATTCACGGACTGTAGGATTGAAAGTTATTCTCCAACTTTCTACTTTCACTTGGGTAGCACTGATGTGTGACTAGGCACCGCTCTTTGCTTGTGAAGTCATAAGTGTTGGGTTTTAGGGGAGACAGAGAAGGCAGCGGAAACAAAAAAATTTCTCCCCCAACCCATACCGAGGAAACGTGTCAACGTCTATATATTAGGAAAGAATGGTTTGTGGAATCATACCTTGTCCCGAGGCTTGCTCGGCGACAATACCTCGCGCAATGTGTGGTCTTAAACTCCGGTCTTGGACGGCGTCTGTGCAGCTCGTGGTCGCACCGGGACTGACAACTTCTCCTACCGGACTGTCGGATGACAGTTGTCCTCCTGAGCGGCAGTGTCCTCCCGCCTCTGTAGTAGTCCACACGGACCACTTGGAACTCCACACTCCTTATCCCACAAGGAAGTGGAAGGAGTCACACCCTCCTATTGACGTACTAGTCGCCAACACACTCTCCTGTCTCCAGTTGCAACTGCAGTTTTCGTTCCCTTGCTGCACCTCCCTTTTGTGGGAAGCACTTGATCGGGCTCTCTCTTGGTTACCAAAAACAGAGAGAACGACAACTTTGCAGAGCAACTGGTTGCACTGAGTTGTTCTTTGAGAAGCCCCCAATACCCCTATATATATTGGAGGGTCATGGGACAGGGTTCTGTGTCCCCGGCAATATGGGACTAAAGTAGGAGTAGAAGGGTTCGAGATTTTCCACAAAAAAACAACCAACTCGCAACCTGAACCGATCGGTTCACAAGTGAACCGGTCGGTTGGGGACCTGAACCGGTCGGTTGGAGCACCAACCGATCGGTTGGACCCATGAGCCGATCGGTTCACTTCTGAACCGGTCAGTTCGTGGTCCAGGTCGGTTCCCTATTGACTTTCCTTTTTTTGTTTCTAATTGGTATCAAATACCAATCTTTGTTCCAATCAAATTGGGCAAGTGAAACGCAAGGAAAATTCTTGCCGACCTGACTTTCCCAAGTTGCTCAGTTGCACCAGTTGATCTGATCGGTTCAACACTTGAACCGCTCGTTTCACCCTGGGCTTGAGCCGATCGGCTCAACACTTGAGCCGACCGGTTCATCAACCTCAGCCGACCGGTTCAACACTTGAGCCGATCGGTTGGGAATATAGGTTGTGCATAATCAGTCAATTGTGATTTCAATCAATCTGATACTCCAATCAATGCGTCCAACACATTGAACAATATGATATTGAGCTATCGATTAATTGAGTGTTTAATTGAACTACTAAACTCCTTTAGTAATCAATCTAAACATTGCTTGTGGACAAAACTCCTCTTCCAGGTTAAATCCTATCTGTGTGACCCTACAGGTCCATTTCACGTTGGTAGTGAAAGTCCATAACACTTATGACTTCACAAGCAAAGAGCGGTGCCTAGTCACACATCAGTGCTACCCAAGTGAAAGTAGAAAGTTGTAGAACAACTTTCATCCTACAATCCGTGAATAGTGTTACAGTGAATGTATAATTCCTTTGTCACTGATATCCCGAATGAACTCAAGGCATGGAACAATCATCCTGTCAACGTTCATTCACTTTCTTGATCTCAGAGTAGATTGAAGGAGATATGTATGACATCAATATCACATATTGATTCACACATGCGTGCACACGCCTATCTCAATCCTACTAATCAAGTGGCCTTGGATATCAAACTCCCTCAGGAGGGACAAGTCCCATATCTATCACTCACCCCTCAAAAGCCCCATGTGTCAAAGCCACCCAATCATCACCTTTATAACAACCCATGTTTCAGGACTGCGTTTGATGATGTCAAAGTGTGCCCAAATACATGTGTTGAGTGTAGTGATTTCAGGTCAAAGAATCAAACTCACCACCATCACTGTGAGTACTGACTGTGACTATCATCTCATGGTTCCATGTGTCAAACTCATGGTGGGTCTGTCTGGTACACTTGTTCTCTAACAAGTACCTATATGTTTGGTTTGATATCTCTATATCATGACTAATGAGATTCTATCATCAACCAACACCACAATCTAGTCTTGTGTGTCATTGTTGTCTATCTACCTTCCACAATGACATCCGACTAGGGATATAACAAGAATGTACAAACTCTTAGCATCCATATGATCTCATCATTCTGCTCATGAACCTGAAGGCATACGTCATTGAGTATTGTCATTCTCTAGACATTCAATATGTTCTATCACTATCTCATATGACTGAACTAGAAAGAATTGGAAGCTTGACTTTGATGTTTATCAAATCAATCTTAATGTATCCCACCAATCATCCCACGATTGGCTCTCTGGGCATACACACCAACAATAAGTGTTATGGACTTTCACTGCCAACGTGAAATGGACCTGTAGGGTCACACACATAGGATTTAACCTGGAAGAGGAGTTTTTTCCACTAGCAATGTTTAGATTAATTACTAAAGGAGTTTAGTAGTTCAATTAAACACTCAATTGATTGATAGCTCAATATCATAATGTTCAAGCTGTTGGACATATTAATTGGAGTATCGGATTGATTGAAATTGCAATTGACTGATTCTGCACAACCTGCACTCTCAACCGATCGGTTCAAGTGTTGAACCGGTCGGCTGAGGTTGTTGAACCGGTCGGCTCAAGTGTTGAACCGATCGGCTCATGTACAGAGTGAAATGAGCGGTTCAAGTGTTGAACCAATCGGATAAACTGGTGCAACCGAGCAAGTTGGGAAAGTCAGGTCGGTGAGAATTTTCCTTTCGTTTCAATTGCCCAATTTGATTGGGAATAGGATTGGTATTTGATACCAATTAGAAATAAAAAAGAAGAAAAGTCAATTTGAGTTGAACCAGGATCATGAAATGATCGACTGGAGTGTCCAACCGATCTGCTCTAGGATCCAAATGATCGTCTGGAGTGTCCAACCGATCGGCTCGAGGGTCCAGACGACCGGTTCACTTGTGAACCGATCAGTTCATGTTGTGAGTTGGTTGCTTTTGTGGAAAATCTCGAACCCTTCTACTCCTGCTTTTAGTCCCGCATTGCCCGGGATGGAGAACCCTGTCCCATGACCCTCCTCTTTTATATAAGGGTATTGGGGGCTTCTCAAAGTACAACTCAGTGCAACCAGTTGCTCTGCAAAGATGTCATTCTCTCTGGTTTTAGTAACTAAGAGAGAGCCCGAGCAAGTGCTTCCCACAAAGGGAGGTGCAGCAAGGGAAGGACAACTGCAGTTGCAACTGGCAGCAGGAGGGTGCGACTCCTTCCACTTCCTTGTGGGACAAGGAGTGTGGAGTTCCAAGTGGTCCGTGTGGACTACATCAGAGGAGGGAGGATTCTGCCGCTTAGGAGGATAACTGTCATCCGATAGCTGGGTGTGATCAGGAGTCGTCAGTCCCGGTGCGACCAGGAGCTGCACAGACACTGTCGAAGGCCGGATTTGAAGACCGCGCAAGGTGCAAGGTATTGTCGCCGAGCCAACCTTGGGACAAGGTATAATTCCACAAACCATCCTTTCCTATTATATAAACGTTGACGCGTATCCTTGTTCCGGGTTTTGGGGAAAAAATTTGTTTCCGCTGTCTTTTCTGCCTCCCCTAAAACCCAACAAATAGGCAACAAACCTGCAGTAAGAAGATGATCAAGACTATCTATATATCAAGACAATATAATCATCATGTGATTCACACTCATGTAGAAACATGTAATTCAATTCATTCATCCATGTTCACATTCACACACATGAAGAAACCTATAGTTCGATTCATTTATCCATTTTCACATTCACATACATGTAGAATCACAATTCATTTATTCATCCATTTCCACATTCACACACATATAGAAGCACAATTAATTCATTCGTCTTAACATTCACACTAATGTATATAGATCAAATTTCAATAAGATAATTCAAAAAAAGTCATTCACACATCTATATATAAGAACCAAATTTGTATAGAAATAATGACATCCAAATTTAGAAATTTGACTCTTTATCATCAGTACCCCAATCATTATAAAAAATTGTTACCCTTCAAACACTTTTTCCCATTGTTCTCTTATGTCATCTAATTGTTCTATTATATAGGTCATATGTACATCCAATTGCTTTTCCCCTATATTTAAGTCACTAGGTTTAAACACCTCTAAAGAGAATATTGTATATATATATAATTAATAAGTTTGATAGTTACATATTATCTAATGAGGCTATACTTATGATGATCAAGACTATATATTACACGTTGTATGTTTTCAATGTCTTGTGCCGTATTTCTGACAATTATGTCCATATACCGCATCATGTAGTATCCACATGCCCAACCATTATTTTGTACAACACATTATAAATTTCAACATACAAAATGTTAATAGATAAAAATAAGCATAGTTCACATAAATAAATTATGCATTGGAGTCAGGAAACTACATCCACATTTTTCCAAACTATCACTTTTTTTTCTTGTCCATGTTTCCTCCAGCATTTTTGAAATCGTTTAAATCCCTATACATTAATATAACACATTGAATTGCATTAGTAAATAGTCATGTAACAATAGATGTTAACAGAGATACATTTAATTTTTTGACATGTATAATGGCCTTTTCTAATCGTTTCCTGAACGGTGTAATTTTTACCCTTAGGATCTAGATATAAACAGTCAACGTCTTATGGAAAACAACCAGTAAATCCTAATTCTTACATCTAGTGATAAGAAAGTAAAAAATATATAACTCCAAATCCATAATGAAATGTAATTTTCTTAAGTCAAAATTATAAGCAAAGTAAACTTACCCAACATTATATGAAGCTATTATCATGCTTTTTTTGCTTCACCAACATATTTAAAAGTGATAGAGCAGTAAGGTAACTGATGTTGGGTCTTCATTTAAAAGACTGGTCAAGGATGGAACTAGAAAACCCACATGGGTCATTGAAAAATATTTATAGAACCTAAGTATGTGGCTGCAAAACATATATATGAAAATAGATCACCATATATAGAATGAGGTATATAGATATATAAAAATGATCTCACCATATTCATAGTTCTATCCTAGATGAATTCAACCAATCATAACAAAAAAAATCCATAATATCTTGTAGAAATATATTATTATTGTATGATTGGCCTATATCATCCACCACCATAGAAATAATAATTGGTGAAGTTTCAGAATGTTTGCCTATCCATATTGACATACCCCTTCATTGAGGACTTATCGAGCCGAATAGGCCCTTTGCAAGCCAACTAGGACTTGAGGAAGATGTAGAGGTTGAGGAGGACAAGTTGTAGTGGGTTTTCTTACCTTTGTCCTGTAGATATAATTTCATATTAATTGTCATGTATACACATATACAAATTAACATAATGTAAATTTACCATACATGATAAGTATAGATGACTCACACTTCAGGCTACAAGACCACTCCTCCTACTGCTTCACCAAGCGTGTTAGCATCTGGGTGGGCATATGCTAATGGATTCTACCTCCAAGTAGGGAAGACAAGCCTCGGGCTCACACGAACCACACCATCAGGTACTGGAGTGCCATGAATCGTGTTCCCTAGAAGGCATGGGTAAGCCTCACCCTCTGCACCGATGTATTCTTTCAATTTTAGATGGCATGGCCTCAATCCCTACAAATTTACATAGAGTATGTTATATATATACCTAAACATATCATCTTGAAAAGACTAGCTACTATGTCATATAAGTACTTATAGAGGATGTGCTAGGTGGTGGGTGTACATGATTACTCCCAACCACCTCTATCATAGGGGAAGAGCGGTACAACATAGGTATTGTCTGAGTGACATCCTGAGACACCTACCACTTGCTCATTGCTTCCTAGACTCTCTTATTAATTAACGGATCTACCTATACATGGCTAAAAGAAGTGATTTTTGATTCTTGAATTCCCTTTGCAATAACATTCTAAAAAAAGAATATGTTACCTCATTCTTTGAAAATTCCTCTTTTTGGACATTTTTGCGTTGTGATATCCCAATGAATGCTATTCATCCCAACCCATTTCCTATAGCCTTAATACATCCAGGATGCTCTGGGTCACTGAGAGCAACTGTAAATTCATCCCTTGTGCCCTGAGGTATGAATGAGCCAAGCTTCTTCTTCTTGTGAAGCTCCCGCTAATCATCATCAATAGAAATTGGTAAGTAACAATAACAATCATCAATACTAATTTCTCTAAGAGTTGAATTTTACCATTTTTGCAGCCGCCTTAGTAGTTGTGGGGTTGGTTATATGTCCTTTCTTGTTTTGCACTCCAGCTATCCACACATCATGGCAATGTAGTGGTGCGGGAGTAGTAGTGGACTTAGTAGTCTTAGTAGTAGGAGAAGTAGGTTTTTGAATGGAAGATGCATGTAAGTTTTGGCAAAGGGTTATATAGCCACCTAGACCGATCATGTCGTTATGCACATTCATTACACGCCTTGCTCTTTGAGCATCATTGATAGCCTTGTTAGTAAGCACATTGAATTGGTTAGTAATAATCAAGGTCAATCCTAAAACAATAAATTCATAAGAATGTACACTAATTAAATTGGGAGTGATGCTTAATACCTTGAATTTATCAGTATTTCTCTTGGCAATAAACCCCTCCCACTCAGTCATATCCAGATAGTTCTTCCTCTTTCAACCTCTCGTATGTATTGTCGATTGAGACTTGTCCTATAGTTGCTTAGGACCCTCCCACCACATTGCATCACTTTTATATGATGTAGGCTTTCATCCAGTTAAAACATACTCTACAAACTTTCATATATTTCATAGAGTATTCTAAAAAAAAGAATTGTAAATAACTTTGAAAATATAATTGCAAATGATAATATCTCACACAAAGTTCTTTCCATATGAAGTCTTTCTTGCTTTTAAGAACCATACGCCAAGATTCTGCATTTACACTACAATGGCCACAAGCAAGAACCCCAATATATGAAACAAGTGAGCTATGATTTTTCCCAACTGGATTTCCTGCATGATCAAAAGCCACAACCAATTTTCATCCAATGCCCTTTTTTCGTAGTAACTTGTTCCTTATAGTGATACCCATGATTTTTTAGCTTTTTTTTATCATCAAGTGGCACATGTTTTTTAGGGTGTACATCCTCAAACTAAAATTTGACAAAAAAACAAATATAGGATATAACTTATAAATGTACATATAGCTATATATAGTGTAAAACATATATTGTGACGCAGAGCCCCACCCTCATGGTGATCATCATCACAATCATCATACTCAAAGCCAACCATCTGAAAAAGTGTCATATAAAAAGAAATCAAACATTTCACATTTAACATTTAATGAAATAAATATAACATTGTAAAGTTCACATCGATCTAACATTCAAAAAAAAATTTGAAATTTAAAACATGCCTCTAATATTGAGATCTTTTATCGATTACTTCTATATGATCTCCACGCACATATAAGTCATCGTTAGCTTCAATATTTGGTGTTGGAAAGCTAAGTAATATTGGACTAGAGTAATCATACTTATCATAGTACATTTCTTCATCTATAGGATTTTCAATGAACTATCTTTTACCATGAAGAATAATCAACCATTTTTCAATTGCTAGATCATCGATATAAAATACTTGTTTCCCATGTGATGCCAATATGAATGATTCACCCTTCTCACTGATCTTTTAAATATTCACTAATGTGAAACACAACTCATCCACTATAACTTCTTCGGTGTTATCAACCCAAATACACTTAAAGTGCATAATTCTAAAATCTACATAGTCAAACTCCCATATCTCTTCAATGACACTGTAATATGACATTTTAGCTTCATGTGGACTCTTATCCTTCACACTAGAAAAAAATTAAGATGCTTGAAGGGCGATCCCATTGTTTTGGATGACGCTCTTATCATCTTGATGCTTTGTGTAATCTGAGGACCCATTTATGTCAAACCCTTCATAAGACATAACATTCGTTTTTGGTTTAACAGTGAGGCATTTGATATTTTTAGCAATATTAATAGGTGTTTGAGATATATGATGTAATACTTTATCTTCAAACCACTTAAGAAATGTCTTTTCATGCTCTCTGGCAAGATATTGTTTCTTGATGAAATTTGAGATGACTCGACACCAGATCAGACCATCACAGTGTAATTAATTGTGGAATTAAACATAAGAAACGGAATTACTAAAAATCACTAAAAATTAAAACCATTTGCAAAGAGATCCAAACACAGGAAAACTCATTTATCAAGAACCAATGTATTTCATTTACATTCTGGTTCATAAAAACATATCCTACACCATCTCTTCTCGAGGATTACAAGCATCAACTGTCTTGTTAAACTATACATAGACAACATAAAAACCTTGAGGCATCAAGCCAAAAGTCTTAGATTGATTCATTAAAAGTACTGACTCTTAACTCCTAGGACCTAAGAGTACAATAATGACACATAGGACTCTCCATACAAAACATGACAGCCAGTGCTGCCACCTAGAATCTCAGTGATGTCCCTGTTGCTGCTGCTGCTTCTATTCTTCCCTTGTCGTAGGGTTCTTGCTTCTTCTTCTGTGTCTACCTAAAAAGTTGGATCCCACAGGGGTGAGACAATTGAAATTTTCCCAGCGAGAGATATAACTCTCTGCCAGAAATAATATTATTGTAGTTTAATAGAGTAAAACTGAGCAGAAGAATCATAAATATTCAACAGCAGATAAATCAATGTCTAACAAGTTAGAACAATATTCTTATTCAAATCATTTAAGCTATATCTTGATAAAGTAGCATATCACTTATCCAAAAAGGAAATGAAGAACATACATAACATTTATCCATCTAGGATATGCTAAGTAAGGTAACATCAACAAATGATTCTCGTATTTCAACCTTAAGCAAATACGCTACACGACTAATTATATTTTACAATAATACTTAAGCCCTGAGGAGATGAGGTATACCACTCATACTCCAACCGACCATTGCCAAATCAACATCGGTACCATACATAGGTTAAGGAAGAGCTGGATTCCCATGACCTCATCCTCCTCAGTCAGTATGAGAACAAAATGCAGGACATCTGGTGTCTCTGCTAAATAGCTTTCGAGGGTATCCTAGCAACTTCTCTATAGAGTTACAGTGGCAGCTATACTCTCTTCACAATCAAGGGATTTCATGTTTATCTCACATCGATCCGGCATTAATATTATCGGGAGATTGGTGTTACATCCATCCTAGTATCAGGAGATTAGTGATACATCCATCCTATCATATATAATGAAGGATTGAGAGATTTAATGTTTGTCTCACATCAATTTCTCCATTAGGCCGTAAGGATATTTGCGCCCAAAACCTCCACATACTCAATAGTATGCCCTCCAGGAGATCCCGTAGGAAAACCTGTTTCACCATCACCTTCTATGGATGATGATGGATCTATGGCCAGGGCTCTACATGATAAGATTTCACTTGATTAATTCTATACATTACCATATTCTTTTAGCATCAGTCAAGTTTTCAAACATAAATTATTATAACAAATGCTACAAAGAATGAATACTGCTTCTATCAAGTCCTTTTCAAAGCTTTATAAAACATTAGGATCTCAATCCCCTTGTCACATCAGGGGCATTCTCATCCCTTAACATCTCATCATCATGATTATGGAATATGGGTATTCAAACCCTCAATTCATCAAGAACACTTGTTACCACTTATCAGGTAACTAATACCTTCAGGTCATTTGACCAAGGTAAACATGATACTCACAATACATGTATTTTACATGGCTCTTAAAGCCCATTAATCTCCTGTTACCTCTTGTTAGGCAACAAAACATAGTATGTCTCACAAGGCCCATGAAACAATTTCAATAATAAAACATCATAGCTCATACCTGGCTATGTCCAACATCACATGATACCTGCATGATTAGTTCCATGATAACAGTTAAATCAATTACATATCAACACTATGCAATGTAAGAGTAGCATTACTATTTCATCATTAAAGTTAGGATTTACCGATTCATGTAAATTAGGAATACTCATCCCATTACCCAAATTAGGGTTATGGTTTATCATCATATTACCCAACATTAGGGTTTCATGCACTGTAACCCAAGATTAGGACTTCACATACATTTACCTTATATCTGGGAAGACCAATGAGGTGGTAGAATGACTGCTAGACCTTGTTAAGAATGACTTATAGGTCTACCAGAGTGCAATTCTCATTGTGGCATTGGGCGTCGGTTGGAGACAACTTTACTTTAGTATATACCCACCCCTTAGACAGGGACGGGCTATTGCTGACGGTTGAGGGTTGATGTCAATGGACTCTGGTCAATGAAGAGGTTGGCTAATGGATTGACATGTTAATGAAAACCAGCGGGATCATCGTGGTCTAATCCAATGCACCTACTGTGATGCTTAATCTTTGCATGAAAACCAATAGATATGATCAAAATCCTAAATATTCACATAAAACAAAGGAAAACTATATAGGAGAAAAATCAAAGGTTATTCATGGGATCTAAGTGCAAAATTGGACTTAAAGTAAGACTAAAATGGTGATGAATATGCATTCATAAAAATAACCAAAACATAAATTTTACTCATCCTCAAGCAACATAAAATATGAAATAGTCTGTAATGGAATATATCCGACCTTTGTGATTGCCTCATCTTAGCATCACATTAGTTTCCATGTTGCTAAACATGGTTAGGTATTCAACTTTCTATGAACACTGCATACAACTTACATTATCTCCTCTCCCAATTTCATTTCTCAAAAAAAATTCCAACCCACTCTTTCCATAAGCAAGCATGTATAACAGCTTTGCGAGAGTCTATAAATTCCCATAGAACAACAAGTTCACATCTGATTTGACACTAGTGTTTTTAAAAAGAGTGGTAAAATTAAGGAATTCATTTATGGCTTTAGTTACATTGACTGCATTTTTTTCATGTGCATCTCTCCTCTATTCCACTCAAGACTGCATTACTTTTTTGTGCACATTGGAATCTTTTATTTTGCTTTTGGTGGTAGCCCCCTATTACATAGTGAGGGATATGGAAGAAGCAAATATAAAGAAGGGGGTGTGCTACCCAAAACATAGCGTTTGCCACTAATTTTGTGGGTTTTTCTTGTTTTTGCGATGGATGGAGGGGTATGAAAATGGAAGAATAAGTGTAGAAGAGGGTTTGGATCATTAGGAAACTAGAATTACAATTTTATGAATCATGTCATTCTCCTTGTGACATTGTACTCAAATAATTCCATGTTGGAGAACAAGTGGTAGTTGTGTGAAATTGTTCCATTATTCACTAGGAAGCAAGAAGTGTTTAATTCCTCTCAGTTCCATATATACTTGTAATTTTTCCCTAAGAGACATGGTTTTAGAATTCATAAGAATTACAACATGATTTATAGCCATTCAATTGTTCCCAAAGTTGTTCCTCTTGAGGATTAGCTTAGAATAAGAGGGAATAATGATTCAAAATTGCATGGAAAATTAAACTATCAAGATAGATAATGGCTTTGGTTGTATGGAAAACATTAAAATGTCATCAAAATTATATACATTTCATATTCAAAAATGGAAAAATTGAAAGAATTGATCAAGATGGCAATGACATAAACTTATGTTAGAAAAAAATGGGTGTGGATGGAAAGTAGAATAAGTATCACTCACCCTTTCACCTAGAACATAGAAATTTTCTCGTACCATGTAAACACTATGTTTGAAAATGTGGGCAAAGGTCATGTTGGTTAGGCCACTAAATGTGTTTGCCTTCCTATCAACATTGTTTCCTCTATTTATTAAAGTAGAAATCATCAGAACTTAAGATTGCATCTTGTGATGCATTATAGAATATATAGATGCAAATTTTTTAATCCAAGTTTAAGAGAAAAACTAATTTAAAGTTCTTGTGCTTTAAGTCATTGGCTTGAATTTTTATTTCAATTGTCCTATCAGGAATTAGGCTTTGAGAGAGTTAGAGGTATTTTAACACTCATGTATGTCATTGTAAAGTATGTCCTCAAGCAGTGGCCATTTTCCATGAAATCGATAGACTTCTCACTCCATGCATGATGCAGGTTGATGTGCCTAATAATGTATGGTCCTAACCAACAATATCAGACCTTACCTAGAAAGAGTGTCAACCTTGAGTTAAAAAGAAAAACATTATCACTGAGATGCATATCTTTTCTTTTTAGATGGTGATCATGACATAATTTTGTTTACTACTTATAGATCTGTGCATTCTCATATGTAGTCACTCTAAGTTCTTCAAGCTCCTTTAGTTGTAATAGTCTATTTTGACCAGCATTTTTTCATATCCAAGTTAAGTTACTTAATTCCCATCATTCTTTATGTTCTAGCTTGACATGGAGGTGAGATGAATTTACATATACCAATCTAAAGTGTGTAGTACCTAGAGGTGTCTTGAATGTTGTTTTATAATCCCGTAAAGTAGCATTGATTTTGCTACACCAATCCTTCAAATTACGGTCAATAATTTTCTCCAAATGTCTTTGAGTTGGCAGGTTGACACTTATACTTGCTCGTTTGTTTGCAGATGATAGGGAGATGCTACATTGTGATGCACACCATATTTCCTCAGTAGGGTCTTTTTGCTAGGAAGTAGGAATCTCAATCAGATATGATGATGTGAGGGAATTCAAAACAAGGAAAGATAATGTATGTAAATATATTGATTAAATTTTTTGAATTATTTACTACGGTGGATATAGATTCTACCCATTGAGAGATGTAGTTAAGTGATAGCAGGATGTAATAGAATCCATATGAAGAGGGGAATGGTGCCACATAGTCCTCACCCAACACTTTGATGATTTCAACTTCTTGTCATAACTTTAAGGGCATTTTGTGTTTCATGTTGATATTTCTAGACCATCAAAATTTTGCACAAGAAAAAATATTGTAAGAATCCTTGGGTATCGTTGGTCACAAGAAAACACATTTCAAGAACTTTATTGCGATCTTCTTAGAACTCATGTAGTATCCAATGGGCCTCAGTAGCACTATTCTAGAACTACATGGCCTTCCTCATATGAAATACAACGTCGATAATGAACATCAACCCATAGTTTGAATAGGTATGGTTTATCCTAGTGACTTTTTTGACATCATGAATGGATTTTTCCTTGCAGTGCCAATGGATTCTAGGTGAATAATACCTACGGAGGTATAGTTAACAAAATTAGCATACCACAGAAGGATGCTAAAACATTCCTGAAGCAATCTTTTGGTAGAGAGTCATTGATGGGTATAATGCATGTAGCTCAAGTGACTCAAGTGATCGATGACTACATTCTTGTGTTTTATCTATAAATTGTAGAAGAAGAATCCATTATATGAATCTTAGTTTTGCATTTTTCTTTTCCAATAGATAATAGATCACCACATCATCCATATAAGCTATAACTTTTTAACCCATATGATATGATTTGAATATATCAAAGACATACCCAAAGGCTAACAAATCCTTCTTAGTGTTTGCATAATTTCTTTGGGATTCATCAAGACTCTTACAAGCATAATAATTAACATGGTTTATCTTGTCTATTCATTGACTTAAGATAGATCCTTCCACATAATCACCAATGTCACACAATCTAAAAGGGTTGAGAATTTTCTGGGACTAAAAATTGGGGATTGAAATAAGGGCTTGCTTTATATTGTTGAATCTCTTATCACATTTTTTGTCATAGTGGAACTAAACAACCTTAAGAAATATATTTATCATTTTCTTGGCTACCTTTAAAAAATCCTTGATGAATCTTCTATAGAAGCCTACATGACCTAAGAAGTCTTTGACTTCTCTTACCTTGGTTGGAGGGAGAAGTTTATCAATCACTTCTATTTTTTCATATCCCCTTCAATTCTTTAGTGGTTGATTATGTGACCTAGAAGACTGCCTTCTTTCACCATAACATGAATTTTCCTGATTTGAGAACCGTGCTACCTCACAATGTTTGAGCACTGGAGAGATGCAATAGGAATGATTCTAATAATGCTCCATGGATGGAGAAATCACCCATGAGAACTTCAATAATAATTTTAGTTAATATAGTGAAGATGGCTTCCATATAATGTTAGAACATTGCTAGCACATTATGGAGCCCAAAGGGAATTCTTTTGAAGGGATACATAAAAGTGGTCTTCTCTTAGTAATCAAGATGGATTGGAATTTGATAGAACCCATAATAACCATTCAAATAGTAAAAATATTCTTGATGAGATAGGTGCTCCATGACCTGGTCTAGAGAAGGTAAGGGAAAATGATCCTTGCATGAATCTTTGTTCAACTTCCTATAATCAATGCACATCCTCCACTCCATGACTGTTCTAGTGGGGATGAATTTGTTGTTTTTTAGTACCAATGTGGTACTTCCTTTTTTTTGAATGACTTGTACTGGGCTCACCATCATGGAGTCAGAATGATAGTAAATGATTCCATAAATGAGCAACTTTACAACTTCAACGTGAGCCACTTCCTTAATGTTCATGTTCAATGCATGATCTTATTCTAATTATTGTTTGTGGTTATAAAATAGAGGGATATTGTGCACATTCATAATGTTTGACTCACCTAGGTGAGTTCACTCACATTGTATCCTATATCTTTTTCCATTCCATTAGTTTGAATAAAACTTTGTCCTAATGCATATATTTCATATTAGAATTGTTTATCACTGTGTAAACCTTCAGATCATCTTAGAACAGATATGTCATCCCTTTTGATAGAGGTTTCATTTCAGGGGCCTTTTATTCTTTGTTTGGATCCTCCGTAAGGTACAATGCATTAAGTTCTTCAAATTCAACTTCCAATTCTTCTTTTGTTGAGTTAAGGTGAAGTGTGCACTACCTTACTTGTTCATTAATAGAATCATTAGAATTAGGATCAAAGAGGGAGATATCTGGAGGGTCATTAGATTTCATATTCTCTTGTATGAGGGAAGTGACATATTTTCTATAAAACGTAATAAGAAAACTTCTTCTTGCATGCTTGGCAACTTCATGTTGTCAAAAACTCTAACTTCAAGGATTTCCTTCCCTATCCTCAAGAGTATGAGGGAAGTGATTTATTTTCTATAAAATGTAACAAGAAAACTTCTTCTTGCATGCTTGGCAACTTCATGTTGTCAAAACCTCTATTATCAAGGATTTCCTTCCGTATCCTCAAGAGTAAGATTCCAGCCCTGATATCAATTAATGGTCTTGTTGTGGAAAGGAAAGGCCAGAAAAAAGAGGATATTTATGACCTCCTTTGTCCATGAAAAAAAAATCACATGAATCACAAGAATCTTTACCCACTTTTATTGGTACATACTCAATAATTCCCATTGGGATAATCATTGAAGAGTCACCAAGCTATATTGGTATGCCAGTTTGGAGCAATTTTGAGAATCTTAGCCTCTTACGCAAGCTATAGGACATAATAAATATGTTGGCTCTGAGGTTGGCTATTCCTTTCTTACATGTAAAGTCGCCAATTTTTCATGAAATCCTAAAAGAGCCTATATCATTTTGCTTCTTTATCATGTTATAATGAATTATACCAAATGTTGTCCTGGCAAGCTTCATTGTCTCATATTTCTCAATTGTTTATTTCCTTGTGATGAGAATTTTCAAATACTTTGACCATGTAGGTATCTCTTCTAAGGCGTCTAAGAAAGTAATAACCATATAAAGCTTTTTGATGGACTCTTTGAATATTATAAAGTGATTTTCAAGCCATATCTACCATACACAGGATTGGAATGAAGGATAAGCCTCGATGCTAGTATTATTGGTTCAGCTACAATCATCTCTATGATGATTGGTTCTTTTGATTTGAATTTTTTGTTATTGGTGGCGACTACAGTGTGTTGTACTTCTACATTATTTGTCACTACTTCTTGTGATACTGACTTAGGTACTATTGGGTCTTGAATGTTTACAAAAGCATCCTCCTCTTCATCGATCACATGGGTCTTGGTCAGTGTATTTGTAAGTACTCTCCATAATCATATAGAAACACCCTTTAGTTGTTCTTGGTGCTTGGGTTGTATTTTGGTTTTCTTGTACATGCTCCTACATGGGGGTGAAGATTTGCTAAAAGTTGAACCGGGTAAGATACAATGATGTGCTAACGAGGTTGTTAGTTTGCAACCATCTTTTGTTGTGCATGTAAGATCTTTTTATTGGCTAAAGTTTATCATTATATGAGGGAGAATCAACCAATTGTCCTTGGTGTTTTTGTTGTGGGGCTTGTTTAGGATTTCGGTACCGATAGTAATTCATGTTCTTGAAGTTTCCTCTATATCTTCATTGATGTGTGAAATTTTGTTGCTGGTTATTTTGGAATCCTAGATGATCTTGTTGTTGATTTCTATATTTTACAAAATATTTTAAGTTTTTTTCTTCCATCGAATTTCCATACTGAAAACTAAGATTGGTTCTTTTTTGGTTGGGGACAAGTACCCTTATCTACGAATATTATGAATGGAGTTTAGATATTTAATTTGATTATTGTTTCGTTGAGTTACAACATTGCTCATTACCACGTCAAAAAGAATATCACAACCCAAGGTCCAGTGGTCAGTTCCCTTACATGCTTCATTGAATTGTGTTACTACTTTGACCTATTTTTTTATAGTTGTGGTGAATTTCTTCATTCGTAAGCATAGAAGGATGTCCCAAGACTCTCATCTTGAGGGCTAGTATCTTTAGAGATTTTGCAATAGACTTCTACTCCAAACTACTTTTATCGTAGCTACCTTTAACACTCCCATGCTTACAAAATTTCCCCATTTGTATTCATTTTCATCTCCAAAGGAGAACACCTTCCATTTTCTATCATAACTTCTGCACAAGAACTTTTCTCCAAATGAGAAGTTCAAAACCTTTTTGATATCATTATCAGAACTCTAAAGAAAAACTCGATGAGCTGATTTTCAGAGAAACCATGGTGTGGCATTTGTGGAGGATCTCATTGTATCTCTTTTATACTTCAACTATAGATTCACCTAGGACCTATGTGAGGAGCATTATCTAGCCTCTAATTGTCTATGTGAGGGATGGAGGATAATATTTCTCAAGGAATTTGTTCTAGAATTTTTCCCATGTGGTGATGGAGTCACCTGACAAATAGTTGTACCAATTTTCGGCCCTATTTGTAAGTGAATATTTGGAAAGTTGGAATCTAATAGGATCACCATATTCTCAATTATTCTAGTCATAACACATATACCACAAACATTTGAATGTGCTCTTGGCAATCGTCACCTTGTTTTCCCAAGAAGGATCTGCTTTGTAGAAGTTTGATCCAATGAGTAATTAATATTAACGTTAAGGGCATTGATAGGAGGGTTTTTTACTAGATCTCTAACATCAATAGCTTTAGGGATTGACAACTCGCAAAGATCCTTTTGTTAGTCGGCCTCTTGTGCAACAACTTGAGCTATTCGGATTTCTTCTTAAAATGCATCCCATGCTTCTTGTATAAGAATCTCTCTATGTACATGTTGTAGTGACTAGGTCCACCCATTAATGTGACTTCCTCCTAGGAAATTCACGTTCTATTCTATTCATTTTGATGATGAAAGATTTAGTTCTTCTCCATTCAATGCTTGGTGCAAGGGTGATGTTTTTTTAGCATTGCATGATCAAGTTTGTGGTAAGTGAGATTGAAAGATGTTTCACAAGTTAGATGGGCATATAATGATCAAGTTCAAGTGATTAGTGTAAATGGTTAAATTAAAATCCTTTATTAATCCTAATGGAACTGGATTATAAGTAGACAATTTCAGTTTCCTTGAAAATGTTTCTACAATTTGATGTGGTTTTTAATGCACTAACAAATTCACCTAGGGTTGGAATCCCTATGTTTGTACAAAAAAGCATGCAATAATACCACCTGCAAGTGGATGAGTCGTATTGCAGTGTAGTTAAGGATTGAATACCAAGGGACAACATTTTTCAACCTTGATAGATTTTTATTCAATTGAACTAAAACTAATATTTATAACCACTAGTTGATTGGGTTTAATTAAAATATAGACAATGGAAAGTTGAAATGCTGGATCAAAATTGGTCTAGATTAATGAAGAAGTTCACTTAGGTGGAATTAGGTTTCACCATTGCTACACACAAAAACACATCCATAACATATCCAATCTTGATAAACCATTCAAATGGACTAAAACAAGTTCCACCCATTAGGCATGGGAACCAAAATAGATATATCCATGAGTCTATCTCAATACTAACTTATCATGTATCTACTACTTTGAAGGCATTCCCGTCTGAAGTTCTCATTCAAACATCAACTAAGTTAATCGATATTCAAAACCTAAGAATTAATTTTCTTACAACCGATGAGTATAATAGTTCATGAAAAGAGGGAGATCAATCCACAAAACACGCATCAAACAATTAACATTGCACTAAAAGATTTATATACTAGCCACGAAACATAAAACATGGGCATACAAGAATGGGTAGAAGGGTTATCCCCCAAAACCTAATGAATGGGCTTACTCACTCTTCATGACCAAATCAATAGAATAAAAAGATAAGGAAAGATAAGACATCACCTTCAGCTAGAGGGGAAATCCAGATTGGTGTAAACAACAAAAGTCCTTGATCTTGATGGATGGCCTTTTTGAGTTGAAGGAGGGGGAACTAAAGGCATGTTTCAAATGAACACCTTCTTTGATAGCCGATTGGCTCAGTCCTAGCCATATGATGCATGTTCTTAATCCAGTTGGCTACCTATGTGGAAATTTATAATTGGTGCTAAAGTAATTAACTTAATATAATTTTAGAAAATGGTAGATAAGTCCATAAATAAAGGCCCCATATATGAATTTTATCAGAAAAATATGTAGAATTCAATAAAATTGGTTTTATTGCCTAATTATGTTCTGAATTACAAAAGTACATAATGATGCAAACACTGGTGGTTTAAATACAAGCGAGCACTAAACTTATGAGATTGATGGCTATATCTTGATTAGTTTCTCCTAGTAACTAAATTCTAATCTTTTTCATAAAAAAAGCACCTTGGATCTAAAGGATTCACATCACCAACATTAGGGCTTCCTTGTTAAAATGTCATAATACGTGATAATTATGGTTTGGGAAGCCTAACCCTAATGAAACACTAATTTGATCTCATAACCCTAACTTAGATCCCAAGTCAGTCTTAATGGATATTTTGTAAACGCAATAGTAATACTTGGGTGTTATACATTAATTGCAAGTGGATTTGTTGATTGGTTGAATCTTCTATTGTTACTTTGGAATTAATTCATCCTTGAGGAAAGGTACGTGATTACTCCTATGAATACTCACCTCGTTGACTTTCACGATTTTCTAAGTTTTCTAAATGAATTGTAATTAAAATGTTTTGTTGTTTGCTTACAACCTACAATCAATAAGGACCCTATGTATCATCTAATCTGAATATAACTTTCTCAAAACCCAAATTGCTATCTTTGGTGAGTTGAATTAGCATGTGGGAGAAAGAAGTCCTTAAGGGAATGACTGTGATCAATCCCAAATAGGAAGATCACTACAAAGGTCAATATAAAACAAAGCAGAAAAAGGAAGGTTTTGAGAGTCCACTGTAGGGACCAGACACTAAAGTGAGGGTCCCAAATAAGGTATCCCCTAAATAGAGGGTATCCCACAGAAAGTTAGCAAATATGGGTTGAGAAGATAGAAAAGGAAATGCATGTTTGATTATGTAATGATAATTTCTATATGGTTTTTTATGTTGTTACACATGCATGTGTATATTTTGTTTCCCCCCACAAACTTAGCAAAACAATATACTGTTCACATATTTGTTTCACTCTATTTTAGGTTAATCTACAAATTATTTGAAGAAATGGACATCCATAGAAGATGACACCAAAAGAAAAAATGATTAAAGTCAATTCAAAATATTTATACATAGATTTATTTTATGTTTCAAATATTAGTTTTCCCTATTCATGTAACTCTCCAGGGGAGATTTTATCTTAATATTGTTATCAAGGTATATTGCATTCATTAACTCTTTTAATGATTATTGGTTTTTTGCTAAACCTTGATCTTGGAATTATGATAATGGTCCTTTCCCTCTCAGTCCACCTAAAATGGGGTAACAAGCAGAGGGGGACATTACAATTGGTATGAGAGCCTAGGTTTACAATTTAACCTTTAATAATTAGTAAATGTAAAACAACACTTTATAGAACAAGGGAATTAGTAGGTAAAGGTTATGGTATCTATATGGGATCACTACCCCTAAGGTTGGACATACTTTCCTCTACACTTCTAGGTCGCTTATAAGGACTCCTAGGACTCTGTGAATCATGTGTGGCCGAAGTTGGAAGATTTTTCCCAAAATCAAACACCTATAGGTCTTCTTCTCATCGTATTGTCCATACATTCTCTACCCCTTTCTTCCCTCACAAAAACCTTGGGGTGCAATAACTACTTCCTATCCCCCTTAGGAGAAACTAAGGTTGTGAGTATCAAGGTTAATGAACCCTACATCAAATCTTCACTAATGCATGTAACTGACATGTCATGGACATAAATTTATGATGATTTATATGCCCTAAACATAAAAATGATACCTATTTGTTATGTGAAACAAGATGGCTTGCATAAAGACCACCACAACTGTCGAAGACAACCATCAAGACCACCTAAACATGAAGGTTTCCTTAGAGGGAGGAGGAAATCCATGGAAGGATGGTCTACCAAGAAGCAAAAGATATTAGAGGAGGCCTCCACTAAGAAAGGTCCCAAACCTAATTCCATACACTTTGAATTTCCAAAACCAAAAGATGGTCCAAATCCCTAATATGAGCCCATGGTAGAGGATGAACCCAAGGGTGAAGGTAACCCTAGTTTTGGTGGATCAGATTCCATTGTATAGGCAGTGATCTAGACCCTGAGATGCTCATTCTAGAACAACAAAAGGAGCTCACTGAGGCCATTAGTGCCTTATCTCTTATAGAAATCATTAGAGATGAGAATGTTGAATCCCTACATGTCTAACCTCCTATCTCAAAACCACCATCCTTGACTGCGTCAAGCTATACATAGCGAAGTTTTGGGGAGATGATAAGATTGAAGTAGTCCACAAGGCAGATGTCAGGCTCCTAGCTTTGAAGAATGGATATCTCATCTTAGAGGTGCAACCCAATAAGAAGGTTCTCTTCGCCACACAACTCCATGAAGGAGCTGCAAAGTGATGGTGGGACAATTACATTATTGATTGAGATTTAACTATTGAGTTGATAGCTTTGCTAGATTTTTGCACCATATTCACCAATCGATTTATCCCTAACTCTACCAAGAACAAAAAGGACAACTAGTTTATTATCCTCTATTAGAGAAACATATCAGTGGCAAATTATGTTCGGAAATTCTACAATTTGCAGCACTTTTCCTACATTCTGACTGAGGAATGACAAGTTTAGACCTTTTTTGAGTGCTTGCACCCCCAACTGAAACCCCATGTAATGGGTAGTTGTCACATAACTATTTGTTACCCTTAGTTCACACTCCTAATGGCTAGGAATCCAAAGGTGAGTGGACTTGGGTGTCTGTCTGTAGAATGACATAAACATGTCACATAGGAAATATCTATGTAAATGAAGTAACCACAAGAGATAAAAAAATACAAAACATCGAGATAAGAGATATGTACCCATTTCTAGATTCAAGTATACCCATTGGAGTTCCATTTCAGACCTTAGAGTCTTGAGTGCAATGAATCTTCATTTGGTAACTATGAATTAAATAAACAAAATAGATGAATGTCAATGGATTGAGTAAGCTATGAAAAACATATGGCCACAATTTCAGAGTAGTATAGAGGTTACTTGGCTGGAAACATCATAATAATCTAGAACTACAAACAAGGTGAGAACACTTAATGACTTTCTTTTATACAAAGTATTTTTTAGGTTTCTTTATCCATTATATCCATTGTAGGCCTTTAGACTGACTTCCCATGAGAACAATCTGTAAGGGTGCCCAACATTAACTACCCCATTAACAAGGGGGCTCAAGGTCATTCCCAAGAGGTAAATTTTCTATCATAATGGTTTGCCTTAACAAGTAAGAAACTTGACCTGGTGTCCTTACCCCAAAACTTCAGGCAGGTGAGCAAGGGTATATAATGTGTTTATCTAAATTATGTTCAAGGTTCGTCAGTGAAGTATAATCAACATGAAAGTAGTGTTCATAGGGAACAATATCTCAAATAAGTATTATCTAGATAAGCATTCATATGATCATACATACAAATAAGAAAATATCATAGTAGGGTCAAGAGATTAAGCATACCTTACGAGTAGAGAGTCAGATGTGATAATATCTCTGGAGATGGTCCATCCGAAGAGGACCTATGATATAACAAAACATAACTTAGACCCTTATATTACTAGTGTTGGGGTAGATAAGAATCATATGAGTCACGAGGATGTTCCCCTAATCTTAATATTCAATTTGTTCAATCATCATTTCCAATGTTCCAAACATGCATGTAATGATGTAAGACAATACAAGTCTCAACATTAAGGCTTGGATACAAGAGAACCATACCCATTATATTGGATACCAAGGTCATATCATCTCTGATCTGGAGATAGGGGAAGCATAAGATTTGGTTTATTATCATATTTCAACATTCATGATCATGATTAAGTCATATTAGATCAATTTCATGCAACATAGTCACTTCCAAGTCCTAGAAGAATTAAGTAGATCAAGTCAGGATGTATATCTATATCATGATAAATCTAATGATTTGAAGTCTTAGGATAACATGTGAATTATTAGAGGACCATTCCTACAAGATTAGAATCAAACAATCAACTTGTGCATTCACATCATATTAATAAGAATAAGATCAATAAGGCACCATTTTTCACCAAAACGTTTGAAATTAAAACCATATATTAGCAACATCAGATAGGTGACGTTTTTATGATTAAAAAGGTATATAAACTTGTCATATTTGTACATAGGGTTTAGGAGATATGAACCTTTGAAGAAAAACTTTAAGGAGGCATTTTGGGACAAAAATACCACTTGTCAACGCCTGATTTGCCATTTGTAGGGTCAAAGCCCTTGACTGCTCGTCCTGCTTATGTTTCTACTATTTCTCGATGGACAACATCTGCATGTGTCTACACAAGTCCACCAATGGTTGTATGCGGTCTGAGGCGATTGGGGATGTGGTTTCATAAGAGACAAATTTTTGGGGCCCGTCACTGCGTGGCACCGTGTGAGTGGGTGTTGTGAGTGGTGTCCAATTCAGGAAGAGAGAGAGGGTGAGAGAGATGAGTAGTGGCTATACAAATATGATTTGATGGCCAGATCATCATATCCTTAGCGGAGACAGGCCCTCACCTAGACAAAAACTGGTCCAGGTAGAGCTCACCGACACCAGTAGGTGGTAAACAAGGAGTGTGTGATAGAGACCAAATGGAGGCTGCCTCAACTCTTCAGTCCTCTGCAAAAATGGAGGATGGTTCATTGTTCCAGGAGGAGACCAAGGAGGAGATGCCCAAAATGCAGCTGTGGTGGCACCACTGGGCGGGTTGAAAGAAGAGATGACAGAAATGGGATGCTCGGAGACATGAAAACCACATGAATGAGAGGGGAAATGAAGAGGGGCTCAAAATGGACTAAAATATGGAGGAAATTGTAGCCAAATCTGTGAAAATTTTGGGGATTGGTGGTTGCAAAGTGACTCAATTGTGCCCTTTGCATAGTGTATGAACGGAGGAAGGAAATGAGCCCCGAGCCATTGGATCGAGAAGTTTGATCTATGGGATCAGATCTAAGGGTCAAAAAGTCAAAATAGAAATAGAGAGTGGATTGCTAAATTGTCCAAAGGGAAGCGAGGGGCACCTACATTAGCTGGTTCATACCCTACATTGTGCCCAATTGAGCTTAAAAACACATCGATTTGATTAAATCACATGTAAAAGACCCAATTTTGAAATGTCGTTACTCAAGCTATGATTGCCCAATTCAGGCGGTTTTTGTGTCGTTGGAAAGATAAAAAGAAGCTTTACAACATGATATTAATTAGATATTATGTTAATGACATTGATTAGGTTCAAAAGAAAAGGTAAGATGGTTACAAGTGAAGGACTTGAAACTTATATTTTGAACCAAATTGAGTGTTCCCACATGACACATGTACCAAGGACATATCAGTCGAGTATCAAAATGCATTCAAACATGAAATTAATGGTAAAAATAGAGGAAATGTCTAAATTAGAAGTTGTATTGAAAGTGTAAAGTTTTAGGTTATCATAGTAGTAAAACCCAAAACATCAATGAGGTCCTCAACTTTTCCTTTGATATGGAGAAGATGGTCATGCATGTCAATATCTGCCCAACAGATACCTAGGGTTTAGTGAAGGTGTCTCTTCTCAAAGGAATGATAATATAAGGGCATAAGGTTGTAACCATGGAAAGGAATGAAATTAGTGAAAGGAAAAATCCCATCATGAGAATCCCAACCCTAACTTTTACACATGTGGGAAGAAGCAACCACAAAGTGTGTTATCACTTTCAACAACAAGGAGAAATCTGGTCCAACAATCATTTTCCTACCCCTCTGAGGCTAGGCCCAATGGCGGCCCAACTAGTAGATTCAACACAACCAGGGGCATCCCCAACTGTAAGTGAACATCAACATGCCCAAGTCTTCATCATTGATAATGAGGAAGCTTAGGCCAATGCCAAATGACTCATAGAAGGTAACCATGCCTAGAATTCCATTTTGTATCATCTACTAGGAAATGCATAATAGTTTTGACTACCATAAATATGACGTAGGATTACTTGATATCATGGGAAATACCTTTAGAGCATTTGTCGATTTTGGTTCTACCAATATTTTATTCTTGTAAAATCTCACAGCTATGCTTTGTTTGGATTTCAAGGACATAGGATATATGCTGGAGGTTATTACCCCATTCACCGTATTTTTTCATCCCTCCTTAAAAAATCAATCATTGTTGTTAATAAAATGAAAAATAAACTCCATGATCACTTTATCCTCCTTGATATGAATGATTTCAATGTCATTATAGGAATGGATTGGGTTTATAACTATAATGTAAAGATAGATTGTAAAGAAAATAAAATAGGGATAGTGATTCTTGGTCATCCACCCTTAACCATTTAATGTAGAAAATATGCCACCACCATCATGTATGTGTTAGTTGTGAAGGCTGAAGGGATTGTATCTAAAGGTTGACTACTTTTACTAGCTATAGTGACAGAGCCAGAGTCTAAGGTGCAGCCCTTAGAGGAAATAGAGATACTTTGGGACTATGTTGATGTATTCCTAGATGACTTGTCAGGCATTCCTCCATAGGGAGAAGTGCATTTCTCAATGGATCTAGCTCTGGGGACAAACCCGATTTCTAGGGCACCTTACAGAAGGGCTCCTACCGAGCTGCTTGAGTTAAAGAAGAAACTACAGGAAATCCTAGACAAGGGCTTCATATGATCCAACAAATATGTGTCATTAGCACCAGACCACATTTTAAAAAAGAAGGATTGATCGCTCCACATGTGCATGGACTACATAAATAATAAATGAAGCCACAATCAATAATAAGTATTTTCTACCCTGCATGGATGACCTACTCGACCAGCTCAAAACCGCCTGGGATTTCTCAAAGAATGACCTTAGATTAGGGTACCATCAGTTGAGAGTTAAGAGAGAAGACATACCAAAAGTTGCTTTTTGAACTCGTTATAGGCACTACAAGTTTTCGGTCATGTCTTCTGGGTTGTCCAATGCTCTGAGGGTGTTCATGAACCACATGAATAATTTGGTCATAGTGATCATAGACAACATCCTAGTCGATCTAATGACATAGAACGACACCGTGACCGCCCATCTAAGGTCCTTGATATAAATAGAGAAAGTAGAAGTTCTGTGGGAAATTCTTAAAATGAAAGTTTTAGACATAGTGACTTATGTTCCTTGGGAACATTATACCTGGAGGAATCATATTGGTGGACTCTTACAAGTAAATATCATTTTCAATTAAAAATTTCCTAGGATTCACTACGTATTACTAGTCATCATAAAGGATTTGTCGAAGACTATTTTTCCACTCGTCAAGCTTCCCCAGAAGGATGAAATTTTGTGTGTTCTGACCTATGTGAAGTAGAATTCCAAGAGTTGAAAGAAAATCTTACCTCAACCCCAATATTAACCGTACCTTCAGGCAATGATGGTTTCATTATCTTCATCGACACATAAAAAATCATCTTAGGATGTGTATTAGAGCAAAACTAGTATTGCCTTTTCCTCTAGATAGATTAATCCCAGTGAGACGAATTACCCAACCCATGATCTAGAACTTTTGACAATTATCAACGCCTTAAAGATTTGATGACAAAGCCTCAAATAAAGCTCTCATTGGGTGTGGATGGTGGAATCCGATATAATCATAATATTTGGGTTCTCAAGAATTCACCTTTGAAGGCTTGTATCCTACAAGAAGCTCATGGATCAATGTATACTATACAACCTAAAACCATTGACCTACAACATTTTTTCTAGTGGTTAGGAATGAAGAGAGACATTGCCTCGTATGTGGCTAGTTGTCTTAAATACTAGATGGTCGAGGTTGATTACCAACAACCCGATGGGTGACTGCAATAAATTGATATTCTTGAGTGGAGGTGGGACAAGGTCACCACAGATTTTTTGGTGTGTCTTCTTAAGATAAGAAAAGTACATGATGTGACAGGGGTCGTGGTGGATCCCTTAACCAAGTCAGCGCACTTCCTTTTCCTGAAGATTATAGACTTAGGTGTTAGACCATGTTGAGGTTTACATTCGAGAGTTAATCTGTTTGCATGGTGTTTTGAGTTGAATAATTTCTGACCATGACTCCAAGTTCACATCAAAGTTGTGGAAACAAGTCCAATAAGAACTCGACATTGTGCTAAAGTTCAGCATAATGTATCATCCCCAGACAAATGGTCAGTCTACACGTATGATCTAAACCCTACAAGAGCATGTGAGCTAGATTGGGCAGATCGTGGGAACAATAACTACCCTTATCTGAGTTTGCATACAACAACAATTGCCAATCCAACATCGGGTTGAACCAATATGAAGCTCTTTATGGGAGGTATTTCAGGTCACCACTTCACTGGGATGAAATCAGTGATAGGACCTTGTACAGGTTAGAGTAACTTTAGTTATATGTTGATAAAGTCGCTTTGATCAACCAGAGGCTAAAGAAAGCCCATCATCGACATAAGTCATATGTTGTTGCAAAGTGGACAAATCTACACTATACCATAGAAGATCATGTTTTTATGAAAATCTAACCCCTCTGAGCTACAGCTAAATATAGAGGAAAATTTGAGTCACTAATATGTTGGTATTTTTGAGGTTCTAGAAAAAATTTGTGAGGATTCTTATTGTCTAGATTTACCACCATAGTATATCATGATGCATGACATGTTTCATGTGTCCAATCTCAAGCTCTATGTGAAGGATCATGCCCATGTGTTGAATATTGAATCCATAGATACATAACTAAGGTTGTCATTGTAACACCCCTTTAAGTATACATTCATTAACATAAGCAACTCCCATGTTTTCCATAACATGGGGGACTTTATATTAAAGGGATGTCACAATAATAACAAGAATTTCAAATAAAGAAAACAATCAACATGCATTAGTATTAAGATTGATTCATACATTGTTCACAATTAGTTTCTTGAATCAAAACTCACTAAGATATATATGACTAAACATTATT
Organism: Alisma plantago-aquatica; assembly: GCA_963693085.1. Taxonomy (NCBI): domain Eukaryota; kingdom Viridiplantae; phylum Streptophyta; class Magnoliopsida; order Alismatales; family Alismataceae; genus Alisma; species Alisma plantago-aquatica. The sequence goes on from OY856415.1 coordinate 165,390,484, forward strand.
TATACATGAAGTTATCTATACCATTAGGATCTTCTATAGTAGATGGCACCCCACCATGTATGTCTTTTGAAACCATGTTCTATTCCTTAAGTTGACTTCATACAGATCTATCAGGGAAGTTGTATTGTACCTATTGAAATCACACCCCCAAATATGCATGAAGTAAAAACCACTTTAGAGTAAAGGGTACTGAGTATTATTATAAAGCATGAAACTAATTGAACAGTAGATTTGGATTCATATAACTTAATCTTGGTGGTTGATTATAGTGCCCTTGGCACTTATGAACCAATGGTTCTCATGAGGCTTGTAGGCTCATCATTAACATGATAAGGACATAATAATGCAACTCATTACATGATTCATCAATCACGTTACATAGTTAACTTTACTTGGATTTCCCATAAACATGACATAAATCTTGAATTAAAACTTGAGAGCATAAGAATCACATTATAGTACTGATGTAACAAAAATTCAAATTAAATTACATGGATCCAATATACTTTAACTTGTTTATCATAATAATCATAAATCAATAAAAAACAATACTAAATACTCAAATCACATGGATCCACTTACCTAGTCCAGTAGGAACAATCACTCCTAGATTTCTAATCTCGAATCCTTTATTTTTTTTTGTAAATATAATCCCAAACCCTAACTATTATCATAAACCTTACTCATGTTAAGTCTTAAAATATGAGAAGTCAGAATCAAAATCATGACTTCTAACTGAGACCAATGGATTGATCTCAAAAAATTTATAAAATTTCATATTTGACTTGCCTCCGTAGGATAATCCGATGAAAAGATATGAATTTTTGTGTATCATCCAATCAAAACTCAAGAAACCATAGGCATGACATTTTATAGATGAAAATGTGGGTGACATGAATAATAAACAAAATTACCAAGAAACCCATAGCATATGTCACATAGAATTAACTAAGTTAGGGTAAATTTTTCTAAATCTTTGGGAAGGGTTGTTATCAAACATCAAAACAAAATACCCATATAGCCCATGCAGGCGTGACATAAATAGGATCTGATTGATGGTAAAACCAAAAAACAACCAGTAGGGATCTTTGTTCCCGAATGAGAAGCAAAGAACTAGGACATACTACAAAACTCCACTTCAATTGTAAGCTTACTATTGATACAAGCCTATTCGGTCCTTGATAATGGCTTCCCTAAGTCAAGATGACAATAAAGACCCCAGACACAGGTCCTCTTATAGCTTCTACATCCATATGGCATCTTCACTCCATGGCCGACCTGAAGTTGGGTTAACCTTGGGCATACATTCAATAAAATACTAAATACAAACTCTAAACCCTGCAACAACTGTGAGAGAACTCGCTGAAGTCAAGATGGTAATCATCCTAGTTAAACGAGAATGGAAACCAAACCTACACTTGCCGCCATGGCTGAAATAGGGCAACATGATGGTTTCATGAAAGAGAAGAATCGACGGTGAAGACGGAAAATTCTCGGCAACTCTGACTCCATGATGACCCACTAAAGTCAAGTAGATAAGAATCAAAGAAGGAACTTAGTAGGATAGGCCCAAAGGGACTTCCATTGTTGTTGGTTCAACCAAGTTTGTTGATGTGGCAGTTGGGCATAGTGGAAAATAAACTCAGAGTGCGGAAATGAAGCTTGGGGGTCAAGGAAGCTTATCATGCCCTCAATTTGAAGTTGGGTGATCAGAGTTGATTGGTCCATGCTAATGATGCCAGAAATGTTGGTTGGATCTGTGGCATCTTCTCAAGAATCTACAACTAAATTGGTGATCAACCAGGCTTCGTAGGTCTATCATTAAGCTTTTTGGCAAGAACCTTAGTTCTATGAGGGTGGGTACACTTGTTTGCGATATGTTTTGGAGAAGAAGATTGGTGTTGGATTGGGCACTTTTTTGACAGGGTGAACTAGGGTTTTCTCTACGGTATAAAATGAGTGGAAAGATCTATTGAGGGTGATGGGGAATTCTATACTATAACTATCTTGTAATAGATGCAAAATCCACGATTAGCTAGGAGACATGCTCTACTGAAAGAAAGTGGTAGGTTGAAAGTGACTCATGAATGACTGTTATTAAGCGGGTTCATCCCGAGCTGCAATCAAATGACTCAAACAAAGTCCAGTAGAACATAATTTAGGAAAAAGTTATCACCTCATATTAATGATCATTATTTTGTATAAATCATTTACCTAGTCAAATAAAATCTTATTAAGGCCAAAATTTGATACTTTGATCACATTTGTGTCTAGAATATTCCAACATAGTTTTTTTCCAATAAGTTTAGTAGGATAATTAATATAATCAAAACAAGAAAACCCTAAATGTTAAATAATGAATTGTCTTAACATAATGATATCTCAAAGTTTTTGGTTGTTAACTTGTTTACAAATTATATCTAAATAGGAAAATTACCAGTTCCTCTTACTAGTCAAGATTAGAGAATATAATCATGAATGTTATTATGCAGATAAAGAATTATAATAAGGTACTCAAAATTGAGGATGTTACAGTCATATCCTGAATCTCCTGTAAGGATGGGGAAAGAGCTCAATAGAGAAAGACTGAGATTGTAAAGTTTCTACAGAAGAACCATGGTGAGGATGAAGCCACATGGAATCTATAGACGATATGGAAAATTCTCATTCCCATCTTTTTGCACTACTTGAATTTTGAGTAAATAATACTTGTAAGAGGGAAAGGATGTTATAACCTGATTTTTCAAGTTCTTACGCATATATTTCGATGCAAGTTATGGTTTTTTTTAAGGAAATATTAGAAATATTGGAATTTATATGTCTTTTTTGATATTTTTGGATTTAGTATGTACTTTCTCCAATGTCGAAGAGATTTTGTGTATTCTAATATTTTCAATAATATGTTAAGTTTATTTGTTAAAGAAAAAGGGAAAGAGTCGATAATAAACGAATTTCGAATAGTAATTAATAATTGATAACCAAAATGGAGAATTGTTGGCAATTTCTAGAAAGGCCATATGAAGGAAACTAATCAATGTATTTTAGAAATATATTGCACCCAATGAGAAAATATTCCATAATAGAATTTCTTGCCAAGATTGGGTCGAAAATGAGTTATTATATGCCTAAAATAATATAAATAAAGAAAGAAATTGGGAGCCAAGAAAAGGACATTAAACCTCCATTTTTTTCCTTGAATCCTTACCCAACCTGAGATTAAATTATTAAAAGGCTTCCCTTTTTTAGAATTTGGATAAAGGAGGAGAGAAGTACAAATGTATTATGCTTTCCTTAAGTGGAACTATTAATTGATATGATATAATGTGTCACCTTTAAATACTAGATTAGCAACTTATGACATCCCCTTTATCTTGATGTGTTTCTTGATGACCCTTAGATCTTAAATCAATGATCGCAAGATCATCTTCTTCCTCTGATCGTAGTAGGAAACTAGTAACAACAATACTCTTTTTCCTCTTTTTATTCACTCTCTCTCCCAAATTAATGTCGACATCCAATACATTTCCTAGTGAGTTAGTGAGATGTTTTTACATCATATCTTTTCTAGTTTTAATCGCTTGGGAATCTATAGAGACTTTCCTAATTGGTACATGAAGCCAGGCTCCATTGGTGGCCAAACCACATGGCCCTATCTATATAAGGTGTGGGAACCCCTCTGTGAGACTAAGAATCCTTCGCAAAGACCCTACAAGACTTAAGGGTACTCACCCTACCTCCAATTCAATCACACACCTAATCTTTACCTTCCTTTCCTTCTCGATACACCACCACAAAGGTGATCTTGTCTTCCTCTTTATTTTGACCAGCACTGAGCAATCCACATCTAGTGACGGGTCTAATAGAGTGAGACAGAGGGACTTGTTGTAACGTCCCTGGATTTTCACCTTCTCAAAACCCCATGGAGATGAGAAGAAAAAATCTGAAAATGTTAAGCAATTGTATCAAACTGTGTTGCGGAAGAAATATGCACATACATGAACATACAAACCATAACATAAACCATAAAAATTTCTCAACATTCAACATGTATATATTACCAAGTGAGTTATTACAACACGATTTATAATTACATATTGAATGGAAATTCTACAGTCTAAGATCATGTATGCTAAACGAGGATCTACACAATAGGTACAACCTGAACACTGCTCACTTCACATCTTTTATCCCATGCTAGCTATGAACCTAAATCATACGAGAAACAACGAATCAACACACAAGGTGTCGAGTACATGGGTAGAAAGATACATATATTCATGATTTTCATAATTTGAAAAGATTTCAAAAAAGAAAGAAAGAAGATCATAGAAAAAATTTATTGATCAAGTAAAATATTTTATTCATTTTTCTAGATGAATTGCATTACTAAGGTGGACTAGTACCAAAACATATATATTGGGCCCATCCCCGTGTACTGAGTACTCTAGGGAAACTCCCTGTACACCGTGTGCTCTAGGGAGGTGTACTAGTCAACATTAATACATTCCCTCATAAGGGGGATAATGATCACCTTAAATAACTACAAAACATCTACTCAGCATTTATATTTTCAAGTGATAAAACAACGAGTACTATATAGTGCTACTACATCCAATATTTGCAAATAGAAGAGATCATACATACATATCATGATTGCAACCAAGCAAATCATAGTCATATACTTAAATAAAAACCCACATACCTGAGTTTAGAGATTCCTATATATATTTTGGATCATCTACATCTCTGGTCATCACCTGATTAATAACATTTAATCATCATTAATACAATGTTCACCATTATTAATGATATTTTGGTCCAAATTAGGGTTTTGACCAAATCTAGGTTCAAACTTCCAAGATCTTATCTCTAATATTTTTATACCGATTAGGATGTTATTCTAAGGGTCTGATTCAAATTTCATATTTTTTCAGATGCTTGCACTATTTTCTGGAATTTATATGAGGGTTAAAGTATCATAATATGCATTAATTGGAAAAGACCTAATATTTAAAAATAATAATCATATCGGAGTCCATATTAAGTTTCAAAATGATATTGGGGCTCAACAATATATTTCTCAGATTTTATGTCCAACATCTGCTAATTATTGTATTAAACAAACCCTAGAAAGGAGCATTGTAATCTAAATTAGATACAATCAAAATGAATGCGGCAAAATCTGATCTAGATATTTTATAAGGAAGAGGGTATTTTTCTGAGTCTATGGGTATTTTTGGGGCATTTATTAGATAAGGGAGCTATTTATAATGCATTTTCTAAGATCATAACTATTTATTGGAAATATGTAACAATTTACCTTGTACGCCAATCATTGTCCGCCACATTGATCCTTAGGGGCACAAAACTCAACCTGTGAGAAGTTGGGCTGGCCGGTCTGACATGGGTTTAGCTGGACCCAACCCTCCCTCTATGAACTCACCCGATGGATGTGTAAAATCTCGCACAGGACTCCAATCAAGGAGTCAAGCCGTTGTCGCCGTGATTCCGTAGAGCGCGAGCCAAGGCCAGAACTTTCCATGCCCTCCGGAAGGCGCACCGGCACAGTTCAAAGGTGTTGTGTGCCTAGGATCTATGGATTGGAGTCTTGTGTGGGAGCAGATCAAGCATGTGAAGATGAGCTTTGGAGTTCCTCAACGCCTCTGCCTCTTCCTGTGATATGAGGTTGTCGTAGTGGGAACGAGAATTGAAGGTCTATTTTCTACAGGTCCACACAACTGCCAATAGTTCATATTCGGATCGAGATATCAGAGGAGATGAATCATGTTAGTCTGCTGGTTGCACCACCGCTGCACCTAAGAGCTCCGACGTCTGGTTGTGAGCAAGCAACAGAGAATACCATATCTATGTCCCTTATTCTTCAAGCTACCCTCCTGAGCCCTGGATGCATCTCGTAGAAAGCAACCTCACCCAATCCAAACTCAGCCATCATGGAGCGTGGTCACATGCAAGATAAGAAAAAGACGACCTCCTACATTCTCTGCAACAAGCCTAAGTCTTGGGGTGAAGCACTGGGGATCAGGGATATCACAACCTCTTCTTATCCTGGTCATGGTGGATTCTTCTCCGACGGCTCTCCATGCATGTCTTCATCCACTTCATGATTGTCAGGGAGGGAGGATAGGGCAGTGGGATTTGGGTGCCACCAGTCTCCATGTTCCAAGCTACAGGTGGGGTTACAGTGTAGTTTCGATGAGGCAACCTCACACTGCCACCGTGATCGCTCTTTGATCACCTGTATCCAGGTTATGCACTCAAGAAGGTACATATTGGCCTGGTCAGTCTCATGATCCACAAAGTTCAGAGCTAGCCCTCACTTCTCCACTAAGCGTGAGATACTGGCCATACATTCCATGCTAAAAGCCATACCCAAGAAAGGGTAGTTCAGCGTAACATCAAATTGTCATGGGTACTAACTCAATAACCAAGGGAACAAAGTCCTACCACTTTTATTTCATGAATGTCCTCAACTTCAAGGAATTATATGTCTTTACAACAAGATTGAAACATCCTATAATTTTAGACATATGCTCACAATATCCTAAAGTGGATTATACCAAAGTTTGAGGCACAAAAATCCATTAATTGGTCATGAAAACTAATTCTGCAAACAACCTTATAATAGGTGCATAAAACTTGAACTCAACTTAGAAAATAATAGCATCTTGATTAGATAAGTTCAGCAATACTAGTTATAATTCTAACACCCTAAAGGCTTATCAATTCACCACTTGAGGTCATTGTGACTACTAGAAGGAGCTATTAGCCTCAAGTACCCAAGTTGATATACCAACTATACCTAATGGTATAGTGTTACAACCCCAACTTTTGGGTTCATTTGGTGAGAAATGTGATTTCTCATATTAAAGATATAATTTGTTTTGAATAAATGGATTTCAATAGACTTGATGATTGTGTTGTGGGCTTTATTGGCTAATAGGCCCAATAACAAGGAAAAAGATAAAAGATAATGGATATTAAGCAAAGTATTTATGAGAAATAATTGGAAATATCTAGAAAGTAGCATTAATGGCCGCAATTGTGTAAAATTCATTTACATATGATTTCTAATAAAAGAAATAGGAAAAGAGGAAAAAGGAAATGAAACATGAAGAGAAATCCTTGAAAAGAAATCTTTTAATAAAATACATGGTTAATAGATAATTAAAGAAATATGTGGAGGACAAGTATGGATCTGTGTGGTAACATGTTTAATATCTTGTCCTACTTTTCCTTATGTGTCTTGTATTAACCATAAGAAAGAAAAGATGAAAGAAGGAATATAATCCTACATAGTTGGTATCAAATCGTTTAGACAATAGAGGAAGGAAGTAATTGTACTAGATGCCAAATAATCACGAGATCCTTCTTAGCTTTTGGAATTAGATCATGGTTTTTGGTATTAACATAGATGATAATGGATTAAATATCTTCCTATAACCACCTGCATTGTCTTCCGTGAGTTTTTGCCTTAAACATGAATAGGAAAGGAGGGACAAAGCAGAGAAAATACTTTGGCTAAGAAATGTAATCTAATCCATGGCAAAATATATGGAATGTGAGTAAAAGAGGAAACGAGACCGAAAAGGTAGGACCAGTATAAGGATTCAATATATATATATATATATATATATATATATATATATATATATACACACATATATATATATATATATATATATATATATATATATATATATATATATATATATATATATATATATATATATATATATATGAGAACCCTCACATCCATGGAGACTCGAGACTCCATAGATGGATCTTGGTTTTGTGGACCTTCTTCCACGATCTGCCACATACTCTTAGACATGGTGGATCAGTGGGAAGCTTTGGAGACGGCCTGAAGCCATGGGCTTGCAGAGCCTAGGTGGACTCTATAGGACGCGCCCCTCCTGTTACCTTCTTCCCTGCTCATGTGCACGAAGGAGGTTGCAGACATGGAGTCAACCTGCTATTGGGAAGAAGCAAGTCGGGCACAAGGGTGCCCTATAGAGCCAGGGTGGGAGGAGACAATCGTGCTCCTTGGATGTTGATGATGGGTGTCTGGGAGGACACTGTCATGGCTCCTCTGATGGTGATGTGCTCGAGAGCCAGACCTGCGGGGTTGTGCGGCGATGGAAGGTCGTCTACAATGGAAAATGAAACAGCCGCACTTGCAGCCTGATCTTGCCGGCAAGCGGCCACTAGAGGATGGTTAGCGGTGGGTATCCATGTGAGAAGCAGTATCGAAGGTGATGACCACCTCCAGCAGCCGCGACACGACGGCGAGGGGTCACGGCATCGAGCGACACTCGCGCAGACCTAGAACTGCGTCGGGGTCAACGAAGGGGAAGAATAGAGTCAAAAGACTCTATTACCCCTGCACACTTGCACAACACACCTAATCAAGAGTCGGACCATTTTAATGCAAGGTAAGCTTTTTTTTCTACTGACATGGCAATACATGATTGGTCCAGATAATGATAACTTCAAATAATTCTAGAAATAAATTAGTAATTCAGAATTAGATAAGTTATATATGAATTTTGCTCAGAACAATGAGAGGAAGTCAGTAAAAATGGTTTTAGAGGCAAATTACCCTTGCTATTAGCAAAGTATTGTAATTTATCAAATTTAATGAATTAAAGATTAAGAAACCCTATTTTGGGAATGATTAATGTGTTTAGTAGGGTTTAATGGATGATTAAAGTTGATATTAGCATGTTAATGATAAAAAGGAACATTAGGAACAAAAAGGATGAACTTTGCACGTAATTGGTTTAATTTAGAGTTTCATGCGCATAAATATGCTTTAATGGGCCTTGAAACCCTAATATTAGTGAATGAGACTATTAATGGTTGTAATTGATCAATTTCATGATTAAAGTTGAGATAAGATAATTATAAGCTATTTAGATCATAAAGGTTCCTAATTGTGAATAAATACCCTTAATGTAGTAATTAGGGTTTTTTTAATGAATAAAGGAAGAATTAATGACAAATAGAGTTCATATGTTAATTAGACCATAATAAACTATGAATTGATGATAATTGAGCATAATGATCTTGTCATGGATTAAAAGGATAAAAATGGTTGCTTTAATATAAAAGATTCTTAATGAACTTAATTGAGGGTTAATGGTGACTTTAATACGAAAATAGGGTTATATGTTGTTAATATAACCTTAATATTGAGGAATAGATGAGATAATTACGGTTTATGAGTAATGGTATAAAATTAGGGTTTAAAATAGTAAAAGATGACGGGAAACCCTAACTGCAATGGAAACCCTAAAAGTGAACTAGAAACTCTAGGAAGCGAACTAGGTTTAATAGATCTTGATGATCTGAGTAATAAAAGGAAATTGTATGGTTATTTCAGGATCTTGTGATGTGTGCTTGATTGGATTTCTTACTTGCATGGATTATTCTATCTCAAATCAGCCTGATAGGTATGTGGTTATGCTTATGAATATCTCGAGTTAGTTTTCCAAGGTTTTGTAAAGTTTTCACTGATCATTTGAATTAAACTGATGCATGAATTTAATTCATGCAAACTATAATGTGGATATGACTATCACTTAAGATATGTGCCTACTAGCTCACATCCTAGTCCCCTCTGTAGCTTAATGAATTGACCTGGTACATGGCTACCTATGGGGTAGGTTCATCAAGTTGTTGGATGACTTAGTACATGGCTACCAATGGGGTAGGTCCATCAAGTCACCTTGAGTCAAGGATTGGGCTACCTATGGGCAGTGCCATGTGACTCTTTAGCATACCATGAGTCAGGGATTGGGATACCTATGGGTAGTGCCATGCGACTCAACCCTAGATATTGATGTACCTGTTAGGTAGGATCATCCAGGGTTTAATGGGGATGTACCATAAGGAACGTAGCATCCAAGTCCACTGCAGGGACAACACAGAGTTAGGGGATAGATAATGATTGAGTAGTACTTCGTAAGATGTAATCTTGGATGTTAAATGATAATTGGATGATTACATTGTTATCATAGTTGCACGATTATTGTTTCCCCACATTCTGACTTTATGATGACCGACATTTTTTTTGGTGGCGTTTTAAGTACAAAGCCAAAAGGGCAAATAGTAAATCATCATATTGAGAAATAAATGAATTAAGATACAAGGAGGATTAGTTAAAGTAGAATTCATATGTGGATAGAAGTCTAGAGATCCAAGTTTTCAAAAGGTATGTAAAGTTTTTATTTTTACCATATTTCAGTATAGTTGGTAGAATTTAATGATTATTTTTATTATTTGTCGAACCTTTGATCTTGTTAATTGGGATAATGGATTTGACCTTCTAGTCTCCCTTAATTGGGGGTTACTGCGAGGAAGGGTCGTTACATTTGGTATCAGAATGAAGGTTCCTCATTTAATTTGTAATAATTATTAAATTTTACAAACTTTGTAGAACCCAAGAGAGTTATTAGAGGATTTTTCGAAAGACAGAGGTGTTTAGAAAAGGATCATGCCCGGGGGTTGGAAAGATTTTCCTCCACACCGCTAGTCAGAATATGAGGACTCCCGGACTCGTGTGACTGCCTGGCCAATGTCTTAGGATCTGACTTGAAATAAGATACCTTTAGGACTCTCTCATCTATTTTCGTCCCTTCTCAACCCTAATTCTGTTAAGATTTCAACGTTTAGGGTTTTTCTCTCTTTTCCTCACCCTCTTGAGGTATGGGTAAGGTTGATAAGGTTTAAGGAATCCTCCACCAAATTAATGAAAAGTTGTAAATAAGTTGTCATGGACATAAGCTTAATAGATTAAGCATAACCTAAAGAATAGATACTTGCTTAGGTCGTATGACATGAGTTGTCTTTACCCTCAGGAGAGAGGTGAGGCTAGACCTTCTTGTCAGGAGGATGAGTAGAGAGAGAGTTGGTCATGGAGGCAGAGATCTCCATTAAAAGTAAAGACCTGACACACCCTCTAAGGATGATGTTAACTCTAACCCTAAGTAAAGGTTAGAGAGAGAGATGACATGAGGAGTTAGATGTCATGATAGACCAGGTGTGAGGGTGGACATGCTTTTGGATGCCCATATGAGCCATGAGAGGTTGGATGACCTAGTACCTTTGGCGACCCAACCCTGGAAAGGGTCGTGTAGGCTAGAACGAAGGATATCTTCTTCTTTGATGAGGTTAGAGAAGAACCTACAAAACCCCCATGAGCTTATATGAGCTTGGCATAGTAGGAACCCATAGTACGTCAGTTGTGCTAAAAACCTGACCAAGGGCGTATGCTGGAAAGCTGATGAGATTAGCATAAAGGGCTAGGGATAACCTTGAGCAAACATAAGTTGGAGCATAGGCTTCACCATGTTAGGGTAAGCTTGTGATCTTGATCCATCTTCATGGAGAGAGGACCATTAGTATAAGGTTGGTTGTGGAGATAGCTCTAGTGAGAGAAAGGGGGACCCAAGAAGGTTGGAAGCCTAGACTCTGCGATATGAGGAAAAGTGGGGAGTTGAGGATGGTGCGACCTAAGTGGATGATAGTGGTTGCCTCATGCTTGATCCCTGGAGGATGGTGGTGTCTTGGTTTCCTGTATAGAAACCAAACCCTAGAGAGAGGATGAGGCTTCTGGTACCTACGTGCCTATGGTATAGGTGTTTACCTCCTGAGATAGGAAGAAGAGTTCCTTAGACCCTGAAGGGACTTAGCAACATGTTGTGAGGCCTTATACCTTGTTGGTTGTCCTTGAAGAAGACTCCACTATGAAGTGTTGCACGAGTAGAAGGATGATAGGAAGTGCATGTCATACCTTGTACATGTTTGGTTTGTGGTTAAGAGGTTGAGCATGCAGTTGGACACCCAAAAAGTGAACCTAGGGTTCCTAGGCCTAAGAGGGGAAGTGGTGTACCTAATGCTCATGATGAGAGTTGAGATTCTATAGATGCGAGCATGGTACTTCTTATGTTGAGAGGAAAGGAAAACCCCTTAAGATTATGGTATGTTTGACGAACCCCTCCCAGCTAAGTTGATGACATGGGAAGGTATGATCTTGATCCAGCGTTGAGGAAAGAGAACAAGTATGACCTAGCATGGTTTAGTAGGTGGTCTACTTGTGCCTTAGTAGCTTGCTAGGGTTAAGCACGCTCATGTGGATGTAAACCCTAGACATAAGGACATTTGTGACCTTGTTGTCAAGAGATGTAGTTCCTCATATCTTGGGAGAGAGACCCTCTTGTAGGGTGTATACCACTCTTGGTGGTTTTAAAGTAACCTAAAGAGGTCTCATAGGATCTTGAGAAGCTAAGGGAAAAGTACATGGTATGATAATGAACCTGTAAACCCATAGATTACCATCTCTAAGTGCATGTGGATAACCGGTATGGGGCCATACCACGGTAGGCAGGTTGCCATGACCCCTATGAAAGGATGAAAGTCAGCCCATGAATGCAGAGAGAGATGATGAAGGCTTGGGTAAGGTTCTATGTTGGATATGTACTATAATGGAATCCTAAGTCTATCCTAGGGTCAGGGGGGATGAGACCGATGAAAGTAGGAGTTGCCTAATTCTCTAGTTGCACATGACCATAGGGTCGAGAGGTAAGAACTATCATTGTCTGAGGGCCATGGGTTAGGAGATTGATCACCTTCACAAACTCATGGGACCCAAAGGGAAGATGAGTAGGACACTCTCTGGATGCATAAGGGAAGAGGGATGACCCCAAAAGTGTTGGCACCCTATAGACCCAGAGGAGATGACCAAGGATTGTGTGTAAACCCAAGTAGGTTCAAAACCAGTTTTCAATGGAAGTAACCTTAATATCGAGATGATTGTGATGTAGAGACATAGGTAGCATGTTTCAACTTGGATTTAAAGGTGTACCATCAAGGTGGGATGTACCATCTCTACTCTTGGAATAGGAAGAACTATGTATTTGGACTGCAGCCAAATGCTTATTTCCTCTTGTTATGGGAGTGAGAGACAGGACAATATGCATGCCATACACCAAGGATAAAAAATGATGTGAGTTGGAACGTTGCTATGAGGTATGAGGATAGAGATGATAACATACCGTGGTGGAGTGAACCATACATGGATGGTTTACAAACACTAAGAGAAATAAGGTAGTTATCTTATGAGGATGCTTTTATCATGAGCTATGAGTCATACAAGGTTGAGTTCAAAAACCAAGAGGATGGGCTCAGAGTTTTCTCGATGAAGATAGACTTAGAGCTGAGATGAGATAATAAGTGAGGTGCATGTCATCAACATTACCTAACACCTAAGGATGTGAAGTGGTAATAGATGCTCTGGTGGAGATATAGCTGTCTAGTCTAGCTAGAGGCTAGAAGTGGTTGTTAGGCAAACCCTATGTTTGAGAAAGAAGATGTGATCAAACATTTTGATCAAGTTACTGGTTGTTCGGTTAGCCAGCCTAGTCCTTGATGCAATAAAAGTGTGGTTATAGAACCTTAGATACACTTCTTTGGAAAAGAAGGTTATGAAACCCATATAAGTGTGGTTTAGGGTTTCCGAGGAATCGATCTTGAGGAATCATGACATATAGGAAATCATGATTTTAAGATCACCATACACCGTGGTACTACAAAGATAGTAGGTGACAGTTTTACTTTGGATGTACAAGATGAGGATGTGTGTGGCTTGTGGCCATGCATGATAGGAGGTGAAGGACGAACACCCGTAACCCAGTGTTTGACATAGAGGATACAGAATCCCCGAGAGGGAATGGGAGGTCACCACTATGGATGTTGTGGTAGGTCTCCCCTAGACCAAGGAAGGTTATGATGCAATATAGGTTATGGTAGATCGCCTTACCTAGATGACATGAGAAAGAAAGAGTATTGTCAAGGGATAGATCTAGTTGAACTACATATGAGAGAGATGGTTCAACTACACCATGATGCAAGTTCAAAAGTTCTTGAGTATAACCTAAAGATTCACTTATAGGAGGTGGAAGTAGATGCATGAAGAACTCGATGTTGGTACAGTTTAACACCCCTAACTAATGATTAGTGTGATCCAGACTAGAGGGTCTCATGAGAGAATGTGTGATCATTCAGGGTGATATATAGAGACAATTCTTGTCCTCTGTAAGATGTGATAATAACTACCATAGCCAATATTGGGACATAAAGAAGCTCTGGAAGGGAGGTCATGTCGGTCACCACTTCATTAAGATGATGTTGGGGAATGGACCTCATGAAGGTCAGAAAAGGACCACAATGTGTGCAGATGAAGTCGCTTTGATCGTAAAGTGGCTAAAAGAGAGCCCAGGGATGACGTGAGTCGTAAGATGATGCAAAGTAGACTGACATGCAGTTCACTGTGGGGGAAATATGTGACATGAAAATCCGACCCCTCCGAGATATAGATGAGAAAGATGAGTCCCCGATACATGGGTCCATTTGAGATGGATTGGTGGAGAAGTTTATATTTGACCTGACCCCTCAGGACAGAATCATGTGTGATGAGTTCCATGTGTCCAATTTAGAGTATTATGTGAGGTACCCAGGCCATGTGCTGAGCAATGAACCTAGTGAGCACCAAGGGAAGCTAAAATGACCTGAGTCACCTGTGAGGTTTATAGATGCCAAGGTGGATGAAGTCAAAGAAAATAATATGTGATGATAAAGGTTCTTTGGAAGTGCCATCGATAAGGTAAAGCCACATAGGGGCCAATGATGGACATGTAAAAGTTTTATCTTGAATAGTTTGCTTGATGTAATTTTGAGGACAAAATTCCTATAAGAGGGGAAGGACGTTACAACCCCATCTTTTGGGTTCATTTGGTGAGAAATATGATTTCTCATATTAAAGATATAATTTGTTTTGAATAAATGGATTTCAATAGCCTTGATGATTGTGTTGTGGGCTTTATTGGCTAATAGGCCCAATAACAAGGAAAAAGATAAAAGATAATGGATATTAAGCAAAGTATTTATGGGAAATACTTGGAAATGTCAAGAAAGTAGCATTAACGACCAAAATTGAGTAAAATTCATTTACATATGATTTCTAATAAAAGAAATAGGAAAAGAGGAAAAAGGAAATGAAAGATGAAGAGAAATCCTTGAAAAGAAATCTTTTAATAAAATGTATGGTTAATAGATAATTAAAGAAATATTTGGGGAACAAGTATGGATCTGTGTGGCAACCTATTTAATATCTTGTCCTACTTTTCCTTACATGTCTTTTATTAACGATAAGAAAGAAAAGATGAAAGAAGGAATATAATCCTACCTAGTTGGTATCAAGTCACTTAGATAATAGAGGAAGGAAGTAATTGTACTAGATGCAAAATAATCACATGATCCTTCTTGGCTTTTGGAATTAGATCATGGTTTTTTGTATTAACATAGATGATAATGGATTAAATATCTTCCTGTAACCACCTGCATAGTCTTCTGTGAGTTTTTGGTGGCAAGCTTTGGAGACGACCTAAAGCCATGGGCTTGTAGAGCCTAGGTGGCCTCTGTAGGACGCACCCCTCCTATTACCTTCTTCCCTGCTCATGTGCGCGAAGGAGGTTGCATACATGGAGTCGACCTGCTGTTGGGAAGGACCAAGCCATGCATAAGGGTGCCATACAAAGCCAGGGTGGGAGGAGATGATCGTTCTCCTTGGATGTTGATGATGGGAGACTGGGAGGACACCGCCATGGTGCCTCTGATGGTGATGTGCTCGAGAGACATACATGTGGGGCTGTGCGGCGATGGAAGGTCGTCTACAATGACAAACGAATCGGCCGCACTTGTGGCCTAAGCTTGCGGGCAAGCGACCACCGGAGGATGGTGAGCGGTGGGTATCCATGCAAGCAGCAGTATCGAAGGTGATGACCACCTCCAACAGCTGCGGCACGACGACCAGGGGTCACGGCGTCGAGCGACGCTCGCGCAGACCTGGAACTGTATCGAGGTCAAGTAAGGGGATTAATAGAGTCAAAAGACTCTATTACCCCTGCACGCTTGCACAACAACCAAGGGCACTGGAGTTCTTACACACCTAATCAAGAGTCCGACCAAATTAATATAAGGTAAGCTTTTTTTTTCTGCTGATGTGGCAATACATGATTGGTCCAGATAATGATAACTTCAAATAATTCTAGAAATAAATCGATAATATAGAATTAGACAAGTTATATATGAATTTTTCTCAGAAAAATGAGAGGAATTCAATAAAAATGGTTTTAGGGGCTAATTCCTCTTGCAATTCGAAAAGTATTGTAACTTATCAACTTTAATGAATTAAAGATTAAGAAACCCTATTTTGGGAATGATTAATGTGTTTAGTAGGGTTTAATGTATGATTAAAGTTTATATTAGCATGTGAATGATAAAAAGTAACATTAGGAACAAAAAGGATGAACATTGCATGTAATTGGTTTAATTTAGAGTTTCATGCGCATAAATATGCTTTAATGGGCCTTAAACCCCTAATATTAGTGAATGAGACATTAATGGATTTCATTGATCAATTTCATGATTAAAGTTGAGATAAGATAATTCTAAGCTATTTAGAGCATAAAAGTTCCTAATTGTGGATAAATACCCTTAATGTAGTAATTAGGGTTTTTCTAATGAATAAAGGAAGAATTAATGACAAATAGAGTTCATATGTGAATTAGACCATAATGAACTATGAATTGATGATAATTGAGTATAATGATCTTGTCATGGATTAAAAGGATAAAAATGATAGCTTTAATTTAAAAGTGGCTTAATGAACTTAATTGAGGGTTAATGGTGACTTTAATATGAAAATACAATTATATGTTGTTAAGATAACCTTAATATTGAAGAATAGATGAGATAATTAGGGCTTATGAGTAATGGTATAAAATTAAGGTTTAAAATAGTAAAAGATGAAGGGAAACCCTAATTGCAATGGAAACCCTAAAAGTGAACAAGAAACCCTAGGAAGCGAACTAGGTTTAATAGATCTTGATGACCGAAGTAATAAAAGGAAATTGTATGGTTATTTCAGGGTCTTGTCATGTGTGCTTGATTGGATTTCTTACTTGCATGGATTATTCTATTTCAAATCAGCCTGACAGGTATGTGGTTACGTTTATAAATATCTCGAGTTAGTTTTCCAAGGTTTTCTGAAGTTTTCATCGATCATTTGAATTAAACGGATGCATGAATTTAATTCATGCAAACTATAATGTGGACATGACTATCACTTAAGATATGTGCCTACTAGCTCAGATCCTAGTCCCCTCTATAGCTTAATGAATTGACCTAGTACATGGCTACCTATGGGGTAGGTCCATCAGGTCGTTGGATGACTTAGTACATGGCTTCCAATGGGGTAGGTCTATCAAGTCACCTTGAGTCAGGGATTGGGCTACCTATGGGCAGTTCCATGCGACTCTTTAGCATACCATGAGTCAGGGATTGGGCTACCTATGGGTAGTGCCATGCGACTCGGCCCTAGATATTGTTCTACCTATTAGGTAGGATCATGCAGGGTTTAATGGGGATCTACCATAAGGAAGGTAGCATCCAAGTCCACTGCAGGGACAACCGAGAGTTAGGGGAAAGGTACGGATTGAGTAGTATTTCTTAAGACGTAATCTTGGATGTTAAATGATAATTGGATGATTACATTGTTATCATAGTTTCACAATTATTGTTTCCCCCACATACCGGCTTTATGCTGACCGACGTTTTGTTTGGTGCCATTTTAAATACAAAGCCAAAAGGACAAACAGTAAATCGTCATATTGAGAAATACATGAATTAAGATACAAGGAGGATTAGTTAAAGTAGACTTCATATGTGCATAGAAGTTTACAGATCCAAGTTTTCAAAAGGTATGTAAAGTTTTTATTTTTACCATATTTTAGTATAGTTGGTAGAATTTAATAATTGTTATTGATTATTTGTCGAACCTTTGATCATGTTAATTGGGATAATGTCTCTGACCTTCTAGTCTCCCTTAATTGGTGGTTACCAGGAGGCAGGGTCGTTACATATTGCTAGGGTTGGTCCTAAATGAGGAAGCAATATTATAAGTTTTCGTACGGGCTAGTGCATGCATGCATTCGAACATCACCTTCTTTTGTTCATCCCATTCGCCTACAACCATGGTCTTACTAGTGTTTGGGTTAGATTCATCACCATAGTCATCATTAGTCCTCTTTCTCTTAGATCTAGTTTTTGGAGGCATCTGCAACTTTGTAAATCAAGAGATGATTTAGTAGATAATGTGAGGTAGATCATAATACAATCAATAAACTTTTATCAATCTTAAAGATATTTTCTTTTTCCAATTTGTCATGTCTTTTAGTTGTTCACATTTCTCCTAACTACCAACATAATAGAGAGAGTACTTCATTTATCATGGTCGGGAGAGAGAAATAGATGAGAAGCCTAGTGTGTATCATTTACTAAATAGGAGGTTAGGGTTGTCCTTTATTGAGAAAAGATGAGAAGATGGATTTCTCTAGGGAAATAGGTTCCCACTTTAACAATAATTGTATTATCTAGGCAGATTACTTGCACTAGGGAACCCTAGCCACTGTGAAGAAGGATGGTGGATTTGATGCCAGAACCTTCCACAAGTATCATTATAGACACCTCGGCAACATATTGTTAAATGTGGGTAACCACAGGTTTAAAGAAGGTTACTACGTATTTAATGCACATACATTGGCATATGTGCCTACTCTGATACAATTTGTCACGAGTTAACAATCTACCCCAATCCACACTTTAGACCCAAAAGGGAATGGTGTACAAAGGGGTTAAAATTTCCCATCCCTGAGTACATCAAACACACAAGTATATACATGCAACAATAACAAAGTTTCCTTAAAAAACCAAGTGTTAATTACATAGGGTCCTGAAGGCATAGGAGTACTATAGAAGAAAAACTTAATACATGAGAGACTACTTGCAAAAGAAAAGATCTTAAACTAGGAGTCCCATTTAACTTTAGCATCCCCATGAATGATATGATTTTGTTGAGCCATCATATTGAGTTGCATCATCAACATCATAAGCAAAAGTACCTAAAGACATTTGAAATTAGTACATGTCAACATAATATAATAATATATTATACTGAGTACACATACATGTCTTTAGATATACCTCTCATTATATCTTGGAAATAAGATAAAACTAATACTTTGCAGTTATAAACAATTATAACAAAGGCATGTATTTTAACAAAGATGTTTATAAACAAAGGAGACCACGTAGTTTAAGCACATTTTTCAATTATATACTCATGGTTCTTCCTACCAATGTGATAGATGCTTTAAGGCCTCATGATCTGCTTACCAAAGCAATAGATCATTCACATGGTGAACTGCTTACCAAAGAGTTAGATCACTCCCAAGAACTATGTCTACCAAAGAGATACAATGATGTAATATAATGGACTATATATTTTATGTTCAGGTGTGGTAATATACTTATAAACAATATCATTGAAGTTGATCATACACATATACTTATTTCAAACAATATCATATGCCAAGTATTTTGCATGTACCATACAACCACATTCCATAGTAAGATAAGTAAGAGGGAAAGCATGCCTTCTACTCAGAAGTGGGGATTCCAGAGATATTCCTCACCAGTACCTTTGTACTCCAGAAATTATAAGAGATTTGCTACTAATTAGTTATATTGGGAAAATCATCTTTTGGTTCTAAAAGAGTATAAAAGGTGGTCCTTCTCTTAGTTAGAGTCATGATGTAGAGTATGAGTCATGGAGTACTGATTTGAGTCCATAATTTGAAGTGTCATGTCAGAGTAAGATTTCTAGATGATTTTGGTGGTCTTTAGATCATGATAGATAATTATAACAATTTTGGTAAGAAAAAATAGGGAAAAAGAGTAATAAATCATCTTTGCTCATATTTGAGTCACATAAATTGGAATTGAGTTACTCATACTTATCTAGGCACAAAATCAAGATAGCTAGAGGAATTTTGTGATTTATTCATGCTTGAGTATTTTTTGAATAATTAAATAAGGTAGAACTATATTTGAGCATGATCTTTAAGAAAAGTCATATTTAGGGTTAACTAATGGTAGATTCGTGATCCTCAAATTTTTTTGATCGAAATGGAGTATTGGTTTGTGTTTTTTCGATAATCCTACTATTTATATAGATTTTTCCAAGATCAGGGTATTAACTGGTGATTATTGAAATTAGAGGATAAATAAAAGAAAAATGTATTTACTATGGACCATCGATGCTCAGATCCAACGATAGTGTTTTTGCATGATCTGTCCATAGAAAGTTGATTTGGATTTACCTTACCGGTCTAAGTCGGATCCAGTCAGTAAGGTGGGGTCCACTCTTCTTCACCTTATGCTAAGCTATCTGGATCGAGCGTCAACTCCAATGAGCTCGGGAGGTTAGTAGAGGGTGGCTTGCTGCACTTTGACTATGCGCACACCTTCATGAAGATCTTCCATGGTAGGGCGGCGAGACCTCAGGTCTTGGTTCCCTCTAGAGCAATGTGCCACCGAGAGGGTTAGAGAAGGTCACCAGTCATGGAGAAGAAAGAGGGGCGAGCAAGGTGTAGGCAAGGTTGGGGCTTCTTGAGGTGTCGTAGAGATTGTTGGGAGTACCTCGAGGATGAAGGACATGCTGAATTGGAGAGATGGAGGTAGTGGTTGCCTGAAAAGGAGCAACACTGAGGAGAAGTTGATCAAAAGAATTTACTTTTGGGTGGAGTCATTGGGGCTCTGTTCGGGTGAATTGAGAGGTGAAATGAACTAAAGAGGTCCTGACAAAGCTGGTGAGGTATTTAAATAGGCAGGAGGAGAGCAGAGTGTGAGAAGCCCAATTTTAGTTTGGGCACGTTGGAGAGGGTAGTTGTCGGAGATGGTTTTGGTCATCACTAAGAGTCCTGTGAGGGGTAGTTGAGTTTGTGGAGATGGAGTGGATGTCGTTCCTTGGTATATTTTTCATGAGAAGGGACAGATAGGGGAGTGGTGGTCAGAGTTCATTGTCCCCTATTATAGCCACAATCTCGTGGACTGGGTGGAGGTTGAAGACGACTCCTCAACCATATAATTCACCATGTATATGTGGCTATCCCATTGGACGGTTGTGAGGTACAGATTATTGATTCAGACCCCCACATGATAGGATCAATCATCAATGTGACGTTTAAATACTAAAGTGATGAATCAAATTAATGTGATTAAATGGGAGCATTATGTGAATCTTTGAAATAATTATAGAGAGAGCAAGGAGTATCAGATTGACACAAATTTTAAACATAACTTCATCATAGAAAACACTAGATGTTGGTAAATATTGTGCTCAAAAATCAAATCTTTGATTGGTCAAGTTATCATTCTTTGAAACTAGGGTTTAGGGTTAACATATTATAAAAAAAAGGTATAAAATAATATAGAAAATTCACCTTATCACGTTTCCTCTCTTTGAGTACTCCATGTTGAACCTCTTGAACACTTTGTCAATGTATGTGGTCTGACATAGGTGAAGCAGCCTTCTTGATGTATCTCTATAATTCTTGAATCCTAAAATATAGGATGCTTCGCCTAAGTCCTTCATAGTGAATGAGTTTCCTAGATAGGTCTTTACCATTTGTAAAATAAGGATGGAATTCCCCTTCGATACTACTATCATCCACATATAATATGAGGAATACAATCATGCTCCCACTATCCTTCTTGTAACACATGCTTTATCTTCATTTTGAATAAAGCCAAATTCTTTCACATTTTTGTCAAATGAGGATTCTAGCTCAAAGATACTTGCTTTAATCCATCAATTGATTGCTCTAGCTTACAAACTTTTTTTGCATCCTTTGGAGTTATGAAACTCTTTGTTTGTGTCAGGACACATTCTCAGGAAGATTCCCATTAATGAATGGAATTTTAACATCCATCTGGAAAATATCAGAGACATGATAAATGGCAATGACAAACTTGATTCAGTTGGACTTAACCATCAAAACTAGAGAAACACATATGTCATAGTTAACATCTTGAACTTGCTTGAAACCCTTTGCAACCATTCTTCCTTTGTTAGTTTGTACATTACCATCCATATTAGTCTTCTTCTTGAAGATCCACTTGTTCCCTATTAGTTTTACCCCTTCAGGTGGATCGACCAAGGTTCATACCTTGTTGGCGTACATGGATTCCATCCAAGATCTCATGGAATAAAGTCATTTATTAGACTTTGGTCCCTTAACATCTTCTATATATGTAGTTGTTCTTCATTAATGACTGACTCATCACCTGCTTGAATCACTAGATAATCAAATCTATTAGGCTCAAGGTGTGTCCTACTAGATCTACGAGGTTCCTGTGTTACATGAGGAATTTGAGATTCCATAAAAAATTGATTCTCTATGTTCCTATTGTATCTCTACTGGTTCAATTCTTTCTCTATGGTCTCAAACCACTTCGAGTTCTACTTTCCACCCATTGATTCCTTTTGAAATGAATTCCTTTTCTCAGAATGGAGCACCTATTAGTAAGGTATGCCCATAAGCCAATCATGTGATGATTGACATGGCATATACCTTGAAAGGATTTGATTAATAATAATAAAGGCAAGCTTACAATTCATTTATTTCACTCAGTTATGAGATAATGAGGAGATAGGGTGAAAGTCTAAAGAGTGACAATACTCAATGTAATATGTCTTGAAGTACAAGACTTGGAAGGATTAGATCATACAAATGTTAAGAGTATGTACATTCTTATTATGTACCTAGTCGGTTGTAATTGTGGAAGGTTGATAGACACCAATAACAGATAGGACTAGACTATGGGTTCATTGATGATATAATCTCATTAGTCATGATATGGAAATATTAAACCAAGCACATACATACATGTTAGGGAACAAAGTATCAGATTGACCCACCTTGAGAGTGACACATGGAAACTATAATTGGTGGTCATAGTCATTTCCAATATTGAAGGTGGTGATTGTGATTCTTAGATCTAAAATCACTACACTAGTCATATGTCATTGGGCACACTTTAAAATATTCAAACACAGTCCTGAACCATTTGTTGTTATAAAGTTGATGATTGGGTGATTTTGACACATAGAGATAGATTGTAAGTGATAGATATGGGATTTGTCTCACCTATTGGAGCATGATATCCTAGACACTTGATAAGTGACTCTGAGAAATGCATGTGCATGTAAATGTGAATCAATATATGATATTGAGGTCAAATTATCCTAGATAATCTTCTCTTAATCCAAGGAACATGGATTGAATGTTGAGAGATTGACTATCCATGTCTCGTGTTCATCCTGGATGTCAGTGACAAAGGAAGTATACAATCATTGCAACACATTACATAGATTGTAGGTTGAACTTATTCTCCAACTTTCCAATCACTTGGGTTGCACTGTTGTGTGATTTGGAACCACTGCTTGCTTGTGATGTCATAATCTAGTTATGGACATTCACTGACATTATGAGAAGGGACCTATCAGGCCACACACAAAGGAACTCATCTAGAAGAGGAGTTGTATATTGCATGATGATTGGATTGATTACTAAAGTGTTTAGGCATTCAATTCATGCATCTGATTATCAGATAACGGCCATCTCACTCGCATGTCTCAAGTGTTGAGATGGTCGTTTGGTTTTCCAGGCTTATCAGAGTTTGAATTGGGTTAGTTATTCCTTTGAATCGACCAATTCAATATGATTGAACTGACTAACTCAGCTCAGACTCACTAGACGGTCGTCTGGGTGAGTGAGACGGGCGTCTCACATGTATGAGATGGCTCGACCAGGCCGAATGAAGGTTCAGGATGTTTTGAGTATAGATTCAGTTGTACATTACTTGGGGTGCAAGTGAATTAACATGTGATATAAATTAGAATCGAAATAGCCAATATGATATACGATTAGATAACTGCCAAACATCCATTTGGTAGTGTGAGACAATTGTCTCGCACCCCAAATGACCATTTGGGTGTGCCAGATGACCGTTTGGAATCTTGAGGGTTGCAGAAATTCGAGATATTTTGGTCGTTTCCACTCTTACACAAATCCAGTACATACTGGAAACCTTGGCCCAAACCCCACCTATAAATAGAAGGTTATTCACGAATTTTGAGAACGCAACAACATACACAACTGGGAATTATTTCCTCTGACAACTACGTTCCTCTCTGGTTGTGGTAACCAAGAGATCCCAGGCAAGTTTTATCTGCCAAGGGAGGGACAGCAACGGGAGAAAATAACATAGAGTTGTCGTTGTAGGAGAGCAAGTTGGTGATTAGTACACCAAAGGAAGGGAAAACTCCTTCCTGTCCATTCTTGTTGAATGACAAGTGTTCTAGTTGGTCTGCGTAGACTACTATAGTGGGAGGAGTCCTCTGGCTGCAACTAGGAGGACAACTGTAGCCTACAGTCCGTGGTGAGACCATAGGAACACAGCAAAAGCTGTCGTGTTCATTTTTCATGGTGACGACAAGGAGCTGCACTAGCACCATCCAAGAGAAACATATTCACAGTTACATTGAAGCAAGTTTTTTCACTGGAATTGGTTTAAGACTAGGTATAACTTGCTAAACCATCCTTCTTGTTTCATAGTAGTTGACATGATCTTACTATTATGGGAATACAGATAGATCATTTTTTATTTGTGTTGTTATACTTTGTGCCTATATTTTCCAAGAGTGGTAAAAGATGCAAGTCAATTTACTATCCTTTAGGGTAATTGATATGATTGGATTTTTTTAGTCATTTATTTATTGCATACTATGAGAATATTTAAACTATCTCATATGTGTATCCAATCAAAGACCACATAATCCCAAACATATATATATGTATATATGTATATATATATATATGATATATATATATGATATATATATATATATATATATATATGAAATTTGCATGTTTCACCCTAAAAGAGGTTTTTATTGTGGATGTGTAGCGTGGTTATGACCTAAACCGTAAATCTTTGTGTGGTTGAACAATATGTTTTTGTTAATATTTATCTCGGTCTGTGTAATGAGCCTCTACCTCTCTCTTCCCTATATAAAGTTAATTCTTTACTACCTTTTCTCCCCTCGAATGTAACTCAAGGTTTCTCTTTATCAATGTAGTAACATAGAAATAGAATAGTTTCTTTCTTGCAACGATGAGGAAGATGATCATCACCGGATGAGATGACCAGTTCGTGAGACTAATTGACTGTTTGGAGGACCAAGGAGGATAGAATGATGGAACCAGATGACAGCTTGGTGGTCCTAACCGACTGTTGGGAAGGAGTCCAAACATCGATCAGACATAAGGCCAGAAGACCGTCCTTGAGGACCAACCGATCGACTAAGAGTCGAGATGACATGTTCAAGGGTTGAACCGATCTACCCAGATTGGTTACCATAGGTCTACACCAACGACAAATCCATGCATGTGATTTGATGATTGACTTAGGTGGTACTAATTCCTTATACATATAAGGAATTACGAGTAGATATGGTCATGACTATCACTTTTTGTTTTATATTGCATTTTTACATTGTGGGATATAGGATGTATATGATACACACTATATATGTGGAGATTGGATACAATACATGTATTTATATGATATATATAAAATCCCTCGAATCAAACATATTAAGTATAACATGGTTTCCAATAGAAATACTCATGAAAAGCTTGTTTGACTTAGCATAGGCTACACTAAAGTATGGTGCACCGTATACATCGTGGAAGTGTGATGGTTGTAATGTAGGTTACACTAAAGCGGGATTCATTATTATCGTATTGGTTATTGGGTTAGGCTTAACTGGTGATTCTTAGTGAGACTAAGCCCACAAGCATGTAGATGATTATGGAAAAGAGTTGGGCATATCATCTATCCAAGAGTTTCATATGATGATACTGACATGATTGCCTACCTAAATAATATAGTTGTGGGTGATAGATAAAAGCTAACTTTATGATTTGACAAAAAATGGATCTTGGATCATTAGAAAGTAGTTCGATGCAATTTTCCAAATTGATGATTGACGGTTATCAATTTGAACAAAATAATGAGAATTATAATTAATTAAAGACCAAATTATTATCGCCCCAAATTAATCAAATCAAATAATATCAAAATGAGTTGTTGACAAAATTGCAAATTATTTTTTAGAATCAAATGTAAATCAACAACAATCACTTTTCTCTATTATCGATCCTTGAGAGGGAAAAACTCACTGAGAAAAACATCAATGACTGGTTCAGGACATTGAGAATCATTCTCATAGGAGTGCAATCTCTATGTCCTTGAAACACCACAACCAGAGGAACCACCTCCAAATGCACCAAGGTTTGACAAGGATGCTTATTGGAACTATATTGAAGAAGTCCATGATGTCAAGTGTTTGATGCTACGGTCCATGAACTATGAGTTGCAGAAGCAGCATAAGAACATTAATGTGATAGAGATGGTCACACATCTCACAAACATGTTCCAAGATCAGGCAAGACAGGAGAGATATGATGCCTCTAAGGTTATGTTCAAGTGTACCATTGTAGAAGGGGACCCAGTAGGTCCTCATGTGCTCACAATGATTGAGTATGTGGAGAACCTAGCTAGACTGAGATTCCCTTTGGGTCAAGAGTTGTCCACTGATGTGATTCTATAGTCCCTGCTAGAGTCATATAGTCAGTTTGTCATGAACTACAAAATGAATGACTTAGACAAACCGTTGACAGAGTTATTGGTCATGTTGAGAGCATATGAAACACAAATGAATAAAGACAAACCCAAGTCTGTGATGATGATCAACAAGACAAAGGGGAAGTCTAAAGGAAAAGACAAAGCTAAGAAAGGTTCTAAAACTAGACCAAAGCCCAAGTATTCACATCTCAAAGCAACAGGTGGAGTGAAGAAAACAAGAGTGATTGTTACCATCGTCGCCAGCCTAGAAATTGGAAAAGAAATTTTCCACTCTAGTTGGAGGAACTAAACAAGAATAAGAAAGGCATTGAGGCCTCCACTTCAGGTATAAACTTTATAAGATAAATTTGATTACTTTTCCATTTTGGTATGTGATACCAAATAGAGATCTAACGTACTTGATGTGCATGATCTGTCAAGAAATAAATGCCTTCATGGAAGGAAAAAGATGGATAAGTTGGATCGAGAGTTACAGAATCCATAGTCTGCATGTAAATTTATCTTAGCCCAATGGGTATGCAATAGAGTTAGTAAAACTATTATTTCATTATGTCATTAGATGGAAATTTTATTGTAATACCATCTTGTATGATAAGGATGATATATAAATAAAGTAAGAGATTAAATGTTTCTATTTTGAAGATCATGACAATCCCAATCATCTAAACGGTCTTTGTACGAAAGATTTTAAGTTGGATGTTTACAACATCAATTCCAAAGTAAGATAATTGATAACTCCAGAACACCATTACCAAATGCCACTATGGACATACACATAAGAAATGCATATCTAGAATACATATTGATGTGAATCTAAGTTCCCTTGGTTATTGAACCTAAGGAAACATGTGAAGCCTTATTTACACACAAAGTGACATGTCATCCTTCACTAGATGTAGTGAGAGGGTAAGACTTGCATCACACCTCATACATATGATGCATGAAGATCTTATGGAATAAATGCTTACTTATGCTTCATCTCAATTACTGGTAATATGATGATATGTACCAAGTAAGAGATAGGCATTAATCTCTTGAAGAGTTCAAGGAGATTATAAATGAAGCATGACTTTGATGAAAGTATTAAGAAACTATTAATGAGATTAAATGTTGAAATATTTTACATCAATATCTTGAGAACCTTCATGAAAGAATAGTGATAATATATCACAAGTCAAACCCATTTGAACATCATGATGTGTTAGAATGAAGGAATTATTCCAAAATGAGTCATGATATAATTATCAATCTTCTCATATCTTCATATATATATATATATATATATATATATATATATATATATATATATATATATATATATATATATATATATATATATATACACACCTATCACTGAATAATCTACCACATGAATGGTTTATAAAGACATCATATATGATATGATTTGGGAATGTCCCAATACATCTCAGGGACTGAAACCATTATTGACAAATTAGTTCCCTGAGAAGTTTTATCCAAAGACATGATTGTTGATTGTTACTATTAATCCCAATCCAATAACGAAATTGTTTTGTTGATAGGATAACTCAGTTCCTAAAGAATTGGTGGGAGTAAAAGTAAAAATCAAAATGTTCGAGGTCAAAAAAGAGGAGCAATGCGAACCATGAGAATCACAATTTGTTTTGGAATATCAAGTTCATCATGTAACACAAAACAATATAGTTCTAGTATAATACATATGACATTGGAGGATTGTGAATACAAGAAATCAAATGGGTTGGTCATACACGATGAGCCAACTAGTCAACTAGAAGCTATTTCAAAGTAATATGGGATCCATGTAAGCTAACAAGGTATGACCTTGATAGCTCCATCTAAAAGGGTAATACCATAAAGGGTGATATGGGGCCATATGGAAAAGACCTACATGGATAACATAAAAGGACAAATTGGTTGGAAAATATTTTACAAATCATTTCAAATTGTTGACTTGATTCCTTTACAAATAGTCATGCTTGTTGTTGTAGTTAAAATAGATAATGAGATTTAGCATATGAAGGCAGAAACCAGATTCCTTATTAAAATACATTAGAGGATGTGCATGTGAAATAACCTAAAAGGTTTCATAACATCAAGAATGCAAATAAAGTATATAAATTACAAGGTTCAATCTAGAATTGAAACAATCATCTCAAAGATGGTATCTTTTAAATTGATAAGATAGTCAAAGAGTTTGACTTGAACCAAGATAAAAGATGAAATTTGTGGTTATAAAAGATTTAGTAGGAGCATATATGAATATTCCACATATGATTAGGAATAACATCTCAATATTGTCAATATTGAGAGATGGCATGGAAAACATCTTCAACACTAAAGAATAGGGTGAAGCATCTCATGAAATAAGAATCAAGACCGATGCGATAGTTCTTAAATGTTTCACAAATGGAAGTTTGAATAAATATAATAGCAACGTGTTGAAAACATGAATATAGAAGGATTCGATGAGAAAGAATCGAGATTAGTCTCGCATGAACCATACATTACAATTCTTGAGAAGAATGGAAACAACATGATTAAAATTCCATAGGATGGTACAATAGTGGATCTATCATAAATTCTATGAATGTACTCCACATAATCTTGTATGTATTTAATATGATAAGATGATACTAAAATCCAATAAGGGTTATTGGAATGTCATAAAATATATCCATTAGTACTTGGAAGTGACTAATGATGGATTGCTAGTAAATAAGAGATAGCAATAAAAGGGAAGAGTTGAATGTAAAGTTTTACATTCATGCTGGCTTCTATAATGACAAAAATGATTCCACATTCAAAATATTTTTTAAAACAAGAAGTGTTTATTAGTTGGAAAGGTTCTGAACTAATAGCCATTAATACTATACTACAATAAAAGCTGAGTATACTTGTGTTGTGAACACAAAGTGATACTTTATGGAACTAAAGGTTCATATGATGAACATATAGATGTTCCAACCATTAATGACTCAATAGTAATATTATGACAATAATGGAGCTGCACTATGAAAAATATCGTCTTTAACTACAAAAAAAAATTGTAGTGAAAACCCCAAAATTTGTAGCTAAAAGCTTTGGCTACATTTATCCTTACATTTATAATATATAGCTAATACCCGTGTAGCTAATTGTTTAGGCTAAAATTTTCAAATTTGTAGTTAATTATTCCTCTGGCTACAAATTCATATGTAACCCTAATTGTAGGTAAAAAAATTCCTTACACATAAACATGTAGTTTCCATTGTAGCTAAATGTATGACTACAATTCAATTTGTACCTATGATATGTAGGGAGAGATGACATTGGTTACAATTTGTATTTGTAGTTCATGTATAGAAAAAATTAACACTTGCTACACATGTAATTATAGCTAGTGTGTAGTGAAAGACACCATGTACTATCCATACATATGTAGTGAGAGACATTATGTATCTACTCAGTCGCTTGCCAGTATAGAGGGGTTTTCAATAATGAAATAGATCAATATTAATCAAAATCGAGTTGTGCTTACTATGTCAGCAATGATGGATTTTATTTATATTTGAACAATGAGTACACATGGGGAGGACATTAACATGGTCCCTGTTTTACAATATGTATGGAAAAAAGACACTTGTATACAATATCTTCTTCTGACTATGTCTATCCAATGTAGACTATAGATAAGATCATACAACGCTCCAATGTCACTTGAGAATAGAACTTCCATACCATGTTATCTATGGAGTGAGAATCGTGACTGAAGGTCCATAGAAAAAGTAGGTCAATAGATCAATAGATCATACAACGCTCCAATGACTCCTTTTGTTTTCACAGCTTGCTGCAGACTGTAGAGCAGAATGGACTTCACACAGGGGTAAATCTCTTAAGTAATTTTCCACTTGACTGATCAAGAAGGACTGAAATGAAGAGAAAGTGCATGATGTTAGAGCCAATGAATAGGGGAAAGAATTAAATCATGTCATAAAACATTTCAAGAGATATTAAATCAATTTGTAGAAATATGACAATAAGTTTCTGCTAGATTGCCCCATCTCCATAACATATTCAAGAGGCACCTTTCTTATAGATATTTAAGGAAATCCACACCCCACCAAATAGCCAAGAGGCACAAAATACTTGTAAAGCAGTAGCAAACCCAAGCACATGATAATTAGGTACACATGATCAACAAAAAACCGAACCACCTCCAAGCTTTTCAGAAGACTCTAAAAATAGACCCTGAGATATGAAGCAGGAGGAGACTATGACTGCTGACATTACTGTAAGCATATCTGAAAAGAGACACTCATCATAAGCATATCAGAAACGGCATGGACTAGAGCATACATTATTTCCCCATAAGATGCAGATTCCACCTGAAAAGTCCAAACTCTTCGTGGTAAACATATGCAAGCAAGAAATTGAACTTAGCAATAGGAACATGTCATGAAAGAATCACTATAGAGACTTGATCTCTTACTATCAGAATGAACATAGTGCGGCCAAGTCATATGAGAACCTGCATCAGAGTGTATGCTAACTCGAAGGTTCCAACTCCATAATAAATTCAAGATACACCTTTCTTATATAGAAACACCAATAAAATAGCAACAAACCCAAGCACATGAAAAGTAGTTGTAGAGGATTAGCAGAAAACCAAATTTTAGCATAGTACAACAACACTAAGAGAAGAGATACATATAAGAGATCATTATTTATCATAGAACATTGTCTTCACTGATTTTTGACTCAAGCCCTGGTGTATCAGGTGTTGAGTCTCAAGTTTGCAATCTGAATCATGAATTAGAAAGTGATTTAGTTGATGAGTACTAATCTACAATTGCTAATATGATTAGGAAACCACTCAATATCATCACTTTCTTTTATATTTTAAGAGTAGATTTGCACTCAAGTACATTTATGCAGACTCTTCGAACTCTATAGCACATGTATCTACTCTTTTGTGTTCAGTAACAATGCGAGATGGGGGCATGATCTTGACAATACCACAGGCTTACATGCCCCAAATAGGAGCAGTTGGGCTTTTAGGACTGAGGATACATGGATGTATGGATGAACCATCTGCTACTTTCTATCCCCCTATAATGTTATACTTTCTGGGTTCTAGATGCTTTTTGTGAAGGTTTGAATAACACCAGAGAAGTGAGATTGTACCTTGAACTACCTTTTGTACCTCCCTTCGTATGATTAAGATCATTCTTAATTAATTCTGATTCAGTGTCAACACCATCAGTAAAGTAAACATCGTATTCTAAATAGAGTAAAAGAATCGCTATAATCTCTCAATGCATGAACTTAACAAAGAACTCCAGAACACATTGTTGGTGTCACTTCCACCTAGATACCCTGTAGGACCTGACTTGGCATGACATAAATACGACCTGCCATAACAGTACTGGATATTAGACAATATGGCGGTCACATAGTTTCATAACAAGAGAAGCATCACCTTTGCAACAATGTGTAGATCTTCAAGATACTCTTAACAAAAACCTCATTGGTTGCAAATCCACACTAGGATCTAACTCAAAAAAGGCAACCCAGTCTGCTAGTGATTGGGGCATCTATCCACCTTGACTGGAAATTCTGCAGAAATGTTTGACATCTTCATTTCTGATATGATTCGCATAAAATGTTGTTCAATACATATGGAATTTAAATTATGTGCGCATCAGGAACTCAGATTTTAGCACATTTGCTATTATATACTTACGGATATGTGTTATCTTATATTTCAAAGTAAGTGAAAAATCTAGATATTTCAATCCAGAACTGGTAAACTATGTTGTTTGTAACTACTATTGTAGTGTTCTTTTATGTCCTATGCTAAAAACTAAGTTATAAACATACAGATTCAAATGCACCCAAACTAAGGAGAGAATAGTACACAAATGATTGCAGCTATAAGTACTTATCTTCACTTTATGAATCTGTATGGCATATGACACCTACACGATAGATGGCATCCCATTCTCATACGATCAATATGGAGTATGCTCACCTTAAAGGCTCTTATTCTTGTTTTCATTTGTCACCACTGAAATAGAACTCTCCAGCGGTGAGCTTCATTAAGGAATACCATATGAGGTGAATATGCAAATGATTGTGGGTGCTAGCACTGCCTTAAGGACTGCAACAAGAGTTTGCTATTACTTAAAAATGTTACTACTCGACTACAAAGAAGCATGAAGGAGCTTGCCACCGCAATTGCTACTACAAACAGGGATCAAGACATGTAGTTATAGAAATAAGAAATGATGTATAAACAACAGTTGTAAGACTTCCTGAAAGAGAGGGGGGGTAAAAAGACAACTAAGAATTTCCAATAGATGTGGGTTGGACGGAACATCACCTGATCAAGGTAGGAAACAAATTCAGATTGGGTACAAATAAACTCATCCTATCCAACCTGAAAATGCAGACTTATTTTACATACCTTTTGTCACCACTATCAACTTATTCTTGCTCAAAAAGCAACAGTGTAATGCACGAAATTTCAAGGATGTGCTAAAGTGGGTTACTGATCAACCTTCTTGGAAAATGTTTTAAGGTGGGATCATATTCCTCATGTTAACCACCTGTGGTTTTTGAAGTCAGTCCATAGGTTCATGAAAAAAGCAATATGGATTGTCCCTGATGTGGATTCTATTGGGAACTGGTATAAACCAGGGCAAGTATGCATTGAGAAAGATATTATTCTTCCATATGTACCAAACCTATATGTTTGTGATTCAAAATGCTTACTCGAGAGCAGACTTCAGATAAAATCACTGTGATTGGTCCATGGAAGACTGGAAAGAAATGTCAGACGTAAAATTTGTAGCAAACTTGTAGCTGAACTACAAGGTGCTGGGGGAGTTATTATGGAAGAGGGAACTTTAGGTGAATCTTGGAAAGCTGCAGCTCAAACATTGTTTTCCTATGGAGGGGTGTGGACAGGACAACATTCATGGATAACTGCTCAGTCTCCTCTCAGAGACAATGTTGAACCATGTCAGTGCATGTTATGTCATGTATGAATGCAACCTGTAGTATTAGTCTTCATAGGAATTGCAGTAAAAGACAATGATCAATTAGATGATGACATAGTACATGTAATAACCAAGGTATGGATTCAACAAAATATATTGTGGTGCTCTTTCTGATCCACAAACAAGACTACTAGTGTATGTATCTATATTCAACAAGAGTATCTCCAACAAAGAAATAAATATAAACTGAAGTAACTCCAAGAAGTAAGAATTACTTTTTCAAAATATGATGTTACCAAGAAGAACACTAGCTCGACATGGAAAGTTCTAGTCTACAGCTTTAAACAGAACTCTAAATCATAAAACTAACAGGAAAACTCCTTCAAAATCCTACAAAGCATTAGTATATCTGTGAAATGCTTATCTTTAGGCATGACATCTTGCCTCCATTTAGACCCATCATTTTGACTTAAAGCGTAACAACATACATGTATTAGCATTATATTTGCGATCTTCATGTGCACATCTATCTAGACTAACATATTTATTGAAGGTAAATTTCAAATATGTAAACCAACTTCGCCTCCTATTTTTTCTTTATTATGCATCCCCAATACTGATCTCATGAGGTGAGGTATAGGATGATTCCCTAAATCACTACTAACATACCTGCAAATAATAGATTCCAGTAAAATTAAATTAGTGAATTATATACAATCATGCATATCAATTAAAAGGTGAGTACATGCCCAACCCTAAGTCACCCACTCCTTCCTTCATTCTTTACAGGAATAGGTGCATGATGATTAAATGATTGAAGTGCAAACTGTTAGGCAATCAACAATAAATGTGCAACATATTTTTTACTACAAATGCATGTCCAAAGTCAATAGTCAAGCTCAGGAAATGTTTGTTTCAATAGTATAATTAGAAGATTGTGCATCTGATTTCCATTTACCAAATTTCCAGAGCAAGTAATGAATGAATCGGTTAGGCAACTACATGAAATGGTTATACACTTGGAAGAACTGCACATAATAACCAACTAAAATAAGTAAGAAATTGATTAGGACACAACATACCATTAGAGTATTCATTATATATAATAGTTATACATATCACATTGTTTTTAGAATATACTAATTGTTAGAGAAATGCATGAATCCATTGGTACAATTAGCATGACAAATTGATGATCTTATTAAGGAAGGCTATTCTATAAAATCTGCAGAGACTACTAGAGCAATGAGTCTATAACAGATTGATAAGTCAAAGAGCTCATTGACAAAGATCTAAGGATTCAATTGTTTCAAACAAAGATATGTCTATCACCTTATTGAAGCTTGGCTTTCTAAGTCCACAAAATCTGTTAATGAAGTTTCAATTCAGAAGATTATTACTATTATAGACAAAAAATAGAATACAATTAGAGTGTCATGATTTATCATGATAAGTTGTTGATGTAGATAAAGAATTATAGTCGTGAGTGATGACTTAATGATGCTTCCCATGTTCATTATGCTGATGAAAGCCTTGTTCCTCTCTCTATTCCCCTTGTAGCATGAAGCCTAACGTACAAACACTTCCTCAAGTGTCAAGCTTCTGAGATCAATAAAACTAACGAGAAAAAAAAAGGTTGGACCCATTATTCAAATAGCCATGTCACAGTTTTGAATCCAACAAATATCCTGCAAAAAGGTATCAATGAGGTAAGAAAAATATATCTAAATAAGAGCTGAGAATTTTACTCACTCTACTATTAGTGGGAGAAGACGAGGCACAAATTGGTGAGCTTTGCTCCCTATCCTTGAGCCACATAACTTTAACCTAAGCCTCTCCTCATTTTTGTTCCCAGTAGGTCGGCCTTCAAGCTCCTCTGCGATGGCCTGGAGGTGATATATTAACAAAGGGAGGAGGTGGAGAAGACGATGAAATCAAATTGGGGGATGGGGTATGAGGATCAGAGATAGGGGATATGACGATAGGTATGGAAGAGTATGTGTCTGTGGATGGGCCTTTTTTGTAACCCCAACCCCTCCCCCGGAAGCAGGGGAGCACATGCAGAGTGAATGACCCCAGAAGCGGGGGAGCATTGGCGGAGTGAACGATGGAGAGTTGTGCGTGAATGGGGGAAGGAGACGACCACGTCGATAGGGACAGGAGTAGGTGTGTGCGGCAAAGTTAAAATTTTCATATGATTTGATTATTCAGATGGGGGTAGTCCGGAAAAGCAACTACAACTACATTTATTTTGTTTACAATTTTTATAATATAAGTAAAAGTGATTTTAACTACAAGCATGATATTTGTAGTTAGACTAATTGTAGTCGAATCTGTTATTTTTTGTAGTGCTGATTGTTAGGCAAGGAATATCAGATACCATATTACTGCAAGTCTGTCTCAAATAAAAAATTGTCCAGTGAAGAGAGAAGAAAACATGCAACATACTGACTATTAGAAAGGTGTTGCTAACCCGCTAGATTAGGACTAGTGTAGTAGAAGCATGTTGGACATGTTTAGATCACAAAGGATGAGATCTATGGGTGGTTGGATCTAAGTGCAAGTGGAAGCCTATTGGTAAGGTTTTCCCAAAGAGACAATTATGTGATGATAGACATGGCATATACCACAAAGGATTTATTTAATTATAATAATAAAGGAAACCTTCCAATTCATATGTTTCACTCAGGTATGAGATAATGAGGAGACAAGTGAATGTCTAAAGAATGACTATACTCAATGACATATGTGTTCAAGTACGTTACTTGGAAGGATTAGATCATATAAATGTTAAGAGTATGTACATGCTTATTATGTCCCTAGTTAGTTGTTACTATGGAAGGTAGATAAACACTAGTAACACATAAGACTAGAGTGTGGGTTGGTAGATGACAAAATCTCATTAGTCATGAATGGTAATATCAAACCAAGCATAGAGATACGTGTTAGGGAATAGTGTATTATACAGACCCACCTTGAAAGTGCACATGGAAACCATAATTAGTGGTCATAGTAAATTCTCATATTGAAGGTGGTCATTGTGATTCTTAGACCTGAATCACTACACTCGTCACATGTCGTTGGGTATGCTTTGACATCTTCCAGCACAGTCCTGAAGCATTGGTTGTTATAAAGGTGATGATTGAGTGACATTGATACATGGGGATAAAATATGAGTGATAGATATAAGATTTGTCCCTCTTACTAGATTATGATATCATGGCCACTTGATAAGTGAGATTGAGAAACACATGCGGATGCACATGTGAATCAATATATGATATTGAGGTCACATTATCTCAGACAATCTTCTCTTGGTTCAAGGAACATGCATTCAATGTTGAAAGGATGACCATCCATGCCTGGAGTTCATCCTGTATATCAGAGATAAAGGAAGCATACAATCACTACAACACCCTACACAGATTGTAGGTCGAAGTTGTTCTCCAACTTTGCATTCACTTGGGTAGCACTAATGTGCAACTAGAAACCACTCTCTTGTGATGTCATAAACTAATTATGGACATTCACTAAACGTGATACGAGACCTATATGTTCACACCCAAAGGAACACATATAGAAGAGGAGTTGTATCTTGAATGATGATTGGATTGATTACTAAAGTGTTTAGGTATTCGATCACACAATAGATCAATTGATTGGCTCATTAGACTTCCAAACAAACATCTCACTAAGTGAGATTACTGTTTGGACATCTACATGGGTGTCTCAAGTGTTGAGACAATTATTTGGGTTGTTAGGCTTATCAGAGTTCAAATTGGTTTATTTCTACCCTTAAAACAATCAGCTCAATATGATTGCATTGACCGGCTTAACTCAGACTCACAAGACTGACATATGGGTGAGAGAGATGGGCATCTTGCATGTATGAGAAGGCTCAGTTGGCCGAAAGAAGGTTTGGGATGTTTTCCTAAATAGTTTTGATTACCAATTACTTGGGGTGCAAGTCAATAAATATGTGATATTAATTGGAATTGAAATGGCCAATTTGATATACAATTGGGAAACTGTGAAATGGCCATTTGGCAGTGTGAGACAATAGTCTTGCACCCCAGATGACTGTCTAGGTGTGATAGACGATTGTTTGGCATCTCGCAAGTTGCAAAAACTCAAGATCTTCTGGTCCCTTCCACTCCGACACAAATCTCATACAAACTGGGAACCATGTTCCAAACTCTGCCTATATATAGAGGTTGTGAAGGACTAGATTTGGACTTAATTTCGAGGATGAAATTTCCTTTGAGGTGTGTAGGATGTGATGGGGTGGACCTTTGGACCTTTGAATACTTATGACATAAGAGATTGCGAGTATTTGAATTATGTTAAGAATATCAGAGTCTGTCTAATGTTGGTATAGTATTTGATGTTGACATTATAAAGAATATCTCGAACTTCTTTTCTATTTGAAGTAATTATTTTATTAATCAAACAGTGGCCTTTTAGCACCAAAATGTTATGGAAGGAAAATTAAATGATGGTAAATCTATGTTTAAGTTTCCCATAATGCTTAGATGTTGCTGGAAGGAGTTATTTAGATTTGAAATAGGTGAAATAATGTGTATATTTGAAGATTCACATACCTAAGTTTGTGGTTGTAGCTGGTGTCAGGCACCACATTAGTTTGGGTTGGCTGTGTGGACAGTTTATGGCCTTAGATCAAAAATATATTTGCTGTGACTTTTGAGAAGGAAGAGCCATGGATTGACCATGTGAATTGGTTGTGCTGGCCCTTGGATGAAAATCTGATGACCCAGCTTTCATCCCCTACCTCCAACTGAAGTTGAGATTGTGGGGGAAACTATAGGTAGTGATTCTCATCACCACCACATCATAGTCGTGGGCCAAGGAAGATGGTTGTGTTTGCCTCATTCATTACATCTGTTTTAAACCCAATATGAGGGAATTTGGTAGCCTGCGGAGTAAATAAGAAAATGGAAAAAAGAAAAATGTGGAAAATAAGTGGAAAGAGGTATAATTGAGCTATCCTTGGTGGAATTTCGTATCCCAAGGATTTCTAATGTTAAATGGAATGTCAATGAGGAAAACAAAAAGAAAGATAAAGACAAATCCTCAAAAAGAAATATTTTAATAAGAAATAAACAAGATGATGGAAAAATAATGGAAATAGATGCATCTAGAAGGATAATAAGTATCCTTAAAAAGGAATTTCAAAATCTTAGTGTTTCTTGGGGTGCAAGGAGCCCCAATGGATAAGAAAGAAAGCCAAAATACTAAAAATGCAAAATAAGAGGATAATGTGATACATTATAAATTTTTTTGGTGGCATTGCTAAAAGGAAGTATTTTATACTAAATGAAAATACAATTTTGTGCAAATGGGTTAAAAGTCAAGCAATAAAGAGAATAAGTAAGAGGAATTTCGAATTCCTAATATCTGAAGAACAAAGTATATTTAAAAGGATAAGGAAGAGAGAGAAGATTTCTTCTTCATGAAGGAATAAGGTTCCAAGTTGGAAAAGGACTCGGTTGCTTCGTGGGCAAGTAGTCTGGGGCATTGTTACCCTCCCCTATATAAAGGGGTAAGACCTTGGGTCGAGTCCAGAGGATCCCACACCTCTTTCTCTCCTCTTCTTCTACGTTTTAGTCCAAAAACCCTAACCTTAGAGAAGCTCTATCTCAGGAACAGTAGGGAGTCTTGAAGGGGGTTGCAATGGGGCATGATGCTTCGACTTTGACCTAAGGGAACTCTGCCATCTTTTTCTTGCTCTAACCCTTGCGCAATACCCGCAAGAGGTCTGAAACCTAGCTGTAGATAGGGGGCTTGGCACTCATGACACGGGCTGACTTGGCCATGGTTTGGGGCCTGGTCGAGAGTGGCGGGGGGTGGCAGAGGCTGGGAGCTAGTTTCCGGACAATTTCAAGCTACGAGGTGGTCGGAGGTGACCCCGCGGAGCACTGCAGGTCGGCGGCAACCAACACTTCACAAGGTTGAAGAAGATCCATCAACACTGGACATTTCTACCATTCGAGATACAAAGAAGCGAGTAGTCGTGCTGCAGGTATAGTGGTAATTTGGTTATAAACTCAAAAGCGGGCCATGTTGCATGCATGAGGTGACGTGGCAACTTCTGGTTGGTCCAAAAAGGTATTTCTTACAAAAATCATATCTCCTTAATAATAGCTTGGATGGATATGCATAAAACATGAAATTTTCTCAAAAAATATGAGGAATCCAATAAAAATATATTTAGAAGATAATTCCTCTTGCAATTTGAAAAGTAGTTTAAATTATCAACTTTAATGAATTAAAGAATAGGAAACCCTTTTTTGAGATGATTGATATATTTAATAGTGTTTAATGGATGATTAAATTTGGTATTAACATGTTAATGATAAAAAGGAACATTAGGAACAAAAAGGATGAACTTTGCACATAATTGGTTTAATTTAGAGTTTCATGTGCATGAATATACTTGAATGGGACTTGAAACCCTAATATTGGTAAATGCGACTCTTAATGGATTTAATTATTCAAAATTATGACTAAAGCTAATATATGATGATTCTAAGCTATTTCGAGTATAAAAGTTCCTAATTGTGGATAAATATCCTTAATATGATCATTAGGGTTTTTCTAGTGGATAAAAGGTAGAATTAATGATAAATAACGTTCATATGTGAATTAGACTATAATGAACTACGAATTGAGGATAAATGAGCATAATGACTTTGTCATGGATTAAAAGGATAAAAATGGTAGCTTTAATGAAAAAGATGCTTAATGGACTTAATTGATGATTAATTGTGCTTTAATCTGAAATTAAGGTTATGTGTTGTTAAAAGGTAACCTTAATAACTTTCGTGAAGGATAGATGAGAAAATAAGGGTTTAAAAGAGTCAGATGAAGTAAAATCCTAAATGCAAAGCAAACCCTAAAATGAGGAAGAAACCCAAAAGAGGAATAGAAACCTTAAGTAGCAAGATGGTTTGGACAAATGTTGATAAAAAGGAATTGGATGTGATTTCAGGATTCTTGTACTTGCTTGATTGGATGTCTGGATTGATTATATTATTCTATCTCAAATCATCCTATCAGGTATGTGGTTAATTATGGTTAATCACAATAGTTTCCTGAGGGTTTGCCGAATGTTTCCTCACATTGAATGCAACCTAAACAGTTGGATGTTCATACTTGCAAAATTATAAAGTCACTATGGTTATCACAATTATAAATAAGTGTGTATTGTCGCACCTACATGCCACCCTGAATGATGATGCAAAAAGGTCAAGGCCAGGAGGGAAGACCAATGGGCACCATGAGAGGTGACCCCAAACACCAAGCTCGAGACTGAGAAGGTGGTCTATGTTGCATGAATAAAGGGCACCATGAGAGGTGACCCTAGGCACCAAGCTCGGGATTGAGAAGGTGGCCTTAAGTCAAACCCTAGAGAGGGTATTCCAGGGTTAGGGCAAAAGCGGTGGAGATTGACACATTGAAAACATAAATTGACTTGCTAATTACTTTGGTTGTGATAATTAGTTTGTTAGCCATATTTGCAAAATTTTGGTTGTCCCCACATACCGACATATTCCGATATGTTGACTGACTTTTTGTTTGTCAGCAGTTTAGGTACAAGATCGACAAGGACAAAGAGTAATGTGGCACATGTGGAATTAAATAAGAAGTAAATTACAAAGGAGGATTAGAAAGAATGGATTCCTAACGCGGATAGAAGTAGATATCCCTATATTTTTTGGAAAAGGTATGCAAAATTTTATTTTATACCAGTTTTCAATTTAGTTGGTAAAATTTGATAATTGTTATTGATTATTTGTCGAACCTTTGATCCTATTAATTAGGATAATGATTCTGACCTGTTGGTCTCCCTTAATTGGGGGTTACTGGGAGGCGGGGTCATTACCTTTGGTATCAGAGCATAGGTTCCTCACTTAATCTTTAATAATTATTAAATTTGACAAACTCTGTAAAACCCAAGGGAGTTATTAGATCAATTTTCGAAAGATAGAGGTGTCTGGAAAAGGATCACATCCAGGGGTGGGCAAGATTTTCCTCTGCACTGCTAGTCGGAATACGAGGACTCCCAGATTAGTGTGATTGCCTGGCCATTGTCTCAAGATTGGATTCGAAATAAGATACCTTTAGGACTCTCTCATCTTTTTCATCCCTTCTCAACTCAAATGTTGTTAAGGACCTTAAGGATTAGGGTTTTCTCTCTTTTCCTCACCCTCTTGAGGTATGGGTAAGGTTGATAAGATTTAAGGAATCCTCCATCAAATTAATAAAAAGCATGTAAATAAGATGTCATGGACATAATCTTAATAGATTAAGCGTAAAAGAATAGATACATGCTTACATCATATGATAGAAGTTTTCATGCTCTCAGGAGAGACCTGAGGCTAGACCTTCTTGTCAGGAGGATAAGTAAAGAGAGTTAGTCATGGAGGTAGAGATCTCCATTACAAATAGAGACATGTCACATCCTCTGAGGATGATGTTAACCCTAACCCTAAGTGAAGGTTAGAGAGAAAGATGACATGATGTGTTAGATGTCATAGTAGACCAGGTGTTTGGATAGACCTACTTTGGGATGCCCATATGAGACATGAGAGGTTGGATGACCTAATTCCTTTTGCGACCCAAACCTAGAAAGGGTCATGCATGGTAGAGAGAAGGATAGCTCCTTCATTGATGATGTTAGAGAAGAACCTATGAAAACCCCATGAGCTTATATGAGCATGGCATGGTATGCACCCAGAATACGTCAGTAGTACGAGCAGTAGGTTGAAACCTTAGCGAAGGGAGTATGTTGGATAGCTGATGAGATAAGCATAAAGGGTTAGGGATAACCTTGAGCAAACATAAGTTTGAACATAGGCTTCTTCATGTAGAGGTTTGCTTGTGATCTTGATCCATCTTCATGGAGAGAGGACCTTTA
Organism: Alisma plantago-aquatica; assembly: GCA_963693085.1. Classification (NCBI taxonomy): domain Eukaryota; kingdom Viridiplantae; phylum Streptophyta; class Magnoliopsida; order Alismatales; family Alismataceae; genus Alisma; species Alisma plantago-aquatica. The sequence goes on from OY856415.1 coordinate 165,433,096, forward strand.
GTATAAGATTGGTTGTGGAGTTAGATCTAGAGAGAGAGAAGGACCCAAGCAAGAAGGTTGGAAGCCTAGACACCAAGATATGAGTAAAAGTGGGGAGTAGAGGATGATGCGACCTAAGTGGATAATAGTGGTTGCCTCATGCTGATGATATATTGGTTGCCATTAGAGGAACCAAACCCTAGAGAGAGGATGAGACTATTGGTACCTTCGTACCTAAGGTATAGATGAGAAGAAGAGTTCCTTTAACCATGAAGAGGTTTAGTAATAGGTTGTGAGGCCTTGTACCTTGTTGACTGTCCTTGAGGAGGACTCAAGTCTAAAGTGTTGCTCGAATAAAAGGATCATGGGAAGTGCATGACATACCTTGGACATGCTTGGTTCGTGGTTAAAGGTTGAGCATGCAGTTGGACAACTGTGGCATAAAGAAATGAACCTAGGGCTCTTAGGCCTAAGAGGGGAAGTGGTGTCCCTGATGCTCATGATAAGATTTGAGATTCTATAGATTCGAGCATGGTACTCCTCATGGTTAGAAGAGAGGGAACCCCTTAAGTTTAAAGGTATATTAGATGAACCCCTCACAACTAAGTTGGTCTAATATTGAGTATGAGAACAAGTGTGACCTACCATGGTTTTGTAGGTGTCTTCTTGTGCCTTGGTAGCTTTCTAGGGCTAAGCATTCTCATGTGGATGCAGACCCAAAACATAAGGACGTTTGTGACCTTCGTTATCAAGAGATGGAGTTTCCTCCCATATGGGAGAGGGACCCTTTGAAGGGTGTATACCAGTTTTGTTGACTTTGAGGTAACCTAAAGAGGTCTCATAGGATCTTGAGAAGATAAATGGTAAGTACATAGTAAGAGAATGAACCTATAGACCCGTAGATAACCATCTCTAAGTGCATGTGGGTGAGTTACAATGGAGGTAACCGATATGGGACCTGACCAAGGTAGGCAGGTCACCATGACCCCTATGAAAGGATGAAAGACATACCATGAACGTAAGAGAGAAATGATGGAGACTTGGGTAAGGTTCTATGTTGGACACGTACTACAATAGAATCCTAAGTCTATCCTAGGGTCAGGTAGGGATAAGACCGATGGAAGTAGGACTTGCCTATTTCCCTAGTTGCACATGACCGTAGGGTCGGGAGGTAATAGCTATCATTGTCTGAGGGCCATGGGTTAGGAATTGATAACCTTCATGAACTCATGGGTCCCAAAGGGAAGATGAGTAGGGCACTCTCTGGATGCATAAGGGAAGAGGGATGACCCCAAAAGGGTCGGCACCCTATATATCTTGAGGAGATGACCAAGGGATGTGTGTTGACCCAAGTAGGTTCAAGACCAGTTTTCCATAGGAAGTAACTTTGATATCGGGATGATTGTGATGTAGAGACATATGTGGCACATTTCAACTTAGATTTAAAGGTGTACTGGCAAGGTGGTATGTACCATATCTACTCTTGGAATAGGAAGAACTCTGTGTTTGGACGGCCGCCAAATTCTTATTTCCTCTTGTTATGGGAGTGAGAGATAGGACAATACGCATGCCATACACCAGGAATAAGGATGATGTGAGTTGGAACGTTGCTACGAGGTATGAGTACAGAGATGATAACATACCCTTGAGGAGTGAACGATACATGGATGGTTTACCCAAACTAAGAGGAATAAGGTATTCATCTTATGAGGATGTTTTTATCATGAGTTATGAGTCCTAAAGGTTGAGTTCGAAACCAAGCGAATAAGCTCAGAGTTTTCTTGATGAAGATAGACTTAGAGCTGAGATGAGATAATAAGTGGAATACATGGAGGTGTATGTATTCAACTTTACCTAACACCTAAGCATGTGAAGTGGTAATGGATGCTCTCGATGGGATACAACTGCCTAGTTTAGTTGGAGGCTAGAAGAGGTTGTTAGGTCAACCCTAGGTTTGTGAGACATGTTTGGCTAACACTAACATTGAACAAGTTAGTAGTTGTTTGGTTGGCCAGCCTAGGCCTTGATGGAAGAAAACGATGATTGTAGAGCCTCAAATACACTTCTCTGGAAAAAAAGGAGATGAAACCCCAATTAGAGTGGTTTAGGGTTTCTGAGGAATAGATCTTGAGGAATCATGACATACAGGAGATCATGATTTTAAGGTCGCTATACACAGTGGTACTACTACATAGTAAGTTGCATTAGTACATGGGATGCTTAAGATGATGTTGCACGTGGCTTGTCGATGTTCAAGCCAGGAGGTGACAGATGAACACTCATAACACAGTGTATTGTTATAGTGGATAAAGTGTCCCAAAGAGGGAATGGGAGTTCATCACTATGGATGTGGTGGTAAGTATCCCCTAGACCAAGGAAGGGCAAGATCCAATATGGGTTATGGTAGCTCACCTTACCTAGATGACAAGAGAAAGAAAGAGTATTTCCAAGGGACAGATCGGGTTGAACTACTTATAAGAGAGAGAGATGGTTCAACTACACCATGATGCGAGTTCAAAAGTTTGTGAGTATAACCTAAAGGCTCACTTCCATAAGGTGGAAGTGGATACATGAAGAATTCAATGCTAGTACAATTTATCACCCCTAACTAAGGGTTAGTATGATCCACACTAGAGGGTATGATGAGAGCATGTGTGCTCATTCAGGGTGATACATGGAGACAGTTCTTGTCTTTCGTAGGATGTGATGTTAACCACCTTAGCCAGTATCGGGATGTAAAGAAGATCTGTGAAGGAGGTTGTGTCGGTCACCACTTCATTAAGATGATGTTGGTGAAGGAGGCCTCACAAAGGACAGAAACGAACCACAGTGTGTGCAGATGAAGTCGCTTTGATCGTGCAATGGATGAGAGAGAGAGCCTAGAGGGGACATAAGTCTTGAGCTAATGCAAAGCAGACTGACATGTAGTTCACTGTAGGAGAGTATGTGATGTGAAAATTTGACCCCTCTAAGCTACATCTGAGAAAGTTGAGTCCCCGATATATGGGTCCATTTGAGATGGATTGGTGGAGAAGGTTATGTTCGACTTTTCCCCTCAGGATAAGTAATATGTGATGAGTTCCATATGTATGGTCTAGGGCACTATGTGAGGTACCCAAGCCATGTGCTGAGCCCTGAACCTATTTAGCTTTAGGAGAGGTTGAAACATCCTGAGTCACCTATGAGGGTACGATATACCAAGGTAAGAAAGAACTCATATGGAAGAATATGAGGTGATGAAGGTTCTTGGGAAGCACCATGGAAAGGGGTAAGGCCACATGGGAGCCATGATGGACATAGGAAAAGCTTAACCTATTTTTTTATTTGCTTGAAGGAATTTTGAGGACAAAATTCTTATAAGAGGGGAAGGATGTTACAACCCCAATTTTTGGGTTCATTTGGACAGAAATGTAATTTCTCATAATAAAGATAAATGAACAAATAATGATGTCTTTTGATTGAATGCATGAATTTCGTTTAAAATAGCCTTGTTGATTTATTTGTGGGATTTATTGGCTATTGGGCCCAATAACAAGAAAAAGACAAAAGAAACTCTTTTTTTTAGTAAATAAGAAAATGGAGAAAAGAAAATTGTGGAACATAAGTGGAAAGAGGTATAATTGAGTTATCCTTGGTGGAATTTCGTATCCCAAGGATTCCTAATGTTAAAAGGAATGACAATTAGGAAAACAAAAAGAAAGATAAAGAGAAATCCTCAAAAAGGGATATTTTAATAAGAAATAAACAAGATGATGGAAAAATAATGGAAATAGATGCATCTAGAAGGATAATAAGTATCCTTAAAAAGGAAATTCGAAATCTTAGAGTTTCTTGGGGTCTGAGGTGCCCCAATGGAGAAGAAAGAAAGAGAAAATACCAAAAATGCAAAATAAGAGGATAATGTGATACATTATTAATGTTTTTGGTGGAATTTCTAAAAGGAAGTATTTTCTACTAATTGAAAATAAAATTTCGTGCTAATGGGTTAAAAGTCACAAAATAAAGAGAATAAGTAAGAAGAATTTTGAATTCCTAATATCTAAAGAACAAAGTATATTTAAAGGGATAAGGAAAAGAGAGAAGATTTCTTCTTCATGAAGGAATAAGGTTCCAAGTTGGAAAAAGACTAGGTTGCTTTGTTGGCAAGTAGTCTGGGACGTTGTTACCCTCCCCTATATAAAGGGATAAGACCTTGGGTCGAGTCTATAGGATCCCACACCTCTTTCTCTCCTCTTCTTCCATGCTTTTGTCCAAAAACCCTAACCTTAGAGAAGCTCTATCTCAGGAGTAGCAGGGAGTCATGAAGGGGGTTGCAATGGGGCATGACGCTTCCACTTGGACCTAAGGAAACTCTGCCATCATTTTATTTCTCTAACCCTTATGCAATACCCGCAAGAGGTCTGAAACCTAGTTGCAGATCGGGGGCTTGGCACTCATGACACAGGCTAACTTGGTCGTGGTTTGGGGCCTGGTCGAGAGCGGTGAGGGGTGGCGGAGGCTGGGAGCTAGTTTCCAGCCAGTTTCAAGCTTCGAGGTGGTCGGAGGCGACCCCGCATAGCACTGCAGGTCGGTTGCAACCAACACTTTGCAAGGTTGAAGAAGATCTAGCAACACTGGACGTTTCTACCCTTTGAGATGCAAAGAAGCGAGTAGTCGCGCCCAGGGTATACTGGTAATTTGGTAATAAACTCAAAAGCGAGTCGTGTTGCATTCATGAGGTGACGTGGCAACTTCCGGTTGGTCCAAAAAGGTATTTCTTACAAAAATCATATCTCCTTAATAGTAGCTCGGATGGATATGCATAAAATATGAAATTTTCTTAGAAAAACAAGAGGAATCCAATAAAAATATATTTTGAAGCTTATTCCTCTTGTAATTCGAAAAGTAGTGTAAGTTATCAACTTTAATGAATTAAAGATTAGGAAACCCTATTTTGAGATGATTAATATATTTAGTAGGGTTTAATGGATGATTAAAGTTAGTATCAACCTGTTAATGATAAAAAGGAACATTAGGAACAAAAAGATGAACTTTGCACATAATTGGTTTAATTTAGAGTTTCATGTGCATTAATATACTTGAATGGGCCTTGAAACCCTAATATTGGTAAATGCGACTCTTAATGGCTTTAATTATTCAAAATCATGAATAAAGCTAAGATATGATGATTCTAAGCTATTTTGAGAATAAAAGTACCTAATTGTGGATAAATATCCTTAATATGATAATTAGGGTTTTTCAATTGGATAAAAGGTATAATTAATGATAAATAATGTTCATATGTGAATTAGACTATACTGAACTACGAATTGAGGATAAATGAGAATAATGATTTTGTCATGGATTAAAAGGATAAAAATGGTAGCTTTAATGAAAAAGAGGCTTAATGGACTTAATTGATGATTAATTGTGCTTTAATCAGAAATTAAGGTTATGTGTTGTTAAAAGGTAACCTTGATAACTTTCGTGAAGGATAGATGATAAAATTAGGGTTTAAAAGAGTAAGATGAAGTAAAATCCTAAATGCAAAGTAAACCCTAAAAAGAGGAAGAAACCCTAAAAAGGAATAGAAACATTAAGTAGCAAAATGGTTTGAATAGATTTTGATAAAAAGGAATTATATGTGATTTCAAGGTTCTTGGACTTGCTTGATTGGATGTCTGGATTCATTGGATTATTCTATCTCAAATCATCCTAACAGGGATGTGGTTAATTATGCTTAATTGCATTAGTCTCCCGAGGGTTTTTCGAATGTTTCCTCGCATTGAATGCAACCTAAACAGTTGGATGTTCATACTTGCAAAATTATGAAGTCACTATGGTTATCACAATTATAAATAAGTGTGTATTCTCGCACCTACATGCCACCCTGTTGGATGATGCAAAAAGGTCAAGCCTAGGAGGGAAGACCAATGGGCACCATGATAGGTGACCCCAGACACCAAGTTCGGGAATGATAAGGTAGTCTATGTTGCATGACTAAAGGGCACCATGAGAGGTGACCCTAGGAACCAAGCTCGGGATTGAGAAGGTGCCTTAAGTCAAACCCTAGTGAGGGTATTCCAGGATTAGGGAAAAAGCGGTGGAGATTGACACATTGAAAACTTAAATTGACTTGCTAATTACTTTGGTTGTGATAATTAGTTTGTTAGCCATATTTGCAAAATTTTGGTTGTCCCCACATACCAGCATATTCCAATATGCTGACTGACGTTTTGTTTGTCGGCGTTTTAGGTACAAGATCGAAAAGGACAAACAGTAAATTGGCACATGTGGAATTAAATAAGAAGTAAATTCCAAAGGAGGATTAGATAGAATGGACTCCTGACGCGGATAGAAGAAGATATCCCTATTTTTTTGTAAAAAGGTATGCAAAATTTTATTTTATACCAGTTTTCAGTTTAGTTGGTAAAATTTGATAATTTTTATTGATTATTTGTCGAACATTTGATCTTGTTAATTGGGATAATGGCTCTGACCTCTTGGTCTCCCTTAATTGGGTGTTAGTAGGAGGCGGGGTCGTTACATGCACTCTATCGTGGACGGTGGTTGTGTAGCTCCTAGTCACACTCAGACTCATATGAATTCTCCTCCATGGACATTAGATTCGGACAACTGTGACAGTGGCTCCTCAGATCACGCCACGAACTGCAAGTTGATGTTGCTCTCCTAGTAGCAGCCAATAGATTCCTACATTTACAGTAGTCCATATAGACCAACTAGAACTCATGTCATCCTACAAGAATGGAGAAGAAGGATTTGTCCCTCCTATTGGTTTACTAGTCACAAACATGCTCTCTCACAACAATGATCCTTAGTTGTTTCTCTCTCATTGCTATCCCTCCCTAGTCGGGTAGGACTTGCCTAGGCTCTTGTGGTTACCACAACCAGAGAGGACAACACTTATCAAAGCAACTGATTTGCAATTGTCTATGTAGTAGTTGTCCTCTGGGAAGCCCCCAATACCTCTCTATATATAGGATGGGTTAGGGTCAGGATTCCCATCCCTCATCCAGTGCAGGACTAAAATGGGAATGGAAAGGACAATAAGATCTTGAATTTTCACAATTTTTCTAGAAGATTTGTAACATGTGTGCGAAGAAATGGTCATCTTGACCAGTAAAACGGTTGTCTCATGCACGAGACAGTTGTTTTGCAAGAAAAATGACCATTCTGCACCTTCCAGTTATGTACATATGTTGGCAATTCAATTCCAATTAGTACTCAACTTAACGTACCCCCGAAATGGGTGTTTGGTGCAACTGAGACGAGTGTCTCACACCAAACCAAATGGTCGTTTGGTTCAACAGAGATAGGCATTTCAGACCAAGCCATATATCTATTTTTCACAAGAGAGACGAGCATCTCGCATCCCGATTCTGGTAGAATTCCAACCAATGAATAATATAATCAGCTTGACACTCCAAACAATAGTCTCAACACATGAATCAATCGTTTGTCAATCTTGTCAGCTGATTTGATGTGTGAATTGAAATAACTAAATAATTTAGTAATCAATTCAATCATTATTCATGATCAAACTCCTCATGTAGATAAGTTCATGTGTGTGTGACCCTATAGGTCCAATATCACGTTGGTAGTGAATGTCCATAACTAGCTTATGACATCACAAGCAATGAGTGGTGCCTATCCACACATCATTGCTACCCAAGTGAATGGAAAGTTGGGAAGTAACTTCAACCAACAATTTGTGTATGGTGTTACATTGGTTGTATAGTTCCTTTGTTAGAGATATCCAGATTGAACTAGAGGCATGGAGCAATCATCCTCATTATTATTTAATCATGTTTCTCAAACAAGAGCAGACTGCATAAGATATATGTGAGCTCATCATATTGACTCACATGTGTATGGCAATGCTTTTCTTAGTAATGCTAATTAAGAGGCCTAGGATTTCATACTCCATACAGGAGGGACAAATCCCATATCTATCACTCATAGTCAATCCCCATGTGTCAAAGTCACCCAATCATCACTGTTATAACAACCCATGTTTTAGGACTGCATTTGATGATGTCAAAGTGTACCCAAAGACATGTGATGAGTACAATGATTTCATGTCTAAGAACCACAACCATCACTGTGAGAGCTGACTATGACTTCCATGAAGATGGCTATCATGTGTCGGTCTCACAGTGGGTTTGTCTGATACATTGTTCTCTAAAATGTATCTGTGTGCCTGGTTTGATATTGCCATATCATGACCAATAAGATTCAGTCATCAACCAACTCACACTCTGATCTTATGTATCATTGTTGTCTTTCAACCTTCCACTATGACAACCGATCCGAGACATAATGATAATATGTATATGTACTCCTAACATCCATATGATCTCATTTCCTCCAAGTCATGTACTTCAAGACATACGTCATTGAGTAATATCATTCTCTAGACATTTATTATGTAATTAATTATCTCATAACTAAATATACATAATAAATTAGAAGCTTGCCTTTATTATTATTAAATTAGGTATCTATTGCCATATCCCAGTAACCATATGATTGGCTCTCTGGGCATACATACCAACAGACTCTCACTTTCACTTAGAGCCAATCACCCACAAATCTCATCCCTAGCGTACATGATCTTCATGCTTCTGCTACACAAGTGCTTTTATAGAGGGTTTAATAACATTTTCCTTAAGTCAATATTCTGCAATTTTTACATCTCTTCATTGTAGGACTACTCGTATGAGATGGAATTGTCATAGTATGCTATCAGAGATTCCCAGCCTAACTAGTAGATCCATTAATGTCATTAGTATTTCTAATATGTCATCAATGGTTTGGAACCTCACATAAGTTCACCCATATGAACTTGTTGATCCATACAATACCATCTTTTTTACTTCTTTTGGAGATTTGAACAACTATCATTAGCTCAGAACTCTTTCTATCTTATAGTTTTCGTTTAATGTCAAGCACCATTGCGATCATTTTTTTTAGTTTGAAAGCTTGCATGGGTGCAACCCTTTACATCCAACTCTTCCTTATTACCATAACTAAGGAACTAATCCTTTAAGTGTTTTACAAGCACATAAGGATGTTCATTATGGTATTCCAATGACTCTCACTTGTATCTGACATATACTCTCTCACCATGTCCAATACATATGAGATTTATAATAGGTATATATGTGTCCTCTCCTCATATAAATACATATGAGATGACTGGATATCCTCTCGTCATGTGTAATACATATGAGATCATTAGATATTTTCTCATTATGTCCAATACATACAAGATAATGGGATAAGTACATAGAATTTCTTTCAAGATAGATCCAATTGTGAATACATATGCCATCTATCCATGTGTTCCTATTCTTTATAAGAATTATACCACTAGGATCCAGAGAGTCTAACTCCATCGAACATGCACACATTTTCTGTCATTGAGTCTTGCATGATGAACCCTTCAACATCTTATCAATGTATGTGCTTTTACTTAGGTCAAGAAGCTTTCCAGATCTATCTCTATAGACCTTAATCCCTATAACAAAGGATCCTTTTCCTAAACCCTTCATATAGAAGGTACTTTCCTTGCCAGGTTTTAAGATTTATAGGATAAGGAAATTATTTCACATCATTATATGGGGTATCAATATGCTCCCACTAAATATTTTGTAATAAAAAATTCTATCTTCATTTTGACTAGAGTCAAACCCTTTGACTATCTTGTCAAATAGAAGATTCCAAATATGAGATGCTTGCTTCAATGCATAGATTGAATTTTTGTAGCTTATAGACTTTATTTGCATTAATGGATTTATAAAAACATTAGGTTGTGTCACATACAGATCCTTATAATTATTCCTATTAAAGAATGCAGTTTTAACATCCATATGACAAATCTCATAGTCATACTAAGCTGCAACAACAAGCATGATCCAGACGGAATTAACCATGGTAACAGGTGAAAGCCTTCATCATGTTCAACAATTTGAACTAGTTTGAAAAATTTTACAACCAATTTACCCTTCCATGTTGGTCTTTTTACAAAAATGCAAATGCACCCTATGGGTTTTACTCCTTCAAATGGATCCACTAAGGTCATACTTTCTTGGTTGACATGGAGTCCATCATATATCTCATGGCCTTAAGCTATTTTCAGAATCTGGTTCCTCAAAAGTTTCTAGGTAGGTAGTTGACTCATCGCTATGATCAACTTACCACCTTCTTGAGTTATATGCTATAATAATCTTTCAAACTCAAGGAATTCTACTAAAATTATGAGTTGTGTTTACATAAGGAACTTGAGATTCCACAACAACTTGTGATTCTCCTTGTTCTTATTGTGACTATTTAGGTTCTATGTTCTTATTTGTCTCGAACATTTTGAGTTCTACATTTACTCCCATTGATTCTTTTGGAACTAATTTCCATACAAGAATTTAGCCATCCTAGCAACAAATACTTTGACGTCGGGTTGGAATATAAGTAGTATTCAACAAGATAACATTCATGTGATTTTTGGATAAAGACCTTTAAGAAACTTTTTTCTTGTACAATCTTTCAATCCTAATCACTATGAAAGACACATCGGGATACTTCCAATGCCATTTGCCATATGGTGTCTTTTGAACCATTTTAGACGGTACATTGTTTTAGTGTTTAAGCATGTGCCCAAAAGAAATTTTAAAATTAGTTATATTTTATTGATAATCTTACCATGACTTAACACGGTGTGATACCTTCTTTCTGACACATCAATATGTTTCAGGTGGAGTTCATTATGATACACTATCATCATCTCCCAGAAGGTCCTCAAACTCTTGGTATATGTATTTTAACATTGATCACATCAATGTATCTTAATACTTTTACCAATTTAGTTATGTACTTCATTTATGGTCTCCTTGAACACGTGAAGAGATCCAAAATTGTATTTCACTGAATACAAATTTCAATATCTATGGATCATATCAGTAAATATAATGTGGTACTTGTAACTACGTTTAGCATTCATCGAAGAAGGTCCATGTACATCAGTATGTACTAGTCCTAATGGAATAGACAATTTCCCACTACATCTAGTAAGGATTCTTTTTTTCATATTGCACAACAAATAAGACATGCATGTCTCTATTGGTTCAATAACCAAAAGAGTCTAGATAACCATCATATGGATTCTAGAAATACATTTCTCGTTCATGTGCTCTAGTTGAAAATGGTATAGGTATTCATTGTTTGAGTTATCAAGTCATTCAATATGTGTCATACACATTTGTCTTTACATCTATCAAGTATAGTTTATGAGACATAGGGCATCACTATAAGAGATCATAATGTTCTTGTCATACAAAACATATGATGTTTGCAAGTGCAGGATAGCATTCACTAATTCAATTATGTGCCCATGACTAACAACCTTTAACTATAGTGTAAGAATCCCTTGCTCCATAGAGTTCTAGGTTACTTCTTCTTAGGTTCTAAACTAGAGATATCCATCTCTATCTTCTTCCTAAGGTCCTTTGTGTAGAGGATAATTCCTTTCTAATGTCCAAACAAGTGACAATGGTGGCATTTTATCCTTTAAGTGAAATGGACAAATTCCTTTTACACTTACCCTTCTCCATTTATTATGTGTAGAATACTTGAACTTATGGTTAGCCTCAAATCACTTCTCGGCCTTACTTTTTTCCCTAGGACTGACTTCCGTTGATCACCATCATGGATTTGTCCTTTTTCTTCCATGCTTTGTCATCAACATGCCAAGCATTTGATAAACTGACTACATGATTCATACAATGCTTGCATAATCATATTCATGGTCAACTCTTGACATAAGAGAAATCCCAGTCATTCCACATGTCAAATCATATTGAGAACATGGGGTTCTACTGGACTTCCATTTGTCAATTTGTATTCGATTAGCACTTTGGAGACATTATATCTACTTTACATGATTCTTGAGATGTGTTACCTTCTTCAGAATGTCCGTGTATTCATGTTGTTCATACAACTCATAAGTCTTACAACATAGCATAGGTATTTTTATGTCTATGGCATCATTGGTATGCTTCCAATAAGCATCTAGTTAGCCTTATGTGCATTTGGAGTGGGTTCCTTAGGCATTGGTCTATCAAGGACATAGAGTCTTCACTCATTGATGAGAACATTTCTCAAAGTCCTTAACCAATTGTGGAACTTTATCCCATTTTTTCATTCTAAAGGAATGATCACAATTTGAATGTATTTTGTGTTTGACATTTGATTCTAGAAATAAATATTACAACCTTATCAAAACATTTTTTATTTGCTTTGGTTTGATAAAATGAAAATATTAATTAGGTCTTTAATTAAATACCGCTCCCACTATTTTATTCAAATTGATAGTCCTCAATATCTATTTGGAATATTGCAACGTAGAATATTCTAGTGGGACAAGATCCATATTTCATCAGGTCATGAGTCGGATTTTGTCGATCACCCACAACCTGACTATTTAGGTAGGCCATCATACCAATTGCACCATATGAAACTCTTTGATAGATGATATGTTCAACTCCTTTCCATGATCATCGGCATGCCTCTAGTCTTGGTCTCTCCAAGTCCCTAGCCAGGCCTGACCAAATAACCAATACGATATATATGCACCACGCTTCATGGAAATCTACATATCTACAATCGCACTTCCATGAGATAGATGACGCATCATGCTTTGTGAAAATCTACGCTTGGTCGATCAAGCTTTTCATGTGTATTGCTAATGGAAGGCATCTAAGACTTAATATTTAAGTTGAGGGAGTTTTTTTGTATAAATACATATACTTTATCCAATCACCACATATATAGTATGCATCATATACATGTTATAACCATAAATGATAATATGCAATAAATAAAATACACAAGCGATGGTTATGGACATACTAATGTAATTCCTTGGAGCCACAAAAAATTACAACCACCTACAATTCACATCATATGCAACCTATTGTTGGTGAAGATCTGTGCTCAAACCAATCTGTATTGATTGGTTCAACTCTTAAACCATTTGGCTCGCCTCCTGGTTTCTTGCTTGGGCTCTCCTGAAGCATTCATCTAGTTCTTAGGTCCAAGTAGTGTCTGGACACCTCCATTCAGTCGGTTAGGTCACCAATCGATCAGCTCATCCTCATGTTGTCTGGCCTCCTCAGTCCTCCAGTTGATCGGGTTGTCTTATGAGATAGTAGATTCACCTTGTGTAAATCGTCATCTCGCTTAGAAACATAAATTAAAATTATCATAATTCTTATTACATTGTTTATGGGAAACTTCAATTTACATTCGATGGGAAATAGGAACAAGAGCATTAATTTACATGTAGAAGGAAGAGAGAGAGGCTCGATACGTAGACCGATTAATAACAAGAAAAATCACCACAACCGTGCACACACATATCTAGGGTTTTGGCCACAACCATGCTTTACATCGACCATCAAAACCAATTTTATGGTGACATATGTAAACTGCAATATATATATATATATATATAGCAGTTTACATATATATATATATAGCAGTTTACATATATATATATATGTTTGGGTTGTATGTGCTGATTTAGATGGACGTGCACGTTAACCAATTTAAATATTCACATCGCATGCAATAAATAAACACGGTAAAATAAAAAATTCGGTCATATTGATTATCCCAAAATATTATTAATTGGCGTGTCTCTAACACCACTATAGGGAAATACAACATCATGTGGGTAGAGGAAAAAAATTACTAACATATTTTTCATTAACCAGTAGATCGCGTTAATAACTATTCAATGGCAAGGATGGTTTCACAAAGATGTACCTATTCCTAGAGCAAGTCCATCGACAATCCTCATTGATATAGATGCACACTCTGTCTTGGACGGTGGTTGTGAAGCACCTAGTCACACTCGAACTCATCTGACTGCTCCTCCATGGATATCATACTCAGACAGTTGGTGTAATGACTGCTCATATGTCGCCACGAACTGCAAGTTGTCATCACTCTCCTAGAAGCAGCCAACAGACTCCTACCTCTAGAGTAATCCATACAGACCAACTAGAACTCATGTCGTCCTACAGGAACAACCATGAAGGAGTTGTCCGTCCCATTGGTTTACTAGTCACCAACATAATATCCTACAACAATGATTCTCAGTTGATGCTCTCCCATGGCTATCCCTCCCTAGTCGGGTAGGACTTGCATGGGCTCTCATAGTTACCACAACCAGAGAGGACAACACTTGTTAGAGTAACTGATTCTCAATTGTTTGTATAGTATTGGTCCTCTGGGAAGCCCCCAGTACCCCACTATATATAGGTGGGGCTAGGGTCAGGGTTCGCAGTCCCTAGCTGATGTGGGGCTGAAGCGGGACTGCAAAGGACAAGAATATCTTGAATTTTTACAACTTTTATGGAAGTTTCACAACCTATGTGTAATGAAATGGTTGCCTTGCCCAGTGAGATGATCATTTGACATGTGAGACGGTCGTTTCACATATTCCAGGTTCTGCACATATATTGGCAATTCAATTACAATTAGTACTCAACTTGACATACCTTTGAAATGGCCGTTGGTGCAACTGAGATGGGCGTCTTGCACCAAACCAAACATTCATTTTATTCAACTGAGATGCACGTCTCGCACCAAGCCATACAGTCTCTTCGCACAAGCTAGATGGGCATCTCGCAACTCGATTCAGGCAGAATTTCAACTAATATACAATACAGTCAGGCTGACACTCAAAATAATAGTCTCAACACTTGAGCTAATCATTTGTCAATCTAGTCAGTTGATCCATTGTGTGAATTAAAATACCTAAACACTTTAGTAATCAATTCAATCATCATTTAAAATCAAACTCCTCTTCTATATGAGTTCCTATCTGTGTGACCCTACAGGTCCCATGTCACGTTCGCAGTGAATGTCCATAACTAGCTTATGACTTCACAAGCAATGAGTGGTGCCTAGTCACACATCATTGCTATCCAAGTGAATGAAAAGTTCAGGAGAAACTTCAACCTACAATTTTTTTATGGTGTTACATTGTTTGTATAGTTCCTTTGTCACTGATATCTGGATTGAACTACAAGCATGGAGCAATCATCCTCATTATTATTCAATCTTGTTTCTTGAATTGGTGTAGACTGCATAAGATATATGCGAGCTCCACATATTGAGTCACATGTGTATGGCCATAATTTTCTCAATCTCACTAATCAAGAGTCCTAGGATATCATACTCAATATAGGAGGAACAAATCACATATCTATCACTCATAGTCAATCCCCATGTGTCAAAGTCACCCAATCACCACCGTTATAACAACCCATGTTTCAGGACTGCGTTTGATGATGTCAAAGTGTACCCAATGACTTATGATGAGTGTAGTGATTTCAGGTCTAAGAACCACAACCACCACCATCACTGTGAGAGCTGACTATGACTTCCATGAATATGGCTTCCATGTGTCAGTCTCACGGTGGGTCTGTTTGATACAATGTTCTCTAACATGTATCTATGTGCTTGGTTTGATATTGCCATATCATGACCTATGAGATTCAGTCATGAACCAACTCACACTCTGATCTTATGTGTCATTGTTGTCTATCAACCTTCCACAATGACTATTGATCAGGGACATAATGAGAATATGTATATGTACTATTAACATCCATATGATCTCATTTCTTTCAAGTCATGTACATGAAAACATACATCAATGAGTAATATCATTCTCTAGACATTTATTATGTAATTCATTATATCATAACTTAATATACAAAATAAATTCAAAGCTTGCATTTATTATTATTAAATCATGTATCTATTGACATATCCCAATCATCATAATAGTGGCTCTCTGGGCATAAATACCAACACCAACTCCACATTGTTGGGGTTGAAAATGGAGATCGGTTGTGGTCGTAGAGGAATCCTCACCACAAATAGAGAATGTGTAGTAGTTGATGGAGGTTCCATAGTGGTTTTGGGAAACCTTCTGGACATCTTCCATGCTTGGGGATGTTTTTTCCCTTTCCTGGTGCCGCAGCAGCTGCCATGGTCGATGAGCTCATGGTTGTTGATCTCCAGTGGCAAAACTGGGGGCTAGACTAGCGATGGAGTTTTAGAGAACTCTTTCAGATATGATCAAGGCCCTAGAAGTAGATGAGGAGTGCCTAAGATTTGCCAATTTCTCACCGGTGTTGCTCTATGCGGCAGTAGAGTCGCACATGCATTGAGAACCTAATACGAGTGCGAAGAGAAAGAGGGAACGAGCGGACCGCTAGACCAAATCCTACACCCAATCAAATGTCATGAACCGTCCGACTCTGGTAATGAGTTGTGCCACTTTAAAGCCACATGGTATACCAGGATAGAACAAAGAGGGTATTTACATCTAAAAATCCCAAAATATATCTAGATCTTTGATAATTTGTAGAAATTACATCTAATCTTAGAAAAATACAAATAAGGTACCAAAATTCTTAGAAAAATGAGTACAACCACATGAAACCATTTGATTAGTATTTTAATGCTCAAATATTAGTGTTATCGTGTAAGTTATGTTATACTTTTTTCATGAGTAGTAAATATCAAATAGTGGCCTAAAATTATGTTAATTCATAAGTAACTCTAAAATGTGATATATACTCCATGTGATGTCAAATATTACAATGTTCATGCACAAAATTACATAAAATGATTCACATAGATATTTAGGAATAATAAACCTAATTAATGTGCAATAAATAAAAATATGCTTAATGAATTGTGAAAATTCTATAGTAAGCTCATGTCAGCATCTGGAAGATAATATGTAAATATGAGGTCAGTTTTATACATGAAATCCAAGCTATATGAATATGACTTTTAACACATCATTTGTAACCCTAATATGACTAATGAATGTGGCATAAGGTTGATATGTGCACAAAATGATGTGAAATATAATTAGCAGTCAGTGAACCCTAATCTAGAACATAATTGGAAAATAAGAATAGTAATATAAATCTGAGTTCACAACAAAAACAATGATGGGAATGTCCTATTTACTAAGTGAACCCTAAAATTCACATACTAGGGTTAAAATGATGATAATATAATGATAGTACATGATCTTATCTTTATCAAGGTTTGACAAGGATATAATTGACCTGAGGAATATGTGAATGATTAGGTTTTCTTAGTTGAAGGTACACCTTTACCTCTTACTTGGCCTACTATTTAGTATGGTTGTGTTATATGTGTAAAAATACTTGGAATATGGTATTGGTTGAAATGATTTTTCTTGAATTATATGTTGCTTGATTTTCCATACTTATGGCTATGAACACATGAGAAATAATATATATGTTCCATTATATGAAAGTACTAATTCTCTTTGGTACCATAGTGCTAGAAAGAGATCATTCGCTTTGGTAGTAGATCACATTGTACAATGATCTAACTATTTTGTAGTAGATCATAAGGCCTTACATGTAAAACTCTTTGGTATATAAGATGATGCATTATCCTGTTTGGTGGCAAATGCATTGATGATATTATGGAAAATGTGCTTAAAATATGTTTCTCTTTTGCTAATAAACATCTTTGTTCAAGTATATGCCTTTTGTTATATTTGTTTATTACTACCAAGTACTAGTTTTATCTAATTTCCAAGTCTTAGTAATGAGAGGTACATAAAAAGACATGTAGATGTACTAAGTGCAATATTATTGAATATTGTGGTGACATGTACCACATGTACTCTTTTACATAGGTTTTGGATATATGCTCTTGATGAACTAGGATAGATGAGATTTGTGTGGTGAGTAGATGCAGAGGTGGACCAATTGTCTTAAGATCATGTTGTTTAGTGGTAGTACATGCATATGAAAAAGTTTATTGTTCAAAATGTAATATCAAATGTTGTAGCAATTCATTATGTAATTATATGTGGAATGGTGTGCATGTGTTGTTGTGGTTTGCTTATTGTTCATGTGCTTGTGCTACTATTGTTTGCTTCTGACTTCCTCTAATGTTCTTCTTATTATCCTAGTTTGGGATGTTTAAATTGAAGTCTTACTGAGTTGAGATTTCAATTTGGATATTACACATTAGATTAAGTTTTATAAAATCTGGGGATGTCACAGGTGGTATCAGATAATAAACAATAGAAAATCTTGACATTCGCTCATCATACAACTCAAAACTAAAGAAAAACTGGAACTAGAGAACCTTTAGGGTTAGAGTAGTCATCTTTTAGAAACTAGGTTTGAAATATTCTCTAGGTTAGCACCTATATGTCTGAGAACCAGGTCTAGATTGGTGCTTGTTGTATAGTAGGTCCTTGGGTGGCATTCTTTCTTTATAGTATAGTGGTATGGGACATTGCATTATTTGGAAATGATGTACATCACAGGAAGAGAAACCTTTGACATATGATAACTCTATGTTTTGGGTAGCTACACTAGTATACATTTTTTTCTCACCTTTTCATTAGGTTACATGGCACTAGACTCTACTATGTGTGTGACACTCATTTTGTGGATTTAGTTTTTGATTCCAATCAGATCAAACCTCGATAGTTCTCTGTAATGCATGTTTTATTGGAGAAAGACTATATAATATTTTTTAATATATGTAAGTATTACAAAAATGTATTCCCACACATGTATGAGTAGGAGGTGGTCTTGCAACCTAAGTGAAAGTGAATGACATCAGTGTAGAAGAGAGAGTCCTTCTATATTAGATGTCTAGAGCCTTGTTGGAAAATATGATGGATGGAATAGATGAAATAAGATTCGATGATGATGCAAGTTTTATATAGAAGATATAATATGGTTGTCATGATATATGTTTTCCTTTGAGGACCTAATTTTAGATTTCATGATTTGAGATAAGCTTTGATAATGTAAGAACACAATCTTTTCTAAGTTAAGATAACCTAAGACAATATATGAATCAGTGAGAGCCTCAATCTCTTTTACAAAGGTGGACCTCTAGTGTTAGGACCAATTATTTGGTTAACTCGAGAGAGAGTGAAACCCAGCGGGAGAAGGTCAGAGAACCTAAACTCTAAGTTATGAGAATTATGAGAAATGTGTGTTATAATATGTCCTGAACAAGACTAGTCCTAAGTGAATGAGTTGAGTTGCTTCTCTATGTGTGATTCCTATAGTCTTGTTGAATCCTAGATGTCCTTGAGAGGACCAGACCCTAGACTCAGAAAGAGGTTGGTTATGTATGCATATGTGAAAAAAAATATATATGAGTACCTATCATTTGGGTGAGGGAAAGAGAGTCTCAAAACCCTGGAGGAGGTAATTGTGTTAGTTTCTATAATGCCTCAAGCTCAGGTTGGTGGTTCCTTACAGGAATCTAGTGGTTTCATATATAACAGAGAGTTGGGAAATAGTATATCATGGGAATAGATATTTAAAGAGAATGATATATAATGTTTTATTTTGTGCTTATGTCGCTAGAGCTTGTAAAGCTATCAATTGGTGTCAATGATGTAGACCCACAAACCCTAGATCAAAGAAGGAAGATAAAGTGTGTGTTTATGAGCTATTAATAGAGTTGATTAAGCTCAAGGAGGATGATCATGACCCTACCTTTGTGATAAGGGTTAGGAGAACCTTAATTGGCTAGATAAAGTTTTGATGTAATTGACAGCACACTTGTATATGTTTGTTTAACACAACCGTGATATTTATATATGTAAGAATGGGATATTATCTTAAGATGTGATATATGGACTGGCATGGTGGAAAATCCTTGTGATGATTTTATATATCTCCATGTATGAATAATCATACACTTAAATAATGATGAAATATATGGTTGGTGAATCTTGTGATGAAATCGCTAATAAAGCTTGTATTACGAATGTAAATCATAAAATGTGAAAAATTTGATGTATGGTCTAGTGTTTAAGTCTTATTCTTGCATGAAATGAGTACAAAAATTCTAATTGTAAATATGGTCTAAGAATGGTAAACATCTTATATGGCGGGTGGTTCACCCTAGATGTTTTAAAACCTCATAGTATTGGTTTGGATATAAACATGGAGCTTTTTTTGTGTATATGTTACACCTAGAGCAGTGCCCTACATGTGGAAGAAGATCCTTAGTTTTCCTTGGAGTCAGAGACAGGCTTAAATTTGAGGACAAAATTTTCATTAAGATGTGTATGATGTGAAGGATTGGATTTGGCTGAATTTTGAGGTTGAAATTTCCTTTAAGGTGTGTAGGATATGATGGGGTGGACTTTTGGTCCTTTGAAAACATATGACATATGTTAATGCAAGTATTTGAATTACATTAAGAAAATCAAAGTCTAGCTATTGTTGGTATAGTATTTGATTTTGACAATATGAAGAATGTCTCTAAGTTCTTTCCTTTTTGAAGTATATTTGAAGATTAATAGACCTATGTTTGTGGTTTTATCTTGTGTCACACTCCCCATTATTTTTGGTAGGATCCATGGACAATTTATGGCCTTAGATCATAAATCTATTGGCTGCGACATTTGAGATAGAAGAGCCACAGACTGACCATGTGAAGGGGCTTTGACGAGCCCTTGGATGAACATCTGATGACCCAACTATCACCCTCTACTTCCAATTAAACTGGATGTTGTGGGGGAAACTAGAGGCAGTGGTTCTCATCGCCACCACGTTCAGGTCATGGGCCGAGGAAGGAAACTGAGGGGATGGTTGGGTTTGCCTCATTCATTACATCTATTTCGGATCCAATATGAAGGCATTTAGTATCCTGTAGAGCAAGAATGACCTCCACACTTCCCAATGCTCTCCATCACATTGAGCAGATCATGGACAGGAGTAGGGAAGGGAGGTACAAGGAAGTTTGAAGGAATAGAAAGAGAGGAAAACGAAGATGGAGGATTGGAGTTCTCGCCCCATGATTTTCCAACGCTTTCCATAGAGGTTTCTCTAGGTGTCCAACTCCACATTGTTGGGGTTGAAGATGTAGATTAGTTGTGGTCATAGAGGAACCCTGACCTCAAATAGAGGATGTGTAGTAGTTCAAGGAGGTTCCATAGTGATTTGGGGAAAGCTTCCTAAAGTCTTCCATGCTTGGGTAAGTTTTTCCCCTATCCTTGTGTTGTGGCGGCCGCCATCGCCGACAAGATCATGGTCATGGATCTCCAAAAGCCAAATTGGGGGCTAGACTAGACATGGAGATTCAGAGAACACTTCCGAATATGATCATGGACCTAGAAGTTGATGAGGGTGCCTGAGACTTGCCAATTTCTCACTGGTGTTGTTCTGTGCAACGGTAGAGTTGCACTGGTGTTGAGAACCCAATACGAGAGAAAATAGAAAGATGGAATGAGTGGACCACTAGACCAGATCCAGTTTAGAGCCACGTGGTAGACTAAGATAGGAAAAAGAAGGTATTTATATCTAAAAATCCAAGAATATATCTCAATCTTTGATAATTTGTAGAAATTACATCTTATCTCTAAAAGATACAAATAAGGTACCAAAATTCTCAAAAAAATTATTAGAACCACATGAAACCATTATATCAATTTTTAAATGCTTAAATATTAGTTTTATCATGTAATTAATCTTACACTTGTTTCATGAGTAATAAATATCAAATAGTGGCCTAAAATTATGATAATTCATCAGTAACTGTAATATATCATACATAACCCATGTGATATCAAATATTATAATTTTCATGCTTGACATCACATAAAATTCTTCACACTGCTATTTAGGGCTAATAACCCTAATTAATATGCAATAATTAGAAATATTCTTAAAGAACCCTGGAAATTACAGAGTAAGCTCATATGAGCAACTTGAAGATAATATATAAATCTGAGATCAATTTTATACACATAACCCATGTTATATGAATATGACTTTTCATACATGATTTGTAACCCTAATATGACTAATAAATGTGACATAAGGTTTATATGTGCACAAAATGATGTGAAATATAATCAACTATTAGTAAACCCTAATCTGGAACATAATTGGAAACTAAGTTCAGTAATATAAATTTGAGTTCACAAGACAAGTAATGATGGGAATGTCCTAATGACTTAGTGAACCCTAAAATGGACATACTAGGGTTAAGATGATGAGAATCTAATGATAGTACATGATCTTGTCTTTATTAAAGTTTGGAAAGGATATAGTTGACTTGAGGAATATGTGAATGATTAGGTTATCTCAGTTGAAGGTATGTCCTTACCTCTTACTTGACCTACTATTTAGTATGGTTGTATTATATGTGTACAAATACTTGGCTTATGGTATTAGTTGAAATGATTCTTCTTGAATGATATGTTACTGGATTTTTCATACTTATGGCTAGAAACACATGAAAGATAGTATATTTGCTCCATTGTATGACAAAACTATTTCTCTTTGGTAGCATAGTGTTGGAAAGGGATCATTCTCTTAGGTAACAGATCACATTGTACAATGATCTAACACTTTGGTAGTAGATCATAAGGCCTTACATCTCAAACTCTTTGGTAGCTGAGATGATACATTATTCCATCATGTGGCAAATGCATGGATGATATAATGGAAAATGTTCTTAAGATATGTGTTCTCTTTTGTTAATAAAGATCTTTATTCAAATAAATGTCTTTAGTTATATTTTTTTGTTACTGCCATGTAGTAGTTTTATCTTATTACCAAGTCTTATTAATGAGATGTACATAAAAAGACACATAGGTGTACTGAGTACAATATTTTTCAGTATTGTCTTATGTGTACCACATTAATCTTTTATTTAGGTTGTGGAAACATGCTCTTGAAGTACCATGCTAGATGCGATTTGTTTGGTGATCAAATGTATAGGCGGAAATATTGTCTTAAGATCATGTAGTTTAGTGGTAGTACATGCATATATAGTAGTTTACTGTTCAATATGTAATATCAAATGTTTTAATAATTCATTATGTAATTATATGTTGAATGGTGAGATTGTGTTGTTGTGGTTTATTTATTGTTCATATGCATGTGTTATTGTTGTTTCCTTCTGACTTCCTTTGATTTTCTTCTTCTTTTCCTAGTGTGGAGTGTTTAAATTGTAGTCTAGCTAAGGTGAGGTTTCAATTGGACGTTACACAATAGATTAAGTTTTAGAAAATTTGGGGATGTCACAGAGGGTTACTGGGGGCTTCCTAGAACACAACAACATAGGCAACTGTGAATCAGTTCATCTGGCAATTGTTGTGCACTCTGGTTGCAGTAATCGAGAGAGCCCAAGAAAGTCCTACCCAACAAGGAAAGGATGGCATAGGAGAAAATAATTGAGAGTTCTTATTGTGGGAGAGCAAGTTGGTGACTAGTTCACCAATGGGAGGGACAACTCTTTCTTGTACATTCTTGTTGAATGGTAGTAGTACTAGTTTCTTCTTGTAGACTACTATAGAGGAAGGAGTCCTTTGTCTACTACTAGGAGGACAATTACAACATGCAGTCCATGGTGTGACCACAAGAGTACTGCATAAGTTGTTGTGTTCATTGTTAATGGTGAAGATGAGGAGATGCACAACCACCATCCCAAGGCATCTTATTCATAGTTGCATTGATGTGAGTTTTGTCACTAGACTTGGTCCAGGACTGTGCATAACTCTCTAAACCATCCTTCCGATTTCATAGTGGTTGACATGTTCTTACTGTTATGGGAATACGAATCGATAATTTTTTTTTTGTTTTCGCAGCTATACTTTGGGCCCAAATTTCTCAACAACATTCCTAGAAACAAAACTTTATTGTCAGATAGAGCATAAAAGTAGTATCCTTCGATTTCCCTAGGATATTGAACAAAATAACATTTAACTAATTTTTGTCCAAGCTTGTTGGGAAACTACTTTCTCATATAAGCTTCACATTCCAAATTCTTCATCAAAGACACATTGGGATGTTTCCCTTACCATATCTCATTTGGTGTCTTTTGAACCAATATAGATGGTACACAATTTACTATAAACATTGTAGTTTCTATATCATAACCTTGAAGGATGTCAGAAGATCAAGAAAACTTATCATTGATCACACCATATCTAGAAATGTGCATTCTCTTTCTGATACACCATTATGATATAGTGTTCCAGGTGGAGTCCATTGTGATTCAATACCATAGACTCACAAAAGGTCCTCAAACTCTTGGCTTAGGTATTTCCACCTTGATCAAAACACAGTTCCTTAATAATTTAACCAAGTTGGTTGTGCACTTCATTAATGAAATCTTTAATCTTTTCAAGAGTTTCTTCCTTATGTTTAATCAGGTAAACATAACCATACCCAAAGAAGGCATCAATGAAGGTAATGAAGTATTGATAACCACCTCTGGCATTTGTTTTAAATGGGCCTTATCCAGAAATATGTATGAGTCTCAATAGATCACCAACCCTATTGTTGTTACTGGTAAAGGGAGTCTTTGTGATCTTTCCCAACAAACAAGACTCACATGTCTCTACTGACTCAAAATCAAAAGAGTCTAGATATCTATCGTTATTGTGTCTAGAAATGTGTTTCTCATTGATGTGGCCTAGATGACAATGCCAAATATATGTTTGTTTTAGTTATCAAGTTTTAATTTTGGTATTTACATTCTAAACATTTGTCTTTGTATCTATCAAATAATGACCATAGGACATTAGGGATCTTCTATAAAATATCTCATCTTTTGAAATAGAAAATTGACCATTTTTTATATGAAATTCATATCCACCCTTGTCCATACAAGATACATAAATAATGTTTCTATTTTTTGGCAGGAAGAAAATAGCAATTCTTTAAAATTATAATAAGCCCAATGTGAAAAGGTAAATTAAAGGTTCAAATAATTGTGACAACAACTCTTGATCCATTTGCAATTCACAATTTGACCTCACCTTTTCTTAAATTCTTATTTCTTTTTAGATAATGCATATCTGAACATAAGTGAAATCTAAATTTAGTATCTAGTATCCATGATAAAGAAGTAAAAAATTCATATCCATAATGTATATACATGAAGTGGACATATCTATCCCTTTCTTTTTCTTCCTTGATCCTTTTAAGTACAAAGGATATACTCCTTTTGCACATATCTTTCTTTTTGTCTTGAGTGTTGAGGAATTGCATTTTTTCTTAGCCTCATAACTCTTCTTGGCTTTGCATTCGTCCTTGACCTCATAACTCTTCTGGGCTTTGCATTTTTCCTTGAACTCTACTCTGTTGATCACCATCACATATTTGACCTTCTTCATTTACGCTTCAACATTTACCATTATGCCAAGCAATTCTGACAACAACTTGTCAAAATCATTTATGTTGTAGTTTATGACAATCTGATTGTATGACTATGGAAGTGACTGTAGAATCACATATTTGGCTAACTCTTGACCCAATGGAAATGTCAATCTAGCAAGGTTCTCCACATACCCAATAAGCTTGAGCACATAGGGACAAATTGGATCTCCTTCTACCATGTTGCACTTGAACAACACCTTGGAGACATAATATCTCTCTTGTCTTGCCTAATCTTGGTACATGTTCTTAAGATGTGTTACCATATCAATAACATCCATGTTCTTATGTTGTCTCTACAACTCATAGTTCATTGAGCAAAGCATCAACACTTGATATCTATGACATCTTCATAATACTTATTGTAAGCATCATTATCAGCCCTAGGTGCAGTGGTAAGAGGTTCATCTAGCTCTTCTATCTCGAAGACATAGAGCTTGCGCTCTTGTGTGAGAATAATTATCAATGTCCTAAGCTAGTCATGGAAATAATTCCCATTCAACTTGTTCTTCTCAAGGACTGATTGCAACAAAAATATGTTATTGGTTTCTAGTTTATTCTACAAGAAAATTTCCCAATTTTTCAAAACATTTTATATTTGATTTGACTAAAATAAATTTTGTTGATGCTTAACTAGGCCTTTAATAAAAAAATTTTCTTAACCTTTAATTAATTATCACTCCCACTATTTTATTCAAATTGATATCCCTCAGATATCAAATTGTAGGATTACAACCTACAACCTTATAGTGACCCAAGATCCAAAATAGTTGAATTATTACCCAACCCACGCTAGTATCCATAACCAATACAGGTAGGCAATTTTTTCCACTTGCATCTTATGCAATTCTTGGATTGATGGTATGCACAACTATTTTCCATAGTCATCTTGATGCTTCTAGGTACTGAATATCATTAAGATCGCCTAGGTAAGTCTAACCCAAAAGACAGTACGATAGTAATGCACCTTGCTTGGTAGGTCCACATAATTACCATCACACTTCTATGATATGGACAACACACAATACTTGGTGTGCCCACGCTTAGTTGATCAAGCTTTTGATGTATGTTGCTTATAGAAAGCATCCAAGACTTAATATTTGATTGAGGGATTTTATAGTTATATATATACCTATACATATCCAATCATCACATACTCATATGAATCATATACATACTATATCCAAAAATGAAACATGCAATTATAAAACAAGATTCATGGTTATGTCCATACTAATGTAATTATTTGGAGCTACAAGGAATTACTACCACCTAAGGTACACATGACATGTAGCAACTTGTTGTTGATGAAAATATATGCTGGAACCAATCCAGGTGATCGGTTGACCTCTTAGTCGGTCAGTTGGTCTCACAGATCGGATAGTTGTTCTACGGTTCAATCAACTTCAAGACACCTCCAGTCGAATAGTTGGGCCTCCTGTCGATCGATCAGTTCCTCATGTCTTCTGGCCTCCTTGTCCCTCTTATTTGATAGGTTCAACTTCTACATTGGTCAATTCATCTAGAACAAAGAGTCTTCTTTTCCATAATAGAAAAACAAATATCCTATACCTATTTAACATATTACTTTGTAATAGGGAAACCTCGAGTTACAATTGAGGGGACCATAGGAAAGGAAGAATCAATAGTATTACACATGGTAAAGGAGAAAAATGCTTGGTATGCAAACTGATATAAAACAAGAATAACAACCATCCAACCAAATACAAAGATCTGGGGGTTTGTTGGCTATAATCAATCTTAAGTCGACCATTAAAACCAAAATTTAGGGAAACAACACACACACACAAATATATATATATATATATATATATACATATATGTATATATATGTATATATATACATATATATATACATATATGTATATATATGTATATATATGTATATATATATATATATATATATATGTATATATATACATATATATATATACATATATGTATATATATATATGTATACATATATCTACATATATGTATATATATGTATATATATATGTATATATATATATATATATATATATATATATCGTAGATATCATATGTGGTATTTAATTGAATAATCACATTAGTTAATTAAATGTTCACATAACGTGTAATAAATAAATGATAGAACCAAAGGTCTAATCATATTGATTAAATCGCAAAACATAGTCAATTTACATGGCTATGATATCAATGTTGGGAAATATGGCTTCAGATATGATAGTGAAAACAAAAAAAATACTGCCATATTTCCCTTAAACAACATATTGTGTAAACAACTATGAAATGGGAAGGAAAGGTTGAAAGGCATGTACATAGTCCTGGAGCAAGTCCAGAGATTGTCCCTTGGTGCAGAATGCTTCTTTGTCAAGTTGTACTTGGACATATTTTAGTAGCAGCATCCTAGTTGAACACCATAGATAGTGGTTGATTGTGTCCCCCAAGTGGATGAAAAAGGCCTCCTCACCTCTATAGTAGTCCACACAGACCACCATGAACTCATGTAATTCTAGATAAAAAAACAAGGAGTTGTCTCTTCTAGTAAACATGCCAACGTCGACTTGCTCAACCATATTGTGTCTCCCTTGTTGTCCCTCCCTTCGACGAGTAGGGCTTGCTATAGTTCTCACATTACCACAATTGTGAGAAGACAACAATTATCAGAGCTTGTTGTTGTGTGTCATTAGTAGGCCTTGACTACTCCTCTATTTATTTGAAGGTTAGGGTCATGATTTGCAAATTATCTAAGAGTCAAAGAGGCATTTTCATGAATTTTCCGTAATCTGGGAACCATTAACCATTTGGTTTACCAGTGAATTGGTCAGTTCAACACTTGAACTGATCGAAGTATGTTGGATCGAAGTATGTTGGATCGAACTGGTTTACCAGTGAATTGGTCTGAGTACCACCTTTATGGTAACCCTTATTTTAGGTCATGTTGGATGATGTCAAAGTACATCGAAGAACATGTGATGCACATAGTGATTTTCACCCCCATCACTAAGATAGATGAATCTGACTACCATTCCATGGTCTCTATGTATCACTCTCAAGGTGGGTTTGTCTACTATTCTCTAACAAGTACCTATGTGTTTGGTTTGATATAACATATCTTGACTAATGAGATTCTATCCTCAACCAACACACATTCTAGTCTTTTGTGTTATTGTTGTCTATCAATTTCTAGAATAACATTTGACTAGGGACATATGAAGAATGTATATATTCTTAATATCTTTATGATCTCATTGTTTAGGTCCTCAACCTGATGACATACGTCATTCAGAAACATCATTCTTAAAATGTATATTAGGGACATATCAAGAATGTACATACTCCTAACGTATGTATGATCTCATTGTTGAGGTCATCAACCTAAAGACATACACTACTGAGTAACATCATTCTTTAAACATATATCATATTACATTATTATCTCATAATTGAATAAAATAGAATAAATGGGGGATTTCCTTTATTATAATTCAAATCAATTACAAGATATGTCATTATAATGATCATATTATTAGCTCTTTGGGAATACATACCAAGAGATTCCCATTTGCACTTGGAGCCAATCACCCATGAAATTAATCCCAAGTGATCTAACATGACCTTCATGCTTATGCTACGAAAGTGCTTTTTTCAAGAGGTCAACCACATTGCTTTCAGTTGGTACTCTACACATCTTCACATATCCTAGCTATATGATTTCTCATATGAGATGGAATCGCCTTTGTATGTGCTTCGAACAGTGATGCAATTTAAGTTACTTATCATATATAATAGCTCCATTCACTACTACAGAAACAACATCCAATGTCACTTTTCTGGGGGTCAGTTATTTAGACAAACCGCCACCTATAACATTACACGTCAGCTATTTAGTAAATCCAACATCTATATTCGAAGACCAGCCAGACACGGGTACCGCTTTGTATTCAGCGTCGGCTAGGTAACCCAAACCGACGCCTAAAATTGCCCACGAAATCCAAATTTCGAGCGAAAAGAAAAAGTGTCACATACAACATTGGTTTTTTAGACACAAACCGACGCCTATGTATGATGAGAATTTGTGCAAAAAGTGTCACATACAGTGTCGGCTATCCTTTGATAACCAACGGTGATAATGGTTCCCGCCAAATAATATAGGGCAAATATTGTTCAATTGGACGTCAGTTTTTATGAGCAACTGACGCTGAAGATGTTTAGGTGTCAGTTTTGTAGACAACTGATGCCTTTTATGAACTTAATACCCCCTCGATCACCTGACGCTTCCCCTTTCTTCTGTTTCATTGCTAGAATTTCTCCCCGGTGCTGCTGCCGCCCGACAGCAACCCCCACCCGCCACTACTGCTGCTTGGGCACCGCTGCCACTCCCTGCTCGTTCTGCGTTGCCGTCTCAAGTCCTAGTCACCGCGCCCTACGGCTACCTGCCTGACCTACGTCGGCGGTCTTGGAGCTCGTCGTGCCTACCCTGTGCTGGCGGTCCTTTGCTCAACCTCAGCTCGCCACCGACCCGTCGACCTCACCTCGCCTTGATCGCTTGCCCAGGTACCTGCCGACCTACTCAGGCAGCACCCAGGCGCGCCTAGGCGGTCAGGCGTTCACCTAGGGTCCCAAACCCAGACGCCCAGCCTAGTTAGCCCTCTGGGATGCTTGGGTGATGCTTGGGCTGTGCCAAGGCACAATGTTGTTGTGTATTTTTTTTTAAATTAAGTTATTTATGGATTTGTGTTTATTTATGTACTGATTTGTATTTATTTATGTATTGTTTCAGGAATTAATTGATCATCTACTGCTGCCCGCCGTCTCCCTTCCCATCGCCTGCTCACCTGCCTGCTTGCCTGCCTACTCACCTACCCTCCGTCTCGCCCAAACAGAGGTAAAACCTATTTATTACACTGCTTGATCTTTAATCACATAGACTTAATCAACAGTGCTACTTATATGATCCTAGTGATTAAAAGCACTCTTTCCTAGTCCCTTCAGTAACTAAAGTTCCCTTGAGATCAGTGTTAATTGATATAGTTTGCTTACTTTCCTTGTAATGCCATCTTTTATGTGCTATGGCATAGTCACCATTAGACTATTAAAATGATGCAACTTGTACACTTGTTAAATTTAAATCTATAAATCTTATGAATTGATATCACCCCACAAAATCAGTAGTCACTATTATGTCTTATACACTCTAGAATCAAGATCTAATACTCTTATGCTATTTTAACACCATGAGACATTTTTTGCTCATTCTAGTGGATTATTCTGACCTATGATGACCTAACATGAAACCATGCTCTTAATGATACGATTTACATATCTATTATTGTGTTTGTTGACCTAGAAACCCGTCCAAGATTTACGCATTAGGAGTAAATCTTGGATAGTCATCGGTTTGGGACTGTTCTTGAACACCTAATCTCACTTAGAGTGTAAGTGTATAATGTGTATTGGGTTTTTGAGAAAATTTCGGCAGCATTTCCCCGTTTGTTCTCTAAGTACATATGTACTTAGAGAACAACGGGGAAATACTGCCGAAATTTTCTCGAAAAACCAATACACATTATACACTTACTAATGAGATTAGGTGTTCAAGGATGGGATAGGTGGTACACATTTATTATATATCAGAACGACATCACATGTGTTTGTTGGCCTAGAAGCCCGTCCAAGATTTACTCATTAGGAGTAAATCTTGGATAGTCCCCAGTTTGGGACTGTTCTTGAACACCGAATCTCACTTAGGATGTAAGTGTATAATGTGTATTGGGGTTTCGAAAAAATTCCGGTAGCATTTCCCTATTTGTTCTCTAAGTACATATGTACTTAGAGAATAGCGGGGAAATGCTGCCAAAATTTTCATGAAAACCCAATACACATTATACACTTACTAGTGAGATTAGGTGTTCAAGTATGGGATAGGTGGTACACATTTATTATATATTAGAATGACATCACATGTGTTTGTTGGACTAGAAACCCATCCAAGATTTACTCATTAGGAGTAAATCTTGGATAGTCCCCGGTTTGGGACTATTCTTAAACATCTAATCTCTCTTAGGATGTAAGTGTATAATGTGTATTGGGTTTTTGAGAAAATTTCGGTAGCATTTCCCCGTTTGTTCTCTAAGTACATATGTACTTAGAAAATAGTGGGGAAATGATGTTGAAATTTTCTTGAAAACCCAATACACATTATACACTTACTAGTGAGATTAGGTGTTCAAGGATGGGATAGGTGGTACACATTTATTATATATCAGAATGACATCACATGTAAGTGTATAATGTGTATTGGGTTTTCGAGAAAATTTCGGACAAAACTCGACCAAAATTTAGCTGGAAATGGCATGTTACCTAATGCATGCAATCAATCTTAATGAAGCTAAATGTTTGCTTTTTTAATATCAATATCATTTTCATATTTGATGTTTCATTATCTTCTAGTTAATACAAATGCTAAATGTTTGCCTTTTTAATGACATTTTCAGATGGCTGACCATGATGAGCATGATGTCCACGATGAGCATGTTGTCCATGATGAGCATGGTGAGGATACCAATGTAAGTTCTAAAAACATATCCTGCATTTCTATATATTTCGTTATCTTCTAGTTATGTCATATATCCCATATTTCTATATTGGGCTAATTCAATGTGTTTATTTTTGTCAAATTTTAGGTTGATGATGCACATGTACCCACTGAAGCACTGCAGGAACTTGATGCGCCTCACCAAAAAGTTAACAAGAAAAGGGGCATCACTCTGTTGAATAAGTTAATAGCGCTAAGTGGCAGTGGATCCAAATTGGTTGTGGAGTTTGGTAATGGAGGAAATGCAATTGGAGTGAACCGCAATAATGTTGTAAACTATCTTGGGGTTGTCACTCGAAGCCATTGTGGTGTTAAGTATGATAATTGGCATAAAGTTCCTCAGGCGAAGAAAGAATTGATATGGAAGGATTTATGCGTGAGTTATTATTATTTGCAATTCTATTTTGTAGATTACAAATTCTATTATTTGCAATTCTATTTTTGGATACTAGTTAATAACAATTCTATTTTACAGAATCTGTTTGCATTGGATGAGAAGCCGCTTCGTAGAACCATGATGCAACGTGCTGGAAAGATGCTTAGGAACTATAGGACAAATCTCAACAGAGAATACATAAAAGATGGTGATAAGAAGAAGAAGTCAGCCCTTGAACAATGGAACATCTTGGACAAAGAAGATTGGGACAATTTTGTTGCTTTAAGAAAATCTGAAGAATTCAAGGTATTAGGCGTCACTCCCAATTTAATTAATATATGTTGTATTCACCTATTCAAGATTAACATTT
Organism: Alisma plantago-aquatica; assembly: GCA_963693085.1. Lineage (NCBI taxonomy): Eukaryota > Viridiplantae > Streptophyta > Magnoliopsida > Alismatales > Alismataceae > Alisma > Alisma plantago-aquatica. Next base: position 165,465,702 of record OY856415.1, read on the forward strand.
AGTGATACTAACCAAATCATTAATGTGCATACTAACTAGGCCCTCAGTGAGGCGCAAAAAGCAAGGCATGCACTGAATGTGCATGACCACACTATGGGTCTAAAGGGCTATGCAAGCGTTCACCAAAGACTACAGGCGGAGTCTGCTGCTAGTCAGTAGTCCTCTACTATAGGTAGCACACCTATACCTCACCATGATGTTTGGATAGCCGGGAGGCAAAATAAGAAGGGAGAAATAAGGAATCCCGCAACTGCTGAGGCAGCTGCAAAAATGGTAAAATACAACTCTTAGAGCAATTGTTTGAATATTGATTATTTGTGGTGTTAACTTACCAATTTCTGTTGATCGTGATTAGCGGGAGTTGCACGAGCAGAGGAAACAAGGCACGTTCATCCCTTAGGGCATAAGGGATGAATTGACAGTTGCTCTGGGTAACCCAGAGCATCCTAGATGTGTTAGGGGTGCAGGCACTGGTGTGGGCATCAAAGCATTATTTGGGCCATCCCAGCGCAAACCCAAAGCGAGACTTTTACAAGAAGAGGTAACCTATTCTTTTTTTAGAATGTTACTGCAAAAGGAAATTCAATAATAAGAAGCTAATGTTTCTTTTATCCATGTATAGGAGAATAAGAGAGTCGAGGATATAGTTGCTAAGAAGGTCAATGATATTGTTGTTGAGAAGGTCAAGGAAGAAATGGTGCGGTGGCAGGCATCTCAGGCTTCCAATCATCCTATGGCGACCTACTCTTCTCCTGATGTACAGACTGAGAGTAATCTTGTAGACCCACCACCGCCTAACACGTCTACCGTAAGTATTGTTTATGACATTGTAGATAGTCTTTTCAAGATGATATGTTTTCAAGATGATATGTATATATGTATAATATTCTTTACGTAAATTTGTAGGCATTGAAGTCATGCCGCATAAAATTACAAGACTATGTTGTTGCAGAGGCACAGGCTTACCCGTCCCTTCCTAGGGCAACATTTCATGGGACTCCAATGCCACAGGGCTACGTTCGTGTGAGCCCGATAAGTGTATTACCCGATTGGAGGGAAGCTACATTGCCATATCCCCACCCCGATATTGATACACTTATTGAGGCAGAAGGCGGGGTGATATTGTGGCCCAAAGTAGATATCGTCTACACTACTGAAATTGTAAGGTAAATTTACATTACTTTAGATTGTTAATGTGTATATATGAGGTCAACTGATCTTAAATTATATATACAGGTTAAAAAGAAGACACCCGGAGCACCTAGGCCGCCACCTCCACTTCCTGCATTACCAAGTTGGGTTCCAACTGACCTAACATACTCGTTAGGTCCTGCTTGTAGGGGAATGACATGTTGGCTACGGGAACATAATATAAATTTCCCTATAATTGTTTCTTTAGAAGCGTATTATGTAGGTCAATCATACGAAAGCTCTTTATTTATACAAGATATTATTGAGTTGTTTAAGTATGATTGGCTGAATACATCAATGATAGAGACATGGATAAGGTTATATCTTGTTTATACATCCATATACCTTGTGTAACATCTGGTGATCTAGTTTCTTATATATTAATGCATACGTAATACAAGTTTTGTAGCTACTTAGTCGAAGATCAATGCAAAGAATTTGCATTTGATCATGTGGGATTTTTGATTCCATCATTGATTAGTATGGTAGATAAAGACCCTGATAGTGTTCAACAATACTGTATAGATGCCTTTAGAATTTTCGGTTAGCAAAAGAAGACGATAATAATAGCTCCATTCAATGTCAGGTAAGTTTACTTTATTTATAATTTGGACTTAAGAAAATTACATTTTTATTGTGGATTTTGAGTTATTAATTTTTAAATTGTTTACCTCTAGAGGTAGGCATTGGGAGTTACTAGTTATTGTCCCCGAGACGTTCACTGTTTATTATCTAGATCCTGCGGAAAGTACATTGAATACTAAAATTGGACACGTAATGAGAATACCATTATTATGGTGAGAAATATTTCATTTTTATATCCGTTAACATATGTTATTACATTACTATTTAATTACACAATATACTGTTTTACATTAACATGTAGGGGTTTAGATGGGTTCAAAAAGGTGGGAGGAACGGTCCAAAGGAGAAAGAACCAGCCAATAATTTGGGAGAATGTAAAAGTAAGTTCCCTACTCCAATGTATATATTATTGATGTGAACTGTGCTTAGTTGTATTTTTTAATATTTTGTATGTTTCAATTTATAGTGTGCTACACAAGACAACGGCTGGGCATGCGCATACTATGTGATGCGATTTATGCATATGATTACCAAACATGCCGCATTGGACATCAATACCATACATGAGGTATTATATATAGTCTCATTAGTTAGTATGAAATATATCAATCTTATTTTTAAATTATTACTTATATATATACATCATTCTCTTTGCAGGTATTTAAAACTGACCACACTATAGGTAAACGCTTAAAAAATGTACATGCTCCATATACGCTGCAAGTATTAAATGAAGTAAGAGTAGAATGGGAAAAGGCCGTACAAGCAGTGGCGATTGTAAAATATATTTGGGATCCTGATAGTGATGTTGAATAATATTTTGTAAATGAATATTTCTAAATGTTTATACATGTTTGAATGTTTCTACATGTTTTGGATGTTTCTACATGTGTGAATGTGAGAATTGAATTGATGTCTGAATGTATCTGCTTGTGTGAAAAAATATATGTTGATTTTGCAGGTTTGTGGCCTGTTTGTTGGCTGATATCAATGGATGTCATAAACATGTAGTTCAGAAAACTGAACTACAGGTTCTCATCCTGCTGACCAGCCATAGCAGGCTTGCAAACTGATAAGAAAAAAAAATTAAAACATAGGCGTCGGTTATTTATAGAACAATGTCATCAAAGGCCTACCATGTCAGTTATTGGATAAAAACCACCGCCTAATGTGACAAACAATCCGACCGTGCAGGAAAGTACGGCCGTGGTGGAAATGGCGTCGCTTATTCGTATAAAACCGAAGCCTATAGTACTAAACACGGTCTTGCAGGGAAGCACGACCGTGGCGTCTGGGAATATGGCGGTGGTGTTTTAGTTGATAACTGACACAGAAAGTGTCCTAGATCGTGCCTTTTTTTGTGGCGTGAACCCTTTTGGCGTCGTCTTACTATATAAAACCGACTCCTATAAGTTATATAGGCATCGGTTATAAAACTGACGCCGAAAAGTTCGACCTTTAGCGGCGCCCGCATAGGCATCGCTTGAAAACCATCGCTAAAAGGGGTTAAACAACTGACGCCAAAGGCGTGTTCTATAGTAGTGATTGTTGTCACAATACAGCTCAATTGCATCATAGATTCTTGGAAACACCCCAAGTTCAATAATGAACTTCTTGATCTAAACAACCTTCTTTGTTGCATTGAATATCACAATATACTCAGCCTCTACTTTACAATCTACTATTGTTTCTTGCATGGTACTCTCCCATCTTATAGTTATGTTGTTTGGGCAAAATGCAAATCTTGATTGTGATTGATAATCATTTTTTCCAGTTCGGAAATGTGCATCAGTGTAATCCTTACCACCAACTCTTTTTCGCCACCATAAATAAGTAACTAATTCAAGTTCTTCTCAATTACATAAGGATGTTCTTCACGGAAATCTAGAGATCTTCATTGGGAACTGACTGATATCTTCTCATTATTCTTTAGGAATATGAGACATCTACACCATTACATAGCACAATGTACATGCTACATGGCATTGCAGATGTACATTGAGTCTTACTATTCGCTCCCTCTCTTTACAATAATTGGGACATTGACATCTAGAGATACTAACACCATAAGACATGGGCAAGTTTCCTCTCTTGAGTTCTCCATTTTGAACCTCTTGAACACTTTCTCAATTATGTGCTCTGACTTAGCCCAAGAAGCCTTCTCCATCCATATCTATAGATCTTGATTCCTAAAATATTGGATAATTCTCCTAAGTCCTTTATAGAGAATGTATTTCCTAGCCATGTCTTTACTATCTGCAAAATAGGGATGTCATTTCCCATCAATAGTATGTCATCCACATACAATATGAGGAATACAAGCATGCTCCCACCTACCTTCTTATAAACACATGATTCATCATTATTTTGACTAAAGGAAAACACTTTGACTATTTCATCAAATCAATGATTTCAGCTCTAAGATGCTTTCTTGAATCCATCGATTGACTTTTGTAGCTTAAACACTTAATATGCATCCTTTAGAATTATAAAGCCTTTTGTTTTTGTCATTTACACATCCTCAAGAAAATTGTCATTAAGGAATGTGGTTTTATCATCCATATGCCAAATCTCATAGTTTTGATAAGTTGTAATGGAAAGCATAATACTAATGGACATGACCATGGAAATTGGAGAAAAAGTTAATCGTAGTCAACACCTCAAAATTCTCTAAAACCCTTTCAAACGAGTCATCCTTTGTAAGTTTGTACATTAGCATCCATGTTGGTCTTCTTATTGAAGACCCACTTAAACCCTATGGATTTTACCCCTTCAGGTTGATCGAGGAAGATCCATACCTTGTTGGTATAAATGGATTTCATCTCATATCTCATGGCCTCAAGCCATTTATCAGACTCTGGTCCCTTAACAACTTCTAGATAGGTATTTATCTCATCATCAATGACTGAATCATCGCCTTCTTGAGTCATTAGATAACCAAATCTATCTGGATCAAGCTGTGTACTACTAGATTTTTGTGGTTCCTATGTGACATGATACATTTGAGATTCCACAACAATTTGTGACTCTTTATGTTCCTCTTGTACCTCTATTGGTTCAATGCTTTCTTATTTGTCTCAAACATCTTCGAGTTCTACTTTCCTCCCACTATTTCCTTTGGAAATAAATTCCTTTTCTAGGAATGCAACATCCCTGACAAGAAACACTTTGTTGTCATATGGAGTATAAAGTAGTATCCTTTTGTGTCCCTAGGATATCATACAATATAACATTTAGAAAATTTGGGTCCAAGCTTTTTGGGAAATTTCTTTCTCATGTAAGCTTCACATCCTGAAATCTTCATAAAAGATACATTTGGACATTTCCCATGCCATATCCCATATGGTGTCTTTTGAATTGATTTAGATGGTAAACGGGTTAATGTAAATGTAGCAGTTTCTAGAGAATAACCCTAGAACGAAGTCGGAATATCAAAAAAACTCATCATTGATTACAACATATCTAAAAATGTGTGATCGCTTCTTTCTGACACACAATTATGTTGTAGTGTTCCAGGTTCAACATGTGAACTAGTCGATTCACCATGTTTCCGATTCATAATTGTACCAGAGTTGAATATTCAATTAACGCATTACATGACGTCAGTGACAATCCTTGATCCAATCCCATTAATCAAACAAACAGTCAGTTCAAAACTCTAACTAGTCTTTTAACACATTTGAGCCTATCAATTCACGTATTGAACTCGTCATTTCAAAGTGTTGATTTTCAATATTGTTGAAATTGAATACCTAACACTTTAGTAATCAAGTTTAAACCACATTCATGAGTAAAATCCTATTCTAGGTGTATCCAATGTGTGTGATCCTATATGTCCCAAGTTACCTTGGAAGTGAATTTCCATAACCAATTTATGACATCACAAGTAGTGAGTGGTATCGAGCAAGACATCATTGCTACCCAAGTAATTGGAAAGTTGGAGAACAAACTCAACCTACAATCTGTTATTAGTGTTACAGTGAGCGTATAGCTCCTTTGTCTTTGATATGCAGACTAAACTCATGGCATGGAATCATCATCCTCTTCAATATTCAATACATGTTCCTTAAACTAGAGCAAATTGTATGAGATATATCCAAACTCAATATCATATATTGACTCACATGTGCATGGACATGCATTTCTCAATCTTTCTTATCAAGTGGCCATGATATGAAACTCCTATAGGTGGGACAAATCCCATCTACATTACTCAGAATCATTCCCCATGTATAACAATGTAACCGAGCACCACCTCTATGGAAACCCTTATTCAAGGTCACATTGGATGATGTCAAAGTACATCGAATAATATGTGATGAGTGTAGTGATTTCATGTCTAATAAGAACAATCACCACTCACTATGATAGTTGATTCTGAGTACCATTCCATGGTCTCCATTTATCACTCTCAAGGTGGGTCTGTTTGATGCATTGTTCTCTAGCAAGTACCTATGTGTTTGGTTTGAATATCACATATCATGACTAATGAGATTATGTCATCAACCAACACACAGTCTACACTTATGTGTTATTCCTATCTATCAGCTTCCACAATAACATCCGACTAGGGACTTATTAAGAATGTATATACTCTTAACATCTGTATGATCTCATTGTTCACATCCTCAACCTGAACACATACATCATTGAGTAACATCATTCTCTAGACATTTTTTATTTACATCATTATTTCATAATTTCATAAAACAGAGTAAATGGAAGATTGCCTTTATTATTAATCAAATTGTTTAAAAAATATGTCAATACAATCATCATATGATTGGCTCTCTGGACATACATATAAAAAATATGTTACATATCTATTGTAACACAAAATTATGTACCTATGTGAACCTTGAATTGTTAACTATCATTAACTAAAGAGGTTGAAAAAAACCAAAGGTGGGTAGTAGGCTAAGGAAATTTTTTAGTATAAAATTTATTTCAAGGTGGGTAGAATTCTCAAATCCCAACTTTTACAACTAATTTAAACCTTGGAGTGTAGTTTTACTAATAAAGATAGCTGATGGGCTAAATGTAAAAAGGTTATGAAACAATATTCTTTATAGAATAACCAAAAGCAAACTCAAAATATAATTTGTCTTTAATATATTCCATAACATATTTCTACTAATTTAAAAAATGATTTTCCTTTCTTTCTCTCTCTCCTATCCCATAGGATTTTTAAGTGAAATAAAAGAGAAAGGTAAAAGATTTTGGAATTTGAAGATATACAACAAATTGTTTGAACAAGAATTTTCCTCTTACCTTTAATAGCTTTTAAGATAATTAGCATTATTCTCTCTTTTTTTAGTTTCTTAAAAAGACTTAAAAAGATATAAAAGTGGTTTACTAGACCATATCTCATTTTTTGGCTCAAAAAAATAATTAAGAAAAGTAGTTTCACTTAATTTCATTTTAGTGAATATAACTAAGATCATGACACATAATGATTTGATGCACAACAATTTTTTAAAATACAATTACTATTGACTAGGAAGAACCTAGCTACGTAATTTACTTGTAGTTCAGATTTGGAACCATTTAGACTTTGTTTGACCACTCAAAAAAATAGAAATACAATGTTGATTCATTTAATGCATATAAAACCAAAATAATGTAAAATTTTATTAGTTATTGGTCAAAACTAGACAATATGAAAAGTAGATATTTAAAATAGAGATATAAGGCAGACTAGGTGGAGATTTTTATTATTTCATTTTTAAAATTTCAAGGTTTGAATGATTGACTACAATGTGACCAAATTTAAAACAATTGTGTATTGATTGGAGTCAATAGAAAAGTGTGGATTGTGACCCATCAACGCAGTTTGAGACCATTTTCCCTCTAAATGGTCTGAAGATCATTTGATCCCAAACGGTCTCAAGACCATTTGTACTCAGATGGTCTCAAGATCATTTGGTCCAAACCACCTTGAAACTGAATGGACCAATTAGGGTTTCCTCCAATCAATCAATTGATTTTAGGGTTTTCTTTATTGAATCACATATCAATTGAACCATTTAGAGTACATAAAATTACAACCTTTGGATCTCCAACCATCCATAATAGCCCTTGACCTCCAAACAATCTTGAGACCATTTGGACCATCAACCAAGAAATTGATCCAATTCAATTAGGATTTCTTCAATCAATTGATTAGGGTTTGCAATACATGGATCATTCATTCTAGAATTCATTATAATTAAATCAATTTGAGCCATTGGATCTTCATCATTCACATCAGCAATTAACCCCAAACGGTTTTGAAGTTCAATTTATCCATTCGATCTTGAGATCCATTACCCATTCAGTTTTGAACTCAATTATGCACTCGATCTTGAAGTCAATTACCCATTCGGTCTTGAACTCAATTACCCATTTGGTTTTGAAGTAAATTACCCATTTGGTCTTGGGTTCAATTACCCATTCAATCTTGAAGTCAATTACCCATTTGGTCTTGAACTCACTTGCCCATTCGGTTTTGAAATTGAATCAACTCAATCGGTTTTGAAACTGAATTAGCTCAATCGGTTTTGAAACTGAATTAGCTCAATCGGTTTTGAAAACCGTTTGGCCATTCCTTTGTTGAGGTGTGTGCTTAAGATGACATCATCATCTTCAAGCTTCAAACCTTCAAAATCAGTTGTGATTCTTATGGTGATTCCAACAAATAATCAAAAGGAAATCGAGAAAGTAGAAAGATTCAACATATGATGAATAAATTGTAAGAAATAATGACATTTAAGTGTTCAAGTTATATAACCCTCCTTCAAAATTGACTCTAAGTTTTAATCTTCACGTCCTCAATGGTGAATGAAGCTTTCTCAACTGCCCAAGGTCCGTTCTTAAGTCTTTGAGTGAAAGGATTTGCTAGAGTTTAAGATTGAATGAAGAAAAGAAGAAATTAAGCATTGAATTACAATTTCCACCATGAAATCAAGGTTGAAGATGACTATGGAGCTTACCTACAGGTTGGGAAACGTCCTACTATTGCTCCTAAGCTCCTTTGTGCATAGCCAAAACAAGGAAAGAAAGAAAGGTCGAAAAAGCCTTTCATTTGAGTTGGAAATGAGATGTTTATAAGTGAATTTTAATGAGAGAGAAAGTGTTATAAAAATCCTTCTATTTCCAAGATTCGTGCCACATACTCCCCTCAATGCCTTGCATACGAAGACATCTCCCCCACCTTGTAATTCCTCTTCATTATCCATTAATTAAAAGAAAACAAATTAAGCACCGTAATCATTATAATAATAATATCCAAAATTGAGTGGATATTACTTTTTAGTTAACTAATGTGAGTGGGCTCTCCACTCACTTTAGATATTTTGTTGCCTTTGCAAGGCACAAGGACGTTCACAATTATGCAAATTCAACCATCTCCTTTTTGGTTGAAGGGCACTTCCATTAATATTTTTATTTTTGCATTAAATTGAATTAGGGTTTCAATTATGCTTAAATCTTGATTATTTTAATACCAAGATTTTCTCTTCTCCAAAGAGATTCAAATGAGATGCCCCTCTAATTTTATTGTATCTAATTAATACCAAGAAATATTTGGGACTCTCTAAAAGTGGTATTTTTCATATTGAGCCCTAGGTTTTGGGTAAATTGCACATTACACCAAAACTAGGTTTTAATGCTCAAACATTGCTTAACAAGCTCTTTCTTGGTGCTCAGGGTAGCACAAACCATAACGCTACATCATTATCATTCTTATGATGCTTCAACACTTGAGGAACATTTATTATGTAACATTTGCAAGTTAACCCCTCAACTTTGGAAATTTGCACATTAGTCCAAATCAAGCAAAACAATGATTTCAACATTATTAAAAAAGGATTAAAATGAAACATAAGTTCCTCTTGAGCCTTAATTACTTTTCAAAAGATAAAAGAAAGCACATAATTATCTCTCTTAAACAAAACATCTAGGGTTAAAGCATAACCCAGGTCGGGGATGTTACAAATTATCCACCCCTAAAAGGGATTTCATCCCCGAAATCATCAAGAGAAAAGAGAAGGGTACTTCCTCCTTATCTCTTCCTCTAGATCTCACATAGCTTCTTCAATGCCATGGTGATGCCAAAGAACTTTCACAAGACATATGTCTTTCTTTTATCATGGATTATCACAGGTACTTCAACATATGATATATCAAAATTTAATTCTACCTCCTCAGGTTGCCAAACTAACTCTATGTCAGGATGACAGTTTCTCAGCATGGAGATATGGAACACTGGATGCAACTTATGTAGGTCAGGTGGTAACTCCAACTTATAGGCTACCTTTCCAATATGTTCAATGATTGAATAAGGCCCCATAAATCGAGAAGCTAACTTTCCCTTCTTTCTAAATCTCAGGACACCTTTCCAAGGTGAGACCTTGAGATATACTCTGTCTCTGACTTGGAATCCTAAAGGTCTTCGTCGTTTGTCGGCGTACAACTTCTGTCTATCATGTGCAGTCTTTAATCTACTGTCTCAGAGTAGGTTTTATGTGCATCTCAGCTAACAGCCCGACTAACAATGATACCTTAAGTTATATATTGTTTTTCCTCAAGGAGATAAGCATCTCTCTTTTAAAGCACACTAGGAAGTTCAACTGTGCTTTATCTAAGGCTGGTGATGATGATTTCCTACTTAGTGCATAAGCCACTAAATTAGCCTTTTTGGATGATAATCAATTGTACAATCGTAGTCCTTGATTAATTCCATCCAGTGGCGTTGTTTCATGTTCAACTCATGTTGTGAGAAAATATATTTTACATTCTTATGATCTATGAAAATCTGGAATGTTTCTCCATAGAGATAATGTCTCCAGATCTTCAAAGCATGAACCACAGCAGCTAGCTCTAGATCATGTGTCGGGTAATTCTCCACGTGTTTCTTAAGTTGTCGTGAGGCAAGAGAAATCACTCTATTATCCTCGATCAACACACATCCTAGACCATTCTTAGATGCATCACAGAAAACTATGTACCCCTTCCCTTGTTGAGGTAACACCAACACATGTACACTTGTTAACCTTTCTTTCAACAGCTGGAACAAATGTTGACACTTGTCATTCTAGACAAAAGGAACCTCCTTCCTAGTCAACTTGGTTAGGGGTAAAGCTATTGATCTGAAGTTCTTAATGAACCTCCTGTAATATCCTACCAGTCCTATGAGACTATGTATCTTCGTTGGTGTCTTTGGTTGTTCCCATTGCAGGATAGATTCTACCTTCTTAGGATCAACATGGATACCTGAGGTAGATATTACGTGTCCTAGAAAAGTCTGGTAACCAGAACTCACATTTGCTAAACATAGCATACAACTTATGCTCTCTTAGCAAAGTTAAAGCCTGAAAAAGGTGCTACTCATGTTGTCGAGCATCTCTAATTTATACTAGGATGTCATCTATAAATACTACTATGAACTAATCAAGAAAAGGTCGAAAGATTCTATTCATGAATTCCATAAATGCAGTTGGTGCATTAGTTAGCCCAAACGACATAACTATGAACTCATAGTGACCATACCTTATCCTAAAGGCAGACTTAGGTATGTCACTCTCGTTGATACACAACTGATGATATCCCAACCTCAGATCTATCTTAGAGAAGATAGTTGCACCACACAACTGATCAAACATGTCATCGATCCTCAGTAGAGGATACTTATTCTTTATGGTTACTTTATTCAACTGCTTGTAATCAATGCATAGCCGCATCGATCCATCCTTCTTCTTAACAAATAGAACCGGAGAACCCCATGGTGAAGTACTCGGTCGGATAAAACCGTTCTAAAGAAACTCATGCATCTGTTTCTTGAGCTCTGCCATCTCAGCATGTGCCATTCTATATAGTGTTTGTGCTATTGGTTGTGTTCCCGGGATTAGATTAATCTCAAAATCAATCTCTAGGGGCGAAGGTACACCTAGAAATTCCTCAGGGAACACATCTTCAAACTCCCTAACTATCAGAACTTCAGAAAGATTAGAGTTCTCCATAGTGATGTCTACCACATGTGCCAAGAATGTATAACATCCTTGTCTCATCAGCTTTTCAGCTACCATAGATGACACAAGATAGGTTGGAAGAATCTTTCTATCTCCCTGAAAGATCCATGTGTCACTATCATCAGTGAACACAGCTTGCTTGGAATCACAATCCAAGACAACCTTATACTTTTCTAGGGTGTCCATCCCAAGAATTATATTGAACCCGTGCATCTCAAGTGGTATAAGATCCACATGAATGTGATGTTCATTAAATGAAAGAATGTAGGGAGAACATACCTCCCACAGCATTGTAGATCCCAACAAAGGGGTTTCCAATTAAAGACTATTTGATGTATGACTGACAATCATGTTGCAGTCATGGATCACTCTTCGAGTGATAAAGGAGTGTGTAGCACCCAGATCAATTAAAACATATATGAAGTAGGATGAAGACAAATCAGAATGAAATAGTTCCATCTGACCTGTCACAACTCGAGGGTTGACTACTTCTTCAGGTTGATTCATTGCATTAAATCTCATTATTGCTTGTTGTTGACCTTGTGCTCGATTGTTGGGTGCCGATGAACCAGATTGGGACGCTTGTCCATGGCCTCTAGCACCACTCAAAAATTGTCGCCTCTGAGAGCCTTGATGACTTTGCCTCTGAGGTTGAGTCATACTTGCATATCTAGCTTGACAATCTTTCATCAAATGCCCCATCTTTCCACATATAAAACAACCTTTGTTCCCCGACTGTGGCCTAGGTGGTCTTGTTATCGACACTGATGCTGAGTTGTGGGCTCCTTCTATTGGTAAACTATATCCTCTACCCCTACTCGACATCCATTGTGTCTGGGTATTGAATCTTGGTGGTGCTATTGGTGTAAAAATTCTCAGTTTCTTGAAACTTTTGGACCCTTGTCCATGAAACTGATATACACCTTCTTACTCTTAGTCTGACACTTTTCAGTCACCGACCTTTCTATCCATCTGACAGGCTCCACAAAAGTGGCAAACCTCTCCATGTTCTCCAAAGCAGACACATGAGTGGTCAGATCAGCATTCAACCCCTTCTCAAAATGCCAAATTCTTTCTTCATCAGTAGCTTCCATATGCGGACAGAACCGCAAAAGTTCCATGAACATAGCTTCATACTCGCTAACATTCATTGGTCCTTGCCTTAACCTCTCAAATCGAGAGATATTCTCATCTAGAAACGTCTTAGGGAAGTATCTATTGACAAATTCTCATCAGAAATCTACCCATCTGATCTCAATACCTGGCCTCTTGCCCTCTTCTATTGTCCACCAGTGACCAACACTCCCTTTAAGAAGGTACACTGCATGTCTAACCTTCTCAGCTTCTGGGATATTATGTATTCTAAAGGCCTTCTCCATCTCATTCAGCCACATATCTGCATGTTTTGGGTCAGTTGTACCAGTATATTCTGTGGCTCAAACCCGACGAAGTTGTTCGAAAGTCTTGTCAGCTCCTTGTCCTTCATGGTGAGCTGGCACCCTAGGTGAAGGTGGTGGCATCCTATCCTCCATATGTGTCATGGTTGCCATGAAATACCCAAAACGATCATGGAAGGCTAGGTTTTCCAATGCAGTTTGGTTAAGCTGGGGATGTTTAGGTTCTGGTTCATCCCTATTTTGATCCCTTGCACCTCTTCCTAGTGTAGCAATGCTGCTCTCAACAACATGTTCTTCATGTGACCCAGACATCTTTAAGTTCTTCTTCTCCTCCTATATGAGCAGAAGACACTATCAGATAACTGGAAGACACTAGAATAGACTCAACAACCTTAATCTTATGTCTCTTTAGACTCAGCGAACCTAGAGCCTTGATACAACTAAAATGAGATGACCCGACACCAGATCAGACCGTCACAGTGTAATTAATTGCAGAATTAAACATAAGCAGCAGAATTACTGAAAATCACTAAAAATTAAAACCATTTGCAAAGAGATCCAAATAGAGGAAAAATCTTTATCAAAAACCAATGTATTTCATATACATCCTGGTTCATAAGTACATATCTTGTATTGTCTCTTCTCGAGGATTACAAGAATCAACTGTATTGTTAAACTATACATGAACAACATAAAAACCTTGAGGCATCAAGCCAAAAAGACTCAGATCAATTCATTAAAAGTACTAACTCTTAACTCCTAGGACATGATAGTACAGATATGACACATAGGACTCTCTATACAAAACATGACAGCTAGTGCCACCACCTAGAATCTCACTGCTATCCCTGTTTTTGTTGTTGCTGTTGTTCTTCCCCTGCTGTAGGGTTCTAGCTTCTTCTTCTGTGTCTACCTAAAAGGTTGGATCCCACGGGGGTGAGACAATTGAAATTGTCCCAGTGAGAGATATAAATCTATGCCAGAAATATTATTGTTGTAGTTTAATAGAGTAAAACTTAGCAGAACAATCATAAATATTCAATAGCAGATAAATCAATGTCTAACAGGTTAGAACTATATTCTTATTGAAATTATTTTAGCTGTATCTTGATAAAGCATCATATCACTTATCTAATAAGTAAATGAAGAACATACATAACATTTATCCATCTAGGATATGCTAAGCAAGGTAACATCAATCAATGATTCTCATATTTCAACCTTAAGCAAATATGCTACACGGATGATTATATTTTACAATCATACTTAAGCCCTGAGGAGATGAGGTATACCGCTCATACTGCAACCGACCATTGCGAATCGAAATCGGTACCATACATAGGTCAAGGAAGAGCCAGATTCCCATGACCTCATCCTCCTCAGCCAGTATGAGGACAAAATGAAGGACATCTGGTGTCTCTGCTAAATAGCTTTACAGTGTATCCTGGCAACTTCGCTATAGAGTTACAATGGTAGTTGTACTCTCTTCACAATCGAGAGATTTCATCTTTATCTCACATCGATCCGACATTATTATTATCGAGAGACTCGTGTTACATCCATCCCAGTATCGGGAGATTAGTGGTACATCCATCCCGACATATATAATGAAGGATTGAGAGATTTAATGTTTATCTCACATCAATTCCTTCATTAGGGCATAAGGATATTCACGACCATAACCCCCACATACTCAATAGTATGCCCTCTAGGAGATCTCGTAGGAAAACCTGTTTGACCATCACCTACTATTGACGATGATGGATCTATGGTCAGGGCTCTACATGATAAGATTGTAGTTGATTAATTAAGTACATTACCATATTATTTTAGCATCAATCAAGTTTTCAAACATAAATCATTATAACAAATGCTACAAGGAATGAATACTACTTCTATCAAGTCCTTTTCAAAGCTTTATAAAATATTGGGATCTCAATCCCCTTGTCACATCAGGGGCATTCTAATCCCTTAACATCTCATCATCATGATTATGGAATATGCATATTCAAACCCTCTATTCATCAAGAACTCTTGTTACCACTTATCAAGTAATTAATACCTTCAGGTCATCTGACCAAGGTAAACATGATACTCACAATACAAGTATTTCATATGGATCTTAAAGCCCATTAATCTCCTGTTACCTCTTGTTAGGCAACAAAACATATTATGGCTCACAAGGCCCATGAAACAATTTCAATAATAAAACATCATACCTCATACCTGGCTATGTCCAACAACTCATGATACCAGCATGATTAGTGCACATGATAACAATTATATCAATTACATATCAGCACTATGCAATGTAAGAGTAGCATTACTATTTCCTCATTAAGGTTAGGATTTCCCAATTCATGTCAATTAGGAATACTCATCCCATTACCCTAATTAGGGTTATGGTTTATCATCATATTACCCAACATTAGGGTTTCATGCACTATAACCCAAGATTAGGACTTCACATACCTTTACCCTATACCAGGGTAGGATTTTGTATCAAGGTTTCACATATCATTACATAGCATCACCTTGGGTTAGAGTTTCACATCACATTATTGCATTAGGGTTTCATATGACATCACCCTTGATTAGGATTTCACATCACATCACTGTATTAAGGTTTCATATGACATAACCCTTGATTAGGATTTCACATCACATTACTGCATTAAGGTTTCATATTACATCACCCTAGATTAGGGTTTCACATGTCATCACCATTGATTAGGGTTTCACATGTCATCACCCTTGATTAGGGTTTCACATGTCATCACCCTTGATTAGGGTTTCACATGTCATCACCCTTGATTAGGATTCCACATGACATCATTATCTTCAATTAAGGTTCAATATAACTTTTCCCCACATTAGGGTTTCATAAAGTATCCTCTTAAATTAGGTTTTTTTCATTATATTACCCTGAATTGGGATTTTTCATATCATCACCCTAGATTAGGGTTACACCATTACCCTATATTAGGGTTAAATCTAGCATTTCCCTAAATTAGGTTAGGCTCATCAACCTTCTCAATTAGGGTTTCATGATCTCTTTATCAATGGTCATACCCTAATTACATATTTTATTCATGTTGAAACTGTTGAGGCTTAATGACTACATGATTATTATTCATGTATGTATTCCTCTCTCTCTCATCCTATCTAGGATGTTGATTACTTCAATCATGAATAGATTAGGTCAACCCCTCAATCGGGTGCATACATCTATGGTTATCATTATGTATTGAGTTACTAATTTCATAAGTATCAAAGGTTAACCACTCAAAAGGTACTAATTACATAAGTACCTTAAAGGTACCACCATTGTGGTTATCTTTGATCAACATTATCAATAATCATGGGGTTGATTGTACTTACGTGGTTTGAATCATTTAGACATTCAAACGGTCTTGAGGTATTAGACCTTCAATCGGTCTTGAAGTACTTTGACCTTCAAATGGTCTTGAAGTACTTTGACCTTCAAATGGTCTTGAAGACTGTTAGACCTGAAACGGTCTTGGTCCCAAAACCTTCAATCGGTCTTAAGACCATTAGACCATCAAACGGTCTTGACCTCAAAGTTTCTAAATGGTTTGAGACTGTTTGAATAAAATATAATTATCTCCAAACGGTTTGAAACCACATGAGCAACTCATTATTGAAACCAATTAAACATCAAACGATTTGAGACTGTTTGCCCTCAAAATGGTCTGAAGACCGTTTGATCCCAAACGGTCTCAAGACTGTTTGGACTCAAATTGTATCAAGACCGTTTGGTCCGAACCACCTTGAAACCGAATGGACCATTTAGGGTTTCCTCCAATCAATCAATTGATTTTAGGGATTGCTTTATTGAATCACACACCAATTGAACCATTGAGAGTAGTTCAAATTACATCCCTTGGATCTCCAACTATCCATCACAGCCCTTGATCTCCAAATGGTCTTGAGACCGTTTGGAACATCAACCAAGAAATTGATCCAATTCAATTAGGATTTCTTCAATCAATCGATTAGGGTTTGCAATCCATGGATCATTCATTCTAGAATTCATTATAATTAAATCAATTTGAGCCATTGGATCTTCATCATTCACATCAGGAATTTACCCCAAACAATTTTGAAGTTCAATTTATCCATTCGATCTTGAGGTCCATTACCCATTCGATTTTGAACTCAATTACCCATTCGATCTTGCAATCAATTACCCATTTGGTCTTGAACTCAATTACCCATTTTGTTTTGAAGTAAATTACCCATTAAGTCTTGGGTTCAATTACCCATTCGATCTTGAAGTCAATTACACATTCAGTCTTGAAATTAATTACCCATTTGGTTTTGAAGTAAATTACCCATTCAGTCTTGGGTTCAATTACCCATTCGGTCTTGAACTCACTTGCCCATTCGGTCTTGAAACCGAATCTACTCAATCGGTTTTGAAACTGAATTACACATATGATGAATAAATTGTAAGCAATAATGATATTTAAGGGTTCAAGTTATATAACCCGCCTTCAAAATTGGATCCAAGCTTCAAGCTTCACGTCCTTAATGGTGAATGAAGCTTTTTCAACTACCCAAGGTTTGTTCTCAAGTCATTGAGTGAAAGGATTGGCTAGAGTTGAAAATTGAATGAAGAAAAGAAGAAATTAAGCATTGAATTTTGATTTCCACCTTGAAATCAAGGTTGAAGATGACTATGGAGCTTAACTACAAGTTGGGGCATGTCCGCCTGTTGCTCCTAAGCTCGTTTGTACACGGACAAAACAAGGAATGAAAGAAAGAAGGGTCAAAAAAGCCTTTCATTTGAGTTGGATATGAGATGTTTATAAGGGAATTTCAATGAGAGAGAAAGTTTTATAAAAATCCTTTTATTTCCAAGATTGGTGCTACATACTCCCCTCAATCCCTTGCATATGAAGCCATCTCCCCCACCTCGTAATTCCTCTTCATTATCCATAAATTAAAAGAAAACAAATTAAGCACCTTAATCAATATAATAATAATATCCAAAATTGAGTGGATATTACTTTTTTTTTGGATAAAATATTACTCAAAATCAAAAAAGTATAGGGAAAAACCTATATACTATACAAAGGGTATTATCTACAAAAGCCCCACTACTGGCTAACCAACCAGCTCAAACCTTTATAAGCATTAGGTTTAGCCCTTACACACCAGAGAAGATTGTGTTCCACAACCTCAAAGCAGTTGAGCATATCAGCCTCAATCGCCCCATGCAACCTACCATTCCTTTCCTTCCAAGTGAAAAAACAAATCGCAACGAGGCCCGAGACGGCCAAACTTCGTAAAGCAGCACAGGTGGTGTGGTTCTGGATCCAAGAAAAGCAGTCCAAAATATTACGGGGAGGGGAACCACCCCAGCCACATTTCAAGGACCAACGGCATATAAGGTACCCACTGAAAGGGCAATAAAAAAACAAATGGTTGTGTGATTCGTCTGTGGTATGGAAGAGAAGGCAAGTTGTGTTGACGTTGAGACCCCACTGCCTCATCCTATCAAGAGTGGCCAACCGATTCAGAATAATACGGTAGATGCAACAACTCCATTTCGGGGTGTGCCCCTTGTACCAAACAGATTTTACCGAAGGAACGTCGAGCCCAAGATAGAAAATGATCCATGGTTTCACCACTAGTCTAACCCACCCACCAAGGGAAGTGGGTTGGTAGTCGTGCTTCACTAGGAACCAATTCTTACACATATTGCGCCAGACCCTGGAAGTTAACTAAAGTGAGTGGGCTCTCCACTCACTTTAGATATTTCATTTCCTTTGCAAGGCACAAGGACGTTCAAACATATGCAAATTCAACCATGTCCTTTTTGGTTGAAGGGCACTTCCATTAATATTTTTATTTTTGCATTAAATTGAATTAGGGTTTCAATTATGCTTAAATCTTGATTATTTTAATATCAAGATTCTCTCTCCTCTAAAGAGATTCAAATGAGACGCCCTCTAATTTTATTGTCTCTAATTAATACCAAGAAACAATAGGGACTCTCTAAAAATGGTATTTTTCATATTGAACCCTAGGTTTTGGGTAAATTGCACATTACACCAAAACTAGGTTTTAATGCTCAAACATTGTTTAACAAGCTCTTTCTTGGTGCTCAGGCTAGCACAAACCATAACTCTTTATCATTATCATTCTTATGATGCTTCAACACTTGAGGAACATTTATCATGTAACATTTGCAAGTTAACCCCTCAACTTGGGTAATTTTCACATTAGTCCAAAATAAGCAAAACATTGATTTCAACATTATTCAAAAAGGACTAAAAAGAAACATAAGTTCCTCTTGAGCCTTAATTACTTTTCCAAAGATAAAATCAAGCACATAATTATCTCTCTTAAACAAAACATCTAGGGTTAAAGCATAACCCAGGTCAGGGATGTTACAAAATTGGTATGTTCCGTGATATAAACACTCACTTCATTGATGATCTGTAAAATATACAAGTGAACTTGTTCCCTCAACACACGACTGATTACTTTCATTCATGCTCCAAAGTCCCTTTCCCAGAATTGTCCTCAATATTCTTGTCATTTACAGGATCTTCATTACCCCTCAGAACGTCATTGCAAAAATACATAACCTCCCTATCCACATAACCCTCAAGAATACTCCCTTCAGGCCAATAATATTTTTGAACATCACCTTTAAAAATGGTCATGTATCGTTCAAAAGGATACATTTAATGCAAGAAAATTGGACCCAACATTTTCACTTCCCTAGTCAAATGGGCAACAATATGTACCATGATATCAAAGAATGAAGGAAGAAAATACATCTCAAGCTGACATAGGAACCACTTCTCTTTTCCACTTATCGAGATTATCAGGTGCAATAACATTATTGCATAGACTTTTGAAGAAGAAACAAAGTCTGGTGATTACAAACCTTACATGCTTTGGCAGTATATATCGAATTGTCACAGGCAATATTTGTTGCATTTTAGAGTGTGACAATCATGATTTAATACCTATCTACTTTAGATTTTTCATTAATACCAATCTATGGATATTGTAAGAGTAACCCTATGGTACCTTAACATTAATCATGCACTCACAAAAAGCATTCATATCCTTTCTAGACAACATGTAACAAGAATGATGTAAATACGTTCTTCGATCACTAATAACTAATTATATTAATTATTTCCTTATTCCCAGTTCACACAGGTCCATTCTGGATTTGATTCCATCTTTAGTCTTACCTAGTATATTTAATAGATAATCGATGATGCTATCACAACCATTTTTCTCAACATGCATGACATTGATACAATTCCTAACTACTAAAGAACTCCAATAAAGAAGATCCTAGAATATTGACTTCGTATTGAATAAAGATTTGTCAATTTGTGTGGGATTGGTACATTGTGATCTATTAGAAAATTCATTGAAAATGTCTTTTAGTCTTTAATAAACAACCTCCCCTAGTATAGGTTTAGGGGAACTTTGCTCCTCATTTGATCCATTCAATGCTTTGGGTAACCTTCGATACAGATGGAATTTTAGAAGAAACCTTTGATGAAAAAGATATACAGTTTTGGCTCCATGTTTTAGTCGTATCGAATCAATGTTCTCTTCACATATAAGGCATTCTTTGGATCTTTTTATATTGTATGCAGACAAATTTCCATATCCTGGAAGTCGTTATAGTGCAAAACAACATAGAAAGCAAATAAAATCTCTCTCTATAGGAACTATCATAAGTCATTACACCTTCACCTCAGAGTTCCTTTAAGTCATCAATGAGAGTATCAAGATACATATTGATATCATTTATAGGTTTTTTAGGTCCTGATATCAACAACGACAACATAACATACTTATTTTTCACACACAACCAGGGAGGAAGATTGTATATAACAAACATAATAGGTTAAGTGCTATGTTTGTTGCTCAATGTGTCATACGGATTCATCCCATCGATACAAAGCCCAAGTCTTAGATTCCTGACTTCTTAACCAAATTTAGGGTATAATAAATCAATATTCTTCAACTGTAGGGAATTAGACGCATGTCGTAGGATCCCATCATTATTTTTCTTAACCTCTACATGCCACCTTAAATTCTCTACATCTACCAAATTAGCAAACAAGCGTTAAAACTGTGGTATTATAGGTAGATACCACATCACCTTGGTAGGAGAGCCAATTTTGGACTTCCCCAAAGTCTTCATTTTATACCTTGACGCCCCACATTTTTGACAATATTTCAAATCTACATAGTCCATTGTAAATAATACACAATCATTTGGGTATGCATGCATCTTATTAGCCTTCATTCCCATTGGGCATAATATTTTCTTTAACTCGTATATTGAGATTATAAGCTCCTTTCCTTCAGGAAGAATTTATTTCAACAAAGACAACAATGACATTAAGCTTTTGTCGCTCCATCTATTGTTAGCTAGCCTTCAAATTATATAATCCCAACATAATGTTTAGCTTCATAAACTTAGTACAACCTATTTATAATGGTCTCCATAATCATGCACAATGTTCCTAAACAAGGAAGGTGGATCACTGTGCTCTACCCCACAACTATGCAACATCACATCAACAATGTCTATTGGAATGAGTCCATTCACATCTATGTCATCGGCGACAATTTCTTCTTCAACACAAGAACTCCTATCGACATCTACTAATCTCAGGTTTGAAATCTCTCCATGCCAATACCATTCTATATAGCCTTGTACAATCTTGTTGCACATGAGTTGACTTTTAATTATGTCATCAATGTTCACTTTCATGTTGATACCGCAATGCCTGCATGGATAATAGAACATGTCTCCAGGATGTTTCCTATGTTCCTCTGTAAATCTAACCAACTGATCAAGACCAACAATAAACTCTGGGTCTAACAATTTGGAACAGACGTCCATGATCTATCCATTCTATGATAAAAAATAACAAGTATTAGGGTTTCGGTCCTATATATTAAGTTAAGGATTTCCAGATAGATTCACTAGTACATAAATGGCCTTTAGTGTCGGTTATTTAAGGCCTTTAGTGTCAGTTTTTAAGCAACACCTATGTGGGTGCCGCTAAAAGCCCAACAGTTACGCGTCGGTTCTCAAATTGATGCCACAACCCTTTGCACTCCACCGAAAACACGCCAGCAAGGGGGTATAGGCGTCAGTTATTAGCTTTGAAACTAACGCCATATACTTTCACGCCACAAAAAGGGCTCCATATGGGGCACTATCGGCGTCCGTTTATTAGTGATAACCGACTCCATCTCACCCGCTGCCACTGCCGTGGTGTCTAGCCCGCTGCCACGATCGTGCTGGCCAGCACGGCCGTGGTGTCTGGCCTTAGTAGGGAAATCGACGTCGGTTAGTAGTAGGACAACCGACATTGTAACCATTTATCGTCGGTTTTATACAAATAATCGACACCTATTCTATGTTTTTTTTCTGTCAGTCTGCAGACCTACTGTAGCTGGTCACAGGATGAGAAACCTACAGTTCAGTTCTGAACTGCAGGTTTTACAAAATCCATTAATATCAACCAACAATAGGCCACAAACCTACAAAATTAACAACATAAATGTTCACACATTTAGCAACCTGCAGTTCCATTTGATTTTCACACATGTAGAAACATTCATGTAGCAATTTGTAATTCCATTCATTTTCACATTCATACATGTAGAAACATTCATATAGCAACCAGCAGTTTCATTCATTTTCACCATGACACATGTATAAACATTCAGACATGTAGAAACATTCACACATATTATAATTCAGAAATTCATTTAGAAAATATCATTCTTTAGTCGTTATTCACTGTCAACATCCCAATTATATGTTAAAACCCCCACTACTTGTATGGATGTTGCCCATTCTTCTCTTACATCATTTAATTCTTCTGTCGTATAGGGAGCATGTACATCTGGTAAGGCCTTTCATGTATTGTGGTCAGTTTTTAACACCTACAAAGAGAATGATGTATATATATAATTAATAATATATAAATAAGATTGATATATTTCATATTATCTAATGAGACTATATATAATACCTCAGGTATGGTATCGATGTCCACTACGACATATTTGATAATCATGTGCATAAATCGCATCACATAGTATGCACATGCCCATTCGTTGTCTTGTGTAGCACACTATAAATTGAAACATACAAAATATTAAAAAATACAACTAATTAAGCAATGTTCACCGTAATAATATATACATTGCAGTCGAGAACTTACTTCCATGTTTTTCCAAATTATTTGCTGGTTCTTTTTTCTGGGGACCTTTCCTCCATCCTTTTTGAACTCAGCTAAACCCCTACATGTTAATGTAACATAGTACATTGAATAAATAAATAGTAATGTAATAACATATGTTAACGTATATGAAAATGAAATATTTCTCACCGGAATAATGCCATTTTCATTTTGTGTCCATATTTTGAATTCAATTTAGTCCCCTTAGGATCTAGATAATAGACAGTGAACGTCGTAGGGACAATAACTAGTAACTCCCAATGCGTACCACTAGAGGTAAAAAAGTTCAAAATTAATAACTCAAAATCCACAATAAAAATGTAATTTTCTTAAGTCCAAATTATAAGCAAAGTAAACTTACTCCATATTGAATGGAGATGTTATCACCGTCTTCTTATTTTGAGAAAAAAATGTAAAAGAATCACAACAATATTGTTGAACTGACAGAGGAACTTTACCTACTAGACTAATAAAAGATGGAATAAAAAATCCTACATGTTCGAATGAAAAATCTGCACATATCTTGTCTAAGTAGCTGCAAAACATGTAATACACATGCATTAATAAATAAGAAACCAGATCACCAGATCCTACACAAGGTATATGGATGTATAAAAAAGATCTCACCTTATCCATAGCTCTATCACAGATGTATTCAGCCAATCATATCGAAACAACTCCAAAATATCTTGTATAAATAGGTTGCTTTCGTATGATTGAACTAAAACATCCGCATCTATAGAAGCAGTTATAGGGAAATTTATATCATGTTCGCCTAACCATATTACCATACCCCTACAGTTAGGACCTAACGGGACATGTAGGTCCTGTGGAACCCAACTTGGTAATGTAGGAGGTGGAGGTGGAGGCCTAGATGCTTTGGGTGTCTTCTTTTTAACCTGTATATATATATAATTTCAGATCAACTGACATCATATACACACACTAAAAATTTAACGTAATGTAAATTTACCATACATTTTTAGTATAGAGGACATCAGCTTTTGGCAAAAATATCTGTAAAGACCAAGTCTCTACTATTAAACATGATAAACAAAATCATCAATTGTGTAGCAGCAGAAATTTAAATCTTGACTTCATTCAAAATGTATAAAGAGTACATTATAAAATTTTCCCCAAATGGGAGTACAACTTTATACAAGGACAAGGATCTAGGTAGAGGAAGACTAGACTAATACAACATTGTCTCCAAACAAACTACTTCAAACATAAAAGCAACCATGATCACTCAAGCTATATTTTCCTTTCTTCTTATCCTATCCTTAGCCTTGGGTCCACCAAGCTTCCACTGCGCACTCTGGTCCTAACCTGGATGGTTGGGGTCATCCAGCAAGAGAGAGATAAAAGTAAGGTATGTGTTAATCAAAAGGAATAGGACAAATAATAATATAAAACTTTGCAATATAAAGGATTCTCTACAATAAGTGATTTCAAAAGAAATGAGGCAAATATATGAATACGAGAGAGAGAAACTGCCACATTTAAATATCAACAATTATCACATTTGCATGAATATAAATTATGACTCAACATCCTATCAATGTAGGGTGAGGCACCTACTAGACCTCACCAATGGCAGGGGGACTAAAACCCCAGTGCCTAAAAAGTGGCAGGGGGACTAAAACCCCAGTGCCTAATATATAAAATGGCAGGGGGACTAAAACCCCAGTGCCCGGCAGGAGGACTAAAACCTCAATGCCCTGTGGGTGGTTTGTACTCATGTACACTACATTGTCAATTGGCCAATAACTATATCATGCATAAACATTCACTTGGCAGCATAGTGAAAAGTAGAACAAAATAACATCATAGCATTGGGAATAAAACCCAAGAATAAACAAATAGGCCATCATAGGACACAACCATATCCAAGACTTCCAAGAATTAAAAGAGTCAACAAGCATCAACATTATACAATGTTCCAAATATTTCAAAGGATAAGCCAACATAGGCAATAACAAGATTACAACATTTCCAAGTAAAGGAGGCAACATATGTAGAAGCATGATTCAAGTGAATGAGCCACAATGGCATAAAATAAGTAAAGAGCCAATAAATGTAATTAGAAGGTTTACAAGGCTAGCACAATAATGATTGTGGGGTTGGAAAAGACCCAACTGAGAGTAGGTGTATTGCACATTATCATCATAGTTAAATTCTACAATTAAAATAGGTTCCACATACCTTAGATTATATACATTACCATCACATCCACCAAACAGATTGTATCACCATACCATTATATCCTAGTTATAAACATAACACAAGTATTAATATATGTAAAAACATAAAGCATAGGAAAAACCCTAATTTTACAAAACTACGATTTAGAGTTCAAAACCAAGTCCAAACGATTAGTCATATTCTCATGAATAAGAAAACATATTTTATTTTACAAAACATAGTTAAAATGAATTAATTATGTATTTTAAAACATTTAACATACTAAAAATGCCATCCAAAGAAAACTTCGGAAAACCCTTGAGAATCAGGTCTCAAAAATCATAAAATCAGATTCTACGTTAAAAATCCTTTCCATCGGCTATTTATTCATATTTTTCTGACCAACGGTTGATTTACTATGAATTAAGTAAACCTGACCAATCAGAAATTAAGAAAACTATAGAGTGACAGTAATTAAATCAAAATACAATTCGATGTAAATACCAGTGAAATGACTATTATACCCTTTCTCGCCAAATTAAAACAATAAAACTACGAGGGCAGAACAGTCATTTGCACAATTCAATTGCTTTACGATAGGAAGAAGAAACCGAGGGGTGAAAAGACAAAAATGCCCTCAGCCCGAAACACAGGCTCCATGGCCGGGGCATGGGTGCCTTGGTCATTGCCTGACCAGGCATCTTCCAGCCTGGGCATGGTGCGAGCAAGGCAGCCTGGAGCTCGGCTCCATGGCACATCTCGCCATCAGGGCGCGCAACCAGAAACGGAGACTGGGAACGAGTCCAACAGGACCAGGCGAAGCTGAAGAAATCCTCACCACAAGGCGGGGACTCTTGCAACCTCCAAGAGAGCCGGAGAAGGTCGGGAAACAGGGGAGCAAGATCGGGGAAACCGTACACTGAAAACACACGGAAATGAGAAACTAAGCTCGTAGTTACTTCGTGGGTCCAAGGCGAGTCGACAGGAGGCGGTGGTGAGGTCGGAAGAGCAGCAGAGCGCGAAAAGACATGGCATCGGTGGAGCTCGTCGGAGGCTCTATAGGACCTGACGCTCGGAGGCATCGCGAGGCGAGGTGAAGTTACGAAAAGGAAGAACAGGGGTCTAGGATTGTTACCGTGTCGTTGATTGCACCGAGGAGGTCTACGGTGCGAGCATCGGGTCGAGGTCTCCGGAGGTGAAGGAGGAGTAGGACTGGGAGCTATGGGTATCTAGAGGAGAAATTGATGGAGGAGGAAGAAAGGTGGCGATCTGACGGTTCAAGGAGGCACCTTTAATAGGCACTAGAGGAGTCGACGCTCCCTCTGCTAGTATAGGAGAAGAGGAGAAGAAGAGCTTGTTTGGGTGTTTCGCTACCTAGCCAAGAGAATGGGTGAGCAAAGGGTCAAATGAAACGGCACGACGAGACAAAGCCAACGGAACTAAAATCAATCGAAATGATGGGGGAGGGAGACAGAGCGGAACTGAGGAAGCAAGGGGTCGGGACTGTTCCCTGACACGCGAGCGGCTGGAGGAAGGGTATGATCCCCCCTACGTTGGATCATAGATCGACGGCTGCGATTGCACATGTAAGACCGTATTACCAGCTGTAATGTGTGACAAATGAAAATAAATGGAACTATAGCGTTACAATCAAATAAATGCATCGATTAATGCACTACACTATATTAAAAGCTTGTAAAATGCATTAGAGGGGTCAAATCAACTCCAAACAACACCAAATTTGGACCATGGGTTCATAATGACGCATTTTACAATGATATGCAATTATATCCACGTTTAATACATAATAAGACCCTTAATAAATATATAGCTCATAAAAGAGTATAATAATATATTAAAACAAATGAATTATATATAAAGACTATAATAATAAGAAACATGTGAGTAAATTCGAGATATTAAACACATTAAGATCCAAATAATAATTCCTTAACAAAATAACATATTAATATGAAATAAAATCATATTTTGAGGAGAGAGAAACAATAAAGGTTAATTACACTCATAATTAATTACATTACATATTATTATTAATATATTTATCCAAAAAGCTCCAAATAAATATAATCTACTATATTATCCCATTAAAGACCAAATTACATAATTAACCCTAACTTATCTCCTAATGTGGGTTATTTGTGCAAACACCCCTTCATTTACATAAATGAGGGTAAATAGTGATTTCAACATCAAATTATGCTCAAAATGCACAAGGAGTCCAAGAATGATCCAAAAGGATGGGAAATTTATGGAAAAGGTCCAAATGGACTATAAGGCCAAGAAAAGCTCAAAAGTGGGTAAATTGCAGGGAAGACCCTGAGATTCAGTATGTTACAGCACACCACCCCTTAAAGAGGATTTCGTCCCCGAAATCACAACAAGAGAGAAGAGAGGGTGGGTGTGCAACATCCCAACCATAAACACTAGGTTATAACCCTTAATCTAGGGTAGAACACAAAATCTACATAAGTCAGGTATTACTAAGGTTTCCACCAAACCTATATCATTTTATCCAACTCAACATATTTAGCATCTTTGCCTTATAAGCACAAACTCTATCATGAAAAGGCAGCATATCTATTATACTATCACTTGTGCCACATTTTATTACATCTTAACATCTGAATATGTGTATTATGGGTATCTCCCTCATTAAGGGTTTTAAGCACAATTAGGGTTTACAAGGCCATTACAACCTATATTAAACCATTCCCAACAACAATTAATGTATTAGGTCAAAACCTAAATAACTAAATATTATTATCCAATAACTACATCATGTGGGATTATGCCATATAATTTTATCCAACAAATTATTAATCTAATCACAAGTCTAAGGGTGTATGGCTTATCACAACATCTAACATACTCATATCCATGACATGATTAATCATTTTCTCTTATAACACTAATTACTATGAATTAACCTCACATTATATGAATCAAATTACTCATTATCATATTACTGATTTGATTCATAAACCAATCCATGTTAAGAAGATTAATGAGATGTATTTTAGTCAACAAGGTGCTATGCCTTCCCTATGCTGATAATCGGGTCACAATTATGATTAAGGGATTATAACACATCTACACGCATTAAGGTATGTTATGTGATGACACCTTATGTCACTAGAGTATCATGAAAGGCATGAAGGGTTTATATATGCATATGTTGTCAAGGCTAGATGATTACATCTTAGGGTTTAGGTCCACATGACCATTACATATTAAAGCATCCTTAGGGTGTATTTTACCATACACATTTTACCATTAGGGTGACTTAATCCAAACTATGTATATCCACATATGAATAATTGATGATTATGTGCATCAAGAATATATTAAGGTTCAAGCATAAGGATTATGTGACTTATCCATTTGTTCATAAGCAAACAAGATGAATTACAATCATATTAGGTTTATTAAACTCTAAACACATAAGCTCTCCATTCCCATGTCTAAGGAGTTAGAGTTTCTTGATTTCAAGGCATTGAGGGACTCCAACCCCCTAAAGAGGATTTCGTCCTCGAAATCAAAAACCCCAAAATCTATTAGGGTACTAACACTACCTTTCCACTCAAAGGGTTGACTACGTCAAACTATTTTAAGGGTATAAAGCCCAACATTAAAAGTCTTACTAAACTCTATCTTTCAAACTCAAGGTATAGCATAAGGGTATACTAAACCCTAAACATAGAAATCTAAGGCTCATATAAGATACTTAGGGATTACAAGATGATTTTTTTGTTTGAGAAAAGAAATCAAATCATCATATAAGGGTTATAAAGGTTACTCAACAATAAGGCAATATGTCTAAGGGTAGACTATTTCGAGCTGTCCGTTTCAGATCAGGCTAGGCCAGGTCATATGAGCTCAGGAGTCCTCGTTACCAAGCTAGTGGGGCGGAGGAAAATATTGCCAGCCCCCAAGCTCTGACCCTTTCTAGACACCATCACTTTCAACTTCTTTCTCTAGTAGCTTCTAAATAGACAATTCACCAAAAAGTTGACAAATTTTAGTTCTAATATGAAATTATTATAATCCTAAATCAAAATTTCATGCTAGGTCAACTCTAAGGTGAAAAACTAACTAAAGGGAAACTATATAAGATAAGGGTTCTATCTAGGAGACAATTTTGAATTAGTCAAGAATCTGACTACCTTGATGCTCTCATACCATGTTGTAAAGACCAAGTCTCTACTATTAAACATGATAAACAAAATCATCAATTGTGTAGCAGCGGAAATTTAAATCTTGACTTCATTCAAAATGTATAAAGAGTACATTATAAAATTTTCCCCAAATGGGAGTACAACTTTATACAAGGACAAGGATCTAGGTATAGGAAGACTAGACTAATACAACATTGTCTCCAAACAAACTACTTCAAACATAAAAGCAACCATGATCACTCAAGCTATATATTCCTTTCTTCTTATCCTATCCTTAGCCTTGGGTCCACCAAGCTTCCACTGCGCACTCTGATCCTAACCTGGATGGTTGGGGTCATCCAGCAAGAGAGAGATAAAAGTAAGGTATGTGTTAATAAAAAGGAATAGGACAAATAATAATATAAAGCTTTGCAATATAAAGGATTCTCTACAATAAGAGATTTCAAAAGAAATGAGGCAAATATATGAATACGAGAGAGAGAAACTGCCACATTTAAATATCAACAATTATCACATTTGCATTAATATAAATTATGACTCAACATCCTCTCAATGTAGGGTGAGGCACCTACCGGACCTCACCAATGGCAAGGGGACTAAAACCCCAGTGCCTAAAAAGTGGCAGGGGGACTAAAACCCCAGTGCCTAATAGATAAAATGGCAGGGGGACTAAAACCCCAGTGCTCGGCAGGAGGACTAAAACCTCAGTGCCCTGTGGGTGGTTTGTACTCATGTACACTACATTGTCAATTGGCCAAAAACTATATCATGCATAAACATTCACTTGGCAGCATAGTGAAAAGTAGAACAAAATAACATCATAGCTTTGGGAATAAAACCCAAGAATAAACAAATAGGCCATCATAGGCCACAACCATATCCAAGAGTTCCAAGAATTAAAAGAGTCAACAAGCATCAACATTATACAATGTTCCAAATATTACAAAGGATAAGCCAACATAGGCAATAGCAAGATTACAACATTTCCAAGTAAAGGAGGCAACATATGTAGAAGCATGATTGAAGTGAATGAGCCACAATGGCATAAAATAAGTAAAGAGCCAATAAATGTAATTCGAAGGTTTACAAGGCTAGCACAATAATGATTGTGGGGTTGGAAAAGACCCAACTGAGAGTAGGTGTATTGCACATTATCATCATAGTTAAATTCCACAATTAAAATAGGTTCCACATACCTTAGATTATATACATTACCATCACATCCACCAAACAGATTGTATCACCATACCATTATATCCTAGTTATAAACATAACACAAGTATTAATATATGTAAAAACATAAAGCATAGGAAAAACCCTAATTTTACAAAACTACGATTTAGAGTTCAAAACCAAGTCCAAACGATTAGTCATATTCTCATGAATAAGAAAACATATTTTATTTTACAGAACAGAGTTAAAATGAATTAATTATGTATTTTAAAACATTTAACATACTATAAATGCCATCCAAAGAAAACTTCGGAAAACCCTTGAGAATCATGTCTCAAAAATCATAAAATCAGATTCTACGTTAAAAATCCTTTCCATCGGCTATTTATTCATATTTTTCTGACCAACAGTTGATTTACTATGAATTACGTTAACCTGACCAATCAGAAATTAAGAAAACTATAGAGTGACAGTAATTAAATCAAAATACAATTCGATGTAAATACCGGTGAAATGACTATTATACCCTTTCTCGCCAAATTAAAACAATAAAACTACGAGGGCAGAACAGTCATTTGCACAATTCAATTGCTTTGCGATAGGAAGAAGAAACCGAGGGGTGAAAAGACGAAAATGCCCTCAGCCCGAAACACAGGCTCCATGGCCGGGGCATGGGTGCCTTGGTCATTGTCTGAGCAGGCATCTTCCAGCCCGGGCATGGTGCGAGCAAGGCAGCCTGGAGCTCGGCTCCATGGCGCATCTCGCCATCAGGGCGCGCAACTGGAAACGGAGACTGGGAACGAGTCCAACGGGACCAGGTGAAGCTGAAGAAATCCTCGCCATAAGGTGGGGACTCTTGCAACCTCCAAGAGAGTCGGAGAGCAAGATCGGGGAAACCATACACTGAAAACACACGGAAACGAGAAACTAAGCTCGTAGTTACCTTTGTGGGTCCAAGGTGAGTCGACAGGAGGCGGTGGTGAGGTCGGAAGAGCAGCAGAGCGCGAAAAGACATGGCGCCGGCGGAGCTCGTCGGAGGCTCTATAGGACCTGACGCTCGGAGGCATCGCGAGGCGAGGTGAAGTTACGAAAAGGAAGAACAGGGGTCTAGGATTGTTACCGTGTCGTTGATGGCACTGAGGAGGTCTGCGGTGCGAGCATCGGGTCGAGGTCTCCGGTGGTGAAGGAGGAGTAGGACAGGGAGCTCTGGGTAGCTAGAGGAGAAATTGATGGAGGAGGAAGAAAGGTGGCGATCTGAGGGTTCCAGGAGGCACTAGAGGAGTCGACACTCCCTCTGCTAGTATAGGTGAAGAGGAGAAGAAGAGCTTGTTTGGGCGTTTTGCTACCTAGCCAAGAGAACGGGTGAGAAAAGGGTCAAACGAAACGGCACGACGAGACAAAGCCAACGGAACTAAAATCAATCGAAATGATGGGGGGAGGGAGAGAGAGCGGAACTGAGGAAGCAAGGGGTCGGGACTGTTCCCTGACCCGCGAGCGGCTGGAGGAAGGGGATGATCCCCCCTCCAATGGATCATAGATGGACGGCTGTGATTGCACATGTAAGATTGTATTACCAGCTGTAACGCGTGACAGATGAAAATAAATGGAACTATAGCGTTACAATCAAATAAATGCATCGATTAATGCACTACACTATATTAAAAGCTTGTAAAATGCATTAGAGGGGTCAAATCAACTCCAAACAACACCAAATTTGGACCATGGGTTCATAATGACGCATTTTACAATGCTATGTAATTATATCCACGTTTAATACATAATAAGACCCTTAATAAATATATAGCTCATAAAAGAATATAATAATATATTAAAACAATTGAATTATATGAAAAGACTATAATAATAAGAAACATGTGAGTAAATTCGAGATATTAAACACATTAAGATCAAAATAATCATTCCTTAACAAAATAACATATTAATATGAAATAAAATCATATTTTGAGGAGAGAGAAACAATAAAGGTTAATTACACTCATAATTAATTACATTACATATTATTATTAATATATTTATCCAAAAAGCTCCAAATAAATATAATCTACTATATTATCCCATTAAAGACCAAATTACATAATTAACCCTAACTGATCTCCTAATGTGGGTTATTTGTGCAAACACCCCTTCATTTACATAAATGAGGGTAAATAGTGATTTCAACATCAAATTATGCTCAAAATGCACAAGGAGTCCAAGAATGATCCAAAAGGATGGGAAATTTATGGAAAAGGTCCAAATGGACTATAAGGCCAAGAAAAGCTCAAAAGTGGGTACATTGCAGGGAAGACCCTGAGATTCAGTATGCTACAACACACCACCCCTTAAAGAGGATTTCGTCTCCGAAATCACAACAAGAGAGAAGAGAGGGTGGGTGTGCAACATCCCAACCATAAACACTAGGTTATAACCCTTAATCTAGGGTACACCACAAAATCTACATAAGTTAGGTATTACTAAGGTTTCCACCAAACCTATATCATTTTATCCAACTCAACATATTTAGCATCTTTGCCTTATAAGCACAAACTCTATCATGAAAAGGCAGCATATCTATTATACTATCACTTGTGCCACATTTTATTACATCTTAACATCTGAATATGTTTATTATGGGTATCTCCCTCATTAAGGGTTTTAAGCACAATTAGGGTTTACAAGGCCATTACAACCTATATTAAACCATTCCCAACAACAATTAATGTATTAGGTCAAAACCTAAATAACTCAATATTATTATCCAATAACTACATCATGTGGGATTATGCCATATAATTTTATCCAACAAATTATTAATCTAATCACAAGTCTAAGGGTGTATGGCTTATCACAACATCTAACATACTCATATCCATGACATCATTAATCATTTTCTCTTATAACACTAATTACTATGAATTAACCTCACATTATATGAATCAAATTACTCATTATCATATTACTGATTTGATTCATAAACCAATCCATGTTAAGATGATTAATGAGATGTATTTTAGTCAACAAGGTGCTATGCCTTCCCTATGCTGATAATCGGGTCACAATTATGATTAAGGGATTATAACACATCTACACGCATTAAGGTATGTTATGTTATGACACCTTATGTCACTAGAGTATCATGAAAGGCATGAAGGGTTTATATATGCATATGTTGTCAAGGCTAGATGATTACATCTTAGGGTTTAGGTCCACATGACCATTACATATTAAAGCATCCTTAGGGTGTATTTTACCATACACATTTTACCATTAGGGTGACTTAATCCAAACTATGTATATCCACATATGAATAATTAATGATTATGTGCATCAAGAATATATTAAGGTTCAAGCATAAGGATTATGTGACTTATCCATTTGTTCATAAGCAAACAAGATGAATTACAATCATATTAGGTTTATTAAACTCTAAACACATAAGCTTTCCATTCCCATGTCTAAGGAGTTAGAGTTTCTTGATTTCAAGGCATTGAGGGACTCCAACCCCCTAAAGAGGATTTCGTCCTCGAAATCAAAAACCCCAAAATCTATTACGATACTAACACTACCTTTCCACTCAAAGGGTTGACTACGTCAAACTATTTTAAGGGTATAAAGCCCAACATTAAAAGTCTTACTAAACTCTATCTTTCAAACTCAAGGTATAGCATAAGGGTATACTAAACCCTAAACATAGAAATCTAAGGCTCATATAAGATACTTAGGGATTACAAGATGATTTTTTTGTTTGAGAAAATAAATCAAATCATCATATAAGGGTTATAAAGGTTACTCAACAATAAGGCAATATGTCTAAGGGTAGACTATTTCGAGTTGTCTGTTTCAGATCAGGCCAGGCCAGGTCATATGAGCTCAGGAGTCCTCGTTACCAAGCTAGTGGGGCGGAGGAAAATATTTCCAGCCCCCAAGCTCTGACCCTTTCTAGACACCATAACTTTCAACTTCTTGCTCTAGTAGCTTCTCAATAGACAATTCACCAAAAAGTTGACAAATTTTAGTTCTAATATGAAATTATTATAATCCTAAATCAAACTTTCATGCTAGGTCAACTCTAAGGTGAAAAACTAACTAAAGGGAAACTATATAAGATAAGGGTTCTATCTAGGAGACAAATTTGAATTAGTCAAGAATCCGACTACCTTGATGCTCTCATACCATGCTGTAAAGACCAAGTCTCTACTATTAAACATGATAAACAAAATCATCAATTGTGTAGCAGCGGAAATTTAAATCTTGACTTCATTCAAAATGTATAAAGAGTACATTATAAAATTTTCCCCAAATGGGAGTACAACTTTATACAAGGACAAGGATCTAGGTAGAGGAAGACTAGACTAATACAACATTGTCTCCAAACAAACTACTTCAAACATAAAAGCAACCATGATCACTCAAGCTATATATTCCTTTCTTCTTATCCTATCCTTAGCCTTGGGTCCACCAAGCTTCCACTGTGCACTCTGATCCTAACCTGGATGGTTGGGGTCATCCAGCAAGAGAGAGATAAAAGTAAGGTATGTGTTAATCAAAAGGAATAGGACAAATAATAATATAAAGCTTTGCAATATAAAGGATTCTCTACAATAAGAGATCTCAAAAGAAATGAGGAAAATATATGAATACGAGAGAGAGAAACTGCCACATTTAAATATCAACAATTATCACATTTGCATTAATATAAATTATGACTCAACATCCTTTCAATGTAGGGTGAGGCACCTACCAGACCTCACCAATGGCAAGGGGACTAAAACCCCAGTGCCTAAAAAGTGGCAGGGGGACTAAAACCCCAGTGCCTAATATATAAAATGGCAGGGGGACTAAAACCCCAGTGCCCGGCAGGAGGACTAAAACCTCAGTGCCCTGTGGGTGGTTTGTACTCATGTACGCTACATTGTCAATTGGCCAAAAACTATATCATGCATAAACATTCACTTGGCAGCATAGTGAAAAGTAGAACAAAATGACATCATAGCTTTGGGAATAAAACCCAAGAATAAAAAAATAGGCCATCATAGGCCACAACCATATCCAAGAGTTCCAAGAATTAAAAGAGTCAACAAGCATCAACATTATACAATGTTCCAAATATTTCAAAGGATAAGCCAACATAGGAAATAGCAAGATTACAACATTTCCATGTAAAGGAGGCAACATATGTAGAAGCATGATTCAAGTGAATGAGCCACAATGGCATAAAATAAGTAAAGAGCCAATAAATGTAATTAGAAGGTTTACAAGGCTAGCACAATAATGATTGTGGGGTTGGAAAAGACCCAACTGAGAGTAGGTGTATTGCACATTATCATCATAGTTAAATTCCACAATTAAAATAGGTTCCACATACCTTAGATTATATACATTACCATCACATCCACCAAACAGATTGTATCACCATACCATTATATCCTAGTTATAAACATAACACAAGTATTAATATATGTAAAAACATAAAGCATAGGAAAAACCCTAATTTTACAAAACTACAATTTAGAGTTCAAAACCAAGTCCAAACGATTAGTCATATTCTCATGAATAAGAAAACATATTTTATTTTACAAAACAGAGTTAAAATGAATTAATTATGTATTTTAAAACATTTAACATACTAAAAATGCCATCCAAAGAAAAATTCGGAAAACCCTTGAGAATCAGGTCTCAAAAATCATAAAATCAGATTCTACGTTAAAAATCCTTTCCATCGGCTATTTATTCATATTTTTCTGACCAACAGTTGATTTACTATGAATTAAGTGAACTTGACCAATCAGAAATTAAGAAAACTATAGAGTGACAGTAATTAAATCAAAATACAATTCGATGTAAATACCGGTGAAATGACTATTATACCCTTTCTCGCCAAATTAAAACAATAAAACTACGAGGGCAGAACAGTCATTTGCACAATTCAATTGCTTTGCGATAGGAAGAAGAAACCGAGGGGTGAAAAGACGAAAATGCTCTCAGCCCGAAACACAGGCTCCATGGCCGGGGCATGGGTGCCTTGGTTATTGTCTGAGCAGGCATCTTCGAGCCCGGGCATGGTGCGAGCAACGCAGCCTGGAGCTCGGCTCCGTGGCGCATCTCGCCATCAGGGCGCACAACCGGAAATGGAGACTGGGAACGAGTCCAACGGGACCAGGTGAACCTGAAGAAATCCTCGCCACAAGGTGGGGACTCTTGCAACCTCCAAGAGAGCCGGAGAGCAAGATCGGGGAAACCGTACACTGAAAACACACAAAAACGAGAAACTAATCTCGTAGTTACCTTCGTGGGTCCAAGGCGAGTCGACAGGAGGCGGTGGTGAGGTCGGAAGAGCAGCAGAGCACGAAAAGACATGGCGCCGGCAGAGCTCGTCGGAGGCTCTATAGGACCTGACGCTCGGAGGCATCGCGAGGCGAGGTGAAGTTATGAAAAGGAAGAACAGGGGTCTAGGATTGTTACCGTGTCGTTGATGGCACCGAGGAGGTCTGCAGTGCGAGCATCGGGTCGAGGTCTCCGGAGGTGAAGGAGGAGTAGGACAGGGAGCTCTGGGTAGCTAGAGGAGAAATTGATGGAGGAGGAAGAAAGGTGGCGATCTGAGGGTTCAAGGAGGCACCTTTAATAGGCACTAGAGGAGTCGACGCTCCCTCTGCTAGTATAGGTGATGAGGAGAAGAAGAGCCTGTTTGGGCGTTTCGCTACCTAGCCAAGAGAACGGGTGAGCAAAGGGTCAAACAAAACGGCACGACGAGACAGAGCCAACGGAACTAAAATCAATCGAAATGATGGGGGGAGGGAGAGAGAGCGGAACTGAGGAAGCAAGGGGTCGGGATTGTTCCCTGACCCGCGAGCGGCTGGAGGAAGGGGATGATCCCCCCTCTGTTGGATCATAGATGGACGGCTGGGATTGCACATGTAAGACCGTATTACCAGCTGTAACGTGTGACAGATGAAAATAAATGGAACTATAGCGTTACAATCAAATAAATGCATCGATTAATGCACTACACTATATTAAAAGCTTGTAAAATGCATTAGAGGGGTCAAATCAACTCCAAACAATACCAAATTTGGACCATGGGTTCATAATGACGCATTTTACAATGCTATGCAATTATATCCACGTTTAATACATAATAAGACCCTTAATAAATATATAGCTCATAAAAGAGTATAATAATATATTAAAACAATTGAATTATATGAAAAGACTATAATAATAAGAAACATGTGAGTAAATTCGAGATATTAAACACATTAAGATCCAAATAATCATTCCTTAACAAAATAACATATTAATATGAAATAAAATCATATTTTAAGGAGAGAGAAACAATAAAGGTTAATTACACTCATAATTAATTACATTACATATTATTATTAATATATTTATCCAAAAAGCTCCAAATAAATATAATCTACTATATTATCCCATTAAAGACTAAATTACATAATTAACCCTAACTTATCTCCTAATGTGGGTTATTTGTGCAAACACCCCTTCATTTACATAAATGAGGGTAAATAGTGATTTCAACATCAAATTATGCTCAAAATGCACAAGGAGTCCAAGAATGATCCAAAAGGATGGGAAATTTATGGAAAAGGTCCAAATGGACTATAAGGCCAAGAAAAGCTCAAAAGTGGGTAAATTGCAGGGAAGACCCTGAGATTCAGTATGTTACAGCACACCACCCCTTAAAGAGGATTTCGTCCCCGAAATCACAACAAGAGAGAAGAGAGGGTGGGTGTGCAACATCCCAACCATAAACACTAGGTTATAACCCTTAATCTAGGGTACAACACAAAATCTACATAAGTTAGGTATTACTAAGGTTTCCACCAAACCTATATCATTTTATCCAACTCAACATATTTAGCATCTTTGCCTTATAAGCACAAACTCTATCATGAAAAGGCAGCATATCTATTATACTATCACTTGTGCCACATTTTATTACATCTTAACATCTGAATATGTGTATTATGGGTATCTCCCTCATTAAGGGTTTTAAGAACAATTAGGGTTTACAAGGCCATTACAACCTATATTAAACCATTCCCAACAACAATTAATGTATTAGGTCAAAACCTAAATAACTCAATATTATTATCCAATAACTACATCATGTGGGATTATGCCATATAATTTTATCCAACAAATTATTAATCTAATCACAAGTCTAAGGGTGTATGGCTTATCAAAACATCTAACATACTCATATCCATGACATCATTAATCATTTTCTCTTATAACACTAATTACTATGAATTAACCTCACATTATATGAATCAAATTACTCATTATCATATTACTGATTTGATTCATAAAGCAATCCATGTTAAGATGATTAATGAGATGTATTTTAGTCAACAAGGTGCTATGCCTTCCCTATGCTGATAATCGGGTCACAATTATGATTAAGGGATTATAACACATCTACACGCATTAAGGTATGTTATGTGATGACACCTTATGTCACTAGAGTATCATGAAAGGCATGAAGGGTTTATATATGCATATGTTGTCAAGGCTAGATGATTACATCTTAGGGTTTAGGTCCACATGACCATTACATATTAAAGCATCCTTAGGGTGTATTTTACCATACACATTTTACCATTAGGGTGACTTAATCCAAACTATGTATATCCACATATGAAAAATTAATGATTATGTGCATCAAGAATATATTAAGGTTCAAGCATATGGATTATGTGACTTATCCATTTGTTCATAAGCAAACAAGATGAATTACAATCATATTAGGTTTATTAAACTCTAAACACATAAGCTCTCCATTCCCATGTCTAAGGAGTTAGAGTTTCTTGATTTCAAGGCATTGAGGGACTCCAACCCCCTAAAGAGGATTTCGTCCTCGAAATCAAAAACCCCAAAATCTATTAGGGTACTAACACTACCTTTCCACTCAAAGGGTTGACTACGTCAAACTATTTTAAGGGTATAAAGCCCAACATTAAAAGTCTTACTAAACTCTATCTTTCAAACTCAAGGTATAGCATAAGGGTATACTAAACCCTAAACATAGAAATCTAAGGCTCATATAAGATACTTAGGGATTACAAGATGATTTTTTTGTTTGAGAAAAGAAATCAAATCATCATATAAGGGTTATAAAGGTTACTCAACAATAAGGCAATATGTCTAAGGGTAGACTATTTCGAGCTGTCCGTTTCATATCAGGCCAGGCCAGGTCATATGAGCTCAGGAGTCCTCGTTACCAAGCTAGTGGGGCGGAGGAAAATATTGCCAGCCCCCAAGCTCTGACCCTTTCTAGACACCATCACTTTCAACTTCTTGCTCTAGTAGCTTCTCAATAGACAATTCACCAAAAAGTTGACAAATTTTAGTTCTAATATGAAATTATTATAATCCTAAATCAAACTTTCATGCTAGGTCAACTCTAAGGTGAAAAACTAACTAAAGGGAAAATATATAAGATAAGGGTTCTATCTAGGAGACAATTTTGAATTAGTCGAGAATCCGACTACCTTGATGCTCTCATACCATGCTGTAAAGACCAAGTCTCTACTATTAAACATGATAAACAAAATCATCAATTGTGTAGCAGCGGAAATTTAAATCTTGACTTCATTCAAAATGTATAAAGAGTACATTATAAAATTTTCCCCAAATGGGAGTACAACTTTATACAAGGACAAGGATCTAGGTAGAGGAAGACTAGACTAATACAACATTGTCTCCAAACTAACTACTTCAAACATAAAAGCAACCATGATCACTCAAGATATATATTCCTTTCTTCTTATCCTATCCTTAGCCTTGGGTCCACCAAGCTTCAGCTGCGCACTCTGATCCTAACCTGGATGGTTGGGGTCATCCAGCAAGAGAGAGATAAAAGTAAGGTATGTGTTAATCAAAAGGAATAGGACAAATAATAATATAAAGCTTTGCAATATAAAGGATTCTCTACAATAAGAGATTTCAAAAGAAATGAGGCAAATATATGAATACGAGAGAGAGAAACTGCAACATTTAAATATCAACAATTATCACATTTTCATTAATATAAATTATGACTCAACATCATCTCAATGTAGGGTGAGGCACCTACCGGACCTCACCAATGGCAGGGGGACTAAAACCCCAGTGCCTAAAAAGTGGCAGGGGGACTAAAACCCCAGTGCCTAATATATAAAATGGCAGGGGGACTAAAACCCCAGTGCCCGGCAGGAGGACTAAAACCTCAGTGCCCTGTGGGTGGTTTGTACTTATGTACGCTACATTGTCAATGGCCAAAAACTATATCATGCATAAACATTCACTTGGCAGCATAGTGAAAAGTAGAACAAAATAACATCATAGCTTTGGGAATAAAACCCAAGAATAAACAAATAGGCCATCATAGGCCACAACCATATCCAAGAGTTCCAAGAATTAAAAGAGTCAACAAGCATCAACATTATACAATGTTCCAAATATTTCAAAGGATAAGCCTACATAGGCAATAGCAAGATTACAACATTTCCATGTAAAGGAGGCAACATATGTAGAAGCATGATTCAAGTGAATGAGCCACAATGGCATAAAATAAGTAAAGAGCCAATAAATGTAATTAGAAGGTTTACAAGGCTAGCACAATAATGATTGTGGGGTTGGAAAAGACCCAACTGAGAGTAGGTGTATTGCACATTATCATCATAGTTAAATTCCACAATTAAAATAGGTTCCACATACCTTAGATTATATACATTACCATCACATCCACCAAACAGATTGTATCACCATACCATTATATCCTAGTTATAAACATAACACAAGTATTAATATATGTAAAAACATAAAGCATAGGAAAAACCCTAATTTTACAAAACTACGATTTAGAGTTCAAAACCAAGTCCAAACAATTAGTCATATTCTCATGAATAAGAAAACATATTTTATTTTACAAAACAGAGTTAAAATGAATTAATTATGTATTTTAAAACATTTAACATACTATAAATGCCATCCAAAGAAAACTTCGGAAAACCCTTGAGAATCAGGTCGCAAAAATCATAAAATCAGATTCTACGTTAAAAATCCTTTCCATCGGCTATTTATTCATATTTTTCTGACCAACAGTTGATTTACTATGAATTAAGTTAACCTGGCCAATCAGAAATTAAGAAAACTATAGAGTGACAGTAATTAAATCAAAATACAATTCGATGTAAATACCGGTGAAATGACTATTATACCCTTTCTCGCCAAATTAAAACAATAAAACTACGAGGGCAGAACAGTCATTTGCACAATTCAATTGCTTTGCGATAGGAAGAAGAAACTGAGGGGTGAAAAGACGAAAATGCCCTCAGCCCGAAACACAGGCTCCATGGCCGGGGCATGGGTGCCTTGGTCATTGTCTGAGCAGGCATCTTCGAGCCCGGGCATGGTGCGAGCAAGGCAGCCTGGAGCTCGGCTCCGTGGCGCATCTCGCCATCAGGGCGCACAACCGGAAATGGAGACTGGGAACGAGTCCAACGGGACCAGGTGAACCTGAAGAAATCCTTGCCACAAGGTGGGGACTCTTGCAACCTCCAAGAGAGCCGGAGAGCAAGATCGGGGAAACCGTACACTGAAAACACACGGAAACGAGAAACTAAGCTCGTAGTTACCTTCGTGAGTCCAAGGCGAGTCGACAGGAGGCGGTGGTGAGGTCGGAAGAGCAGCAGAGCGTGAAAAGACATGGCGCCGGCAGAGCTCGTCGGAGGCTCTATAGGACCTGACGCTCGGAGGCATCGCGAGGCGAGGTGAAGTTACGAAAAGGAAGAACAGGGGTCTAGGATTGTTACCGTGTCGTTGATGGCACCG
The DNA here is from genome assembly GCA_963693085.1 of Alisma plantago-aquatica. Taxonomy (NCBI): domain Eukaryota; kingdom Viridiplantae; phylum Streptophyta; class Magnoliopsida; order Alismatales; family Alismataceae; genus Alisma; species Alisma plantago-aquatica. The sequence goes on from OY856415.1 coordinate 165,508,544, forward strand.
AGGAGGTCTGCGGTGCGAGCATCGGGTTGAGGTCTCCGGAGGTGAAGGAGGAGTAGGACAGGGAGCTCTGGGTAGCTAGAGGAGAAATTGATGGAGGAGGAAGAAAGGTGGCAATCTGAGGGTTCAAGGAGGCACCTTTAATAGGCACTAGAGGAGTCGACGCTCCCTCTACTAGTATAGGTGAAGAGGAGAAGAAGAGCTTGTTTGGGCGTTTCGCTACCTAGCCAAGAGAACGGGTGAGCAAAGGGTCAAACAAAACGGCACGACGAGACAGAGCCAACGGAACTAAAATCAATTGAAATGATGGGGGGAGGTAGAGAGAGCGGAACTGAGCAAGCAAGGGGTCGGGATTGTTCCCTGACCCGCGAGCGGCTGGAGGAAGGGGAGGATCCCCCCTCTGTTGGATCATAGATGGACGGCTGGGATTGCACATGTAAGACCGTATTACCAGCTGTAACGTGTGACAGATGAAAATAAATGGAACTATAGCGTTACAATCAAATAAATGCATCGATTAATGCACTACACTATATTAAAAGCTTGTAAAATGCATTAGAGGGGTCAAATCAACTCCAAACAATACCAAATTTGGACCATGGGTTCATAATGACGCATTTTACAATGCTATGCAATTATATCCACGTTTAATACATAATAAGACCCTTAATAAATATATAGCTCATAAAAGAGTATAATAATATATTAAAACAATTGAATTATATGAAAAGACTATAATAATAAGAAACATGTGAGTAAATTCGAGATATTAAACACATTAAGATCCAAATAATCATTCCTTAACAAAATAACATATTAATATGAAATAAAATCATATTTTAAGGAGAGAGAAACAATAAAGGTTAATTACACTCATAATTAATTACATTACATATTATTATTAATATATTTATCCAAAAAGCTCCAAATAAATATAATCTACTATATTATCCCATTAAAGACCAAATTACATAATTAACCCTAACTTATCTCCTAATGTGGGTTATTTGTGCAAACACCCCTTCATTTACATAAATGAGGGTAAATAGTGATTTCAACATCAAATTATGCTCAAAATGCACAAGGAGTCCAAGAATGATCCAAAAGGATGGGAAATTTATGGAAAAGGTCCAAATGGACTATAAGGCCAAGAAAAGCTCAAAAGTGGGTAAATTGCAGGGAAGACCCTGAGATTCAGTATGTTACAATATCACTCCACCTTCTGCCTCACCAAGTGTTTCACAATCTGGGTGGGCATATGGCAATGGAAGATCCATCCAGTTGGGGAATATACGTAGCGGGCTCACACAAACCCAACCAGATGGTAATGAAGACCCATGAAACATTTCCCTTGGTAGGGATGGGTAATCCGACGCCTCTGCAAAGACAAATTCTTTAGTTTTTAGACGGAATGGCTTCAACCCCTACAAATTTTTGTGTAAAGAATGTTATATACATATATACATATCATCTTGAAAAGAGTAGTTATTATGTCATAAAAATACTTACATATGATGTGATAGGTGGTGAGTCTATAGGATTACTCCCAACCTCTATAGTAGGAGTAGAGCGGGATGCCATAGGTACTATCTACTGAGTGGCAGTTTGAGATGCCTACCTCTTGCTCAAGGTTAGTGGCACAAGGTTAAAATCAACATGAAGGTATTAACTTTGATGAAACTTATGCTCATGTTGCTAGACTTGAATCTATTAGAATGCTAATTGCTTTTTCTAGTTACAAAATTTCTTGTTATATCAAATGGATGTTAAAAGCACGTTTTTGAATGGTACAATCGAGGAGGAAGTGTTTTTTTCTCAACATTTGGGATTTGAAAATGACAAGTTACCCAATCATGCTTTTTTGTTGCAAAAAGCTCTCTATGGACTCAAACAAACACCTCAAGCTTGGTATGAGAAATTAAAGAACTTTTTGTTAGATAATGGGTATGTCATGGCCAAAGTTGATTCTACCTTATTTCTAAAACACACTACTAGCTATTTTCTTATAATTCAAATTTATGTTGATGATATCATTTTTGGCGGGACTGATCTTGATCTTTGCTAGGAGTTTAGTTCTCTTATGCATAGTGAATTCGAGATGAGCATGATGGGTGAGTTGACTTTCTTCCTCAGCTTTCAAATCAAGCAAACAAAAGAAGGAAACTTCATCAACCAAGGCAAGTACACCAATGAACTACTCAAACTCTTTGGGATGGAGAACATGAAGTCGATGGATACACCCATGTCCAATACCACCAAACTTGATAGAGATGAAGAAGGTGAGAAGGTAGATGAGAAGATCTATAGAGGTATGATTATAAGTTTACTTTATTTAACTACCTCTAGACCTGATATTATGTTTAGTGTTGGCTTGTGTGCTCACTTTCAATCTAGCCCTAGGAAATCACATCTTATTGTCGTTAAGAGGATTTTGAGGTACTTAGCCAAAACTCAAAATTTTGGACTATGGTATCCTAAGTCAAGGGACTTTACTCTGGTGGCATATAGTGATGTGGATTATGTGGGTTGTTTGGTTGATAGAAAGTACACAAGTGACACTTGCTTCCTTCTAGGACCATTCTTGGTGTCTTGGTTTTCCAAGAAATAGAGCACCGTGGCATTATCAACTACCGAGGCTGAATACATTGCAGCTGGGAGTTGTTGTGCCTAGGTCCTATGGATGAAGCAAATGCTCTAAGACTTTAACATACATTTTGATGCTTCTCCTATCTTTTGTGATAATACTAGTGCGATAAATCTTTCTTATAATCCTATATTGCATAGTAGAGCTAAACATATAGAGGTTTGCCATCATTTTCTTTGTGATCACATTGCCAAGAAGGATATCTATATCACGCATGTGGACATAGAAAATCAGTTGGCAGACATTTTCACTAAACCTCTAGCTAGAGAGCAATTTAATTTTATTCGATCTAAACTGCTCATTGTTGCTTTGGATGATATTGATATGTTCTCTAGATAGTTGTTTCTATCCTATATGTTGTGCTCATGCTTTCCTCACCTTGCTTGCCTATATATATGCTTAAAATGTGCTTAACTTGCTTGTTCTCTAGAAAGAGTAATATGGAAAAGGAGATGTAATTATTGGTCACAAGATGTTATGTAAGTTGAAAATAAATTTATGTCTTTTAATATGGACAATTTAAAATGGTTTACCATTTCATAGTCATAACATCATTTCAAACAAATACAAATTATATGGGAGTGAGTAATTGTATTCAACAATTTATTTTTTAAATAACACATGAAATCATGTTCTATAACCTTTCTATACATTTAGTGAATGTAGACATGAATCAAAGTTCTTTTTCTCTTTCCTCTTTTTTGATTTATAAAATGATGTGATGTGTCATGATTTTGGTTACATGGAAATAAGTGATCAGTTGATCAAGACTGTATGAAATTGTGAAAGGAATGGTACTCTTCTCTCACTATTCTCTCTCTCATTTTGTTATTACAAAAAGAAAGTAATGGTAATTTTGTTAATTTCATACTCTTTAGTTCTCAAGAAATAGTTATAAATGCTTTCCTTATACCTTGCACACAAGAAGAACATAAATTAAAAGATAATGCAATTTGTATTCTTCTCTTTCCTACTCTTTAGATTGTTTAAAAGAGAAAAAGTGAAAGGTAAATGACTTTAATTTTGATAATTTGAAATGATTTCTTTAATAAGAAATAGTGATAATGCTTTTCTTTTAAATACTTTTAACATTACAATAAATAACATTCCTCTCTATCTTTTATCTCTCCTACTCATGGGAATATGAAGAAGAGATAATGCTATGTTCAAGTTGTTGACTATGATAAAATCTTTTCTTCAATGGCCATGATTAAGTCCATCAGGATCATGCTTGCTATTGCAGCTAATTAAGACTCTGAGATTTAGTAGATGGATGTTAAAATTGCATTCTTTATTGATAATCTTCTTGAGGACGTGTATATGAGACAACCTGAAGGTTTTATAAATCCAAAGGATGAAAATAAAGTTTGTAAGCTAAAAAGATCAATCTATGGATTAAAGCAAGCATTTCGAAGCTGGAATCTTTGTTTTGATGAGCAATCAATGTGTTTGGATTTACTCAAAATGAAAATGAAGTTGTGTGTGCAAGAAGGTTAGTGGGAGCATGATTGTATTACTCATATTGTTTGTGGATGATATACTATTGAGAGGGAACGACATCCCTACTTTACGGAAGGTAAAGACATGGCTAGGAAATTTGTTTTCTATAAAATAGTTGGGAGAATCATCCTACATCTTGGGGAATAAGATCTATAGAGATAGATCTACGAGGCTTCTAGGACTAAGTTAGAGCACATAAATTAACAAAGTGTTGAAGAGGTTCAACATGGAGAGACCACAGAGAGGAAACCTACCCATGGTGCACAAGGTTACCATCTCTGAAGCTCAATGTCCCAATTCTTGTGAAGAAAGGGAACACATGAGTGTGACACCATATGCTTCAACAATTGGATCCATAATGTATGGAATGGTGTGTACCCTTCCTGATGTCTCATATGTCTTGAGCATGACAAGCATATATCAGTCACATCTGAGTGATGCTCATTGGACATCCATCAAGAACGTCCTTAAGTAATCAAGTGGACCTAAGGATCAGTTCGCGGTCTATGGTGGAGAGGAAGAGTTGGTGGTAATAGGTTACACCGATGCAAGATTCCAAACTTACAAATCTCAATGTGTATTCATGTTTTGCCTAAACACAAAAAGTTGTGAGTTGGAAGAGTTCCAAGAAATAGACAAGTGTCATTGCTACAATAGAGTCTGAGTTATATTTCTGCATCAAATGCATTATAGGAAGTTGTTTGGATTAAGAAGTAGATCTCTGAACTTGGGGTGGTTCCAAACATCAGCAACGCAATTGAGCTATATTGTGAAAACAATGAAGCTACTGCAAAAGCTATGGAACCCATATTGCATTAGTATTTCACGCAAATACAAAAGATTTTCCATCTCATACAAGAGATTGTACAATAAGGAGAGGTGAAGATTTGTAGAGTATCAACCATGAACAATGTTGTTGAGCCATTGACTAAAGCACTTTCACAGAAAAAGCATGACGGTCATGCTAGATCACTTGGAATAAGATTCATGGGTGATTGGCTCTAAGTACCAGTGGGAGTTTTTTGATATGTATGCCTAGAGAGCCAATCATACGATGACTATAATGGCATAACTTGTAAATGATTTGATAAATAATAAAGGCATGCTTCCAATTTAATTTGCTTCATTTAGGTATGACATAATGAAGTAGCATAATAAATATCAAGAGAGTGATATTAGTCAGTGATGTCTCTCTTCAAGTGTATGACTTGATGAATGAGATCATACAACTGTTAAGAGTACATACATTATTGATTTGTCCCTAGTCGGATGTTATTTTGGAAAGCTAATAGACAAAAAGAACACACGGGACTAGAGTGTGTGTTGGTTGATAACAAAATATAATTTGTCGTGATATGTGATATCAAACTAAGCACATAGATCCTTGTTAGAGAATAGTGTATGAGACAGACCCACCATAAGCATGATACATGGATCATACAACTATTAAGATTACATACATTATTGATTTTTCCCAAGTCAGATGTTATTTTGGAAGGCTAATAGACAACAAGAACACAAATGGCTAGAGTGTGTGTTGGTTGATGACAGAATCTAATCAATCATGATATGTGATATCAAACCAAGCACATAGATCCTTGTTAGAGAATAGTGTATGAGACAAACCCACCATAAGAGTGATACATGGAGACCATAATTGGTAGTTATAATCATATCTTATAATGTTGGTGGTGATTCTGGTTCTTAGATCTAAAGTCACAACACTCATCACATGTCATTCGATATACTTTGACATCATCAACCATGGCCCTGAATAAGGGTTTCCATAAAGATGACATGGTGTCCCTGAATTTTATAAAACTTAATCTAATGTGTGACGTCTAAATTGAAAGCCCCAGATCAGTGAGAATCCCAATTTAAACACCCCACACTAGGCTAAGAATAATAAAATCAAGGGAGTCAAAAGGAAACACAGTAGCACATGTACATGAACAATACACAAACCATACAACACTTGTTCACTATTCAACATATAATTATAACATGAATTGTTACAACATTTGGTATTACATATTGAACAACAAACTTTAACATATACATGTACTACCACTAAACTACATGATCTTAAGACAATAGGTCCACCTGTACATCAGCTCGCCACACAACTCTCACTATCCTGGATCTTCAAGAGCATAACCAAAACCTAAACAAAAGATTACATGCGGTACGTGTCAGCACAATATTCAAGAATATTGTACTGAGTATGCCTACGTGTCTTTTATATACCTCTCATCATATCTTGGCAATAAGATAAAACTAATACTTGGCAGTAACAGAAGAAATATAAGAAAAGTGTATACTGGCAAAAAGATATTCATTAACAAAAGAGAACACATATTTTAAGCACATTTTCCATTATATCATCCATGCATTTACTACCTGGGAGTTGAATGCATTAAGGCCTTTATGTTCTACTACTAAAGAGTTGGATCATTTCACAATGTGATCTACTACCAAAGAGTTGGATCACTTCCAAGTACTTTACTACCAAAGAGTTGAAGTACTTATTTCCAGGACTTTACTACCAAAGAGTTGAAGTGCCTAGATATAATGGAACATATATATTATGGTTCATGTCTTCATAGAAATAAGTATGGAAAATCATGCAACATATCATACTAGAACAATCATTTCAATCAATACTATATGCCAAGTCCTTACTACCATATAACACAAGCATATTGTATAATAAGCCAAGTGAGAGGTAATGGTGTACCTTCCAAAGAGACATCCTAATCACATATTCCTCATGTCATTGATAACTTGGTCAAACCTGATGAAGACACGATCATATACTATCATCAGTTTCTCATCATCTTACATATCATCTTAACCCTAATCGTTCATTAGGGTTTGACTTAGCTCATTAAGATCTGTGCATCATTATTTGTCTTATCTTATATTCTAGATTAGGGTACATAATCTGATTACATGGTTACATATGATTATTTGCACATGTTAACCCTATGTTACATGTATTAATCATATTATTGATTATATCACATTAAGAGAAACATCATCATATAATATGGATTATGGGTATCATCCAAATCTCAAAATTAAATTTGAGGTTCCAAATATTGATATTGGCTTACTCTATAGATTTCAACATTTATTGATGATAAAGGTATTTATTGCATATTAATTAGGGTTAATAGCCCTAATTGGCCATATAAAGCAAATTACATGATTTTGTGAATCAACATCATAATCACTGACCTTATATGGAATATAGACATAAAAAAGATTTACTGACCTGTTCTCATAATTTTAGAACATCATTTTATATTTATTATCCATTAAACAAGCACTACACATCTGACATGATATCACTGTTATTAATGCATCAAAATCCTGATTTTTTTTGAGAGCTCAAAAGCCTGATATTATCATTCTACTGTGTTCTACTCATTTTTTTGAGAATTTTGGTACTTTACTTGTATTTTTCTGATCATCGAGCTAATTTCTATGATTTATGTAAGATCTATGTAATCTGGGATTTTTCTTACCTTCAGGCCAATCGGCCGTCACCACGTGTCCACCAAGGAGCGCTTCCCTTCTTTGGCCAGTGACCCGAAGGTTCAGGCTAGGGAGTGGCGGTTCAGCGCACCTCGGTCTGATTCAACTTGGTATTCTTTTTGGATGGGCTGAAGTGAGTGGCCTCTTCTTTCTCCTTCACGAGATTGATATGCCCGACGCCCGCTCCGTCAATTGTCAGTGGACAAGACCGTTGTTGTCTGGGTTAGCTCCAACCTCGAGCATGTAGGATTTGGCTGCCAGACTCTACTCGTGTTCCATACATTCTTGCATGATCCGTTGGTATCTTCTCAACACAGCGCAAAGCCTGCGCTCTCCCTAGGTAACGTAGGTTGGGTAACCTGCCTCTGGACCTCCTTCTTTGTTGATCAACTTCTTCTCCGGCATCAGCCGCTGTGGTGGTAGTTAGAAAGGGGTAGAAGGACTCCTCACTCTGAAGCTTACATTTGAAGTATCGAGGAGCTTCAGTGGAACTATAGGAACCTAGATAGGCCCATAGATTGAGGTATAAGAGACTACTACAGTGCCGCCAACCTCACCTCTTCTTCTCCAGCAAAGGTGCCTACATCAGCCGCCGGTGCTTCTACAATAAAGAACGCAAGCACCCTCCAGTGAATCAACTAAACTCACCCTTCCTCCTCGCCTACTCATCTTCCTCTGATCTCCCTTTAACCTCTATTTCCCTTCTCTATACCGACCAATGACCTACTAGCTGCAAAGGAGAAAGGGGGGAAATTGGGCTTCTGTTCTCCCTACAGGAGTGGTCTCACATCTCATTTTAGGGGTCTACTCACTCCTCCAGTCAAGCCAAGAGAAACTGACTATTTCATTTCCTTCTCTGTTCCACGATCACATCGTGGGGTAGTTGGGAACTCTCAGCATCTGACTTCCCCACGACCCCGGCTGGTCCGGAGGTAGGGAATGGCGGATGGTCCGTCAGATCTACATCCAAGGGCTTGGATCAGCCTCATCGCCAAGATAATCCGTGACATCCCTTTCTCAAGGGTTATAGCCACTAGATCGGCAATCCAGGGTTGTGGGTAGGCCACACGGACCCAGACCAAAGCCAAGGGGCATGACACAGCCTGACTTAGGCTCAACCTAGCAAACTTAAGTTTATTAAACATCGATAAAGCATATTATTTCACAAAATTCAAACCTAGATAACTCTTTCTAGGATACTCAGATTGCCACCAAATTTTAACCATAGCTTCCTCACAACTAAAGAAACCTTGTACAAGAATTTGGTGCCAAAACTCAACTCTTTAACCATTTAATTAAATTCCTCGAAAAGGCATAACTTATGGATCCAAATCATTATACAAACCTCAATCAACACTCCAACTTTACTAAAATACTTGGGATTTTCAAAATAAATCCACATGCATGACTTCACTTGTGTCATTGGACATTTTAGTATTCCAAAAGTCCACTTCATCACATCCTACACACCTTAAAAGAAAAATGTGTCCTCGGAATTAAGCCAGAAACCACTTTGTCACATCATACACATCTTAAAAGAAAATTTCATCCTCGAAATTGAGCCATACTCATACTTCAAGGAAAGATTAAGGATCCTCTTCCATATGTAGGAAACTATCTTAGGTGCAACATATCCAAAAACTAAGCTCCATAGCCATCTCCAAACTACCATTAGGAGGTTTTAAAACATCTAAGGTGAAACCTCACTCCATAGAAGGCTCAAACAAGGGTTTAGGGACTCTGGTTGTGTCATTACCTATCTCACATATTAGGGTTGCTTCCTTATCTTAACCCATGCATTAGGGTTCCCACATCATATTTCCATGTTCTAAATGAGTTAACTAAGATTAACTCATACATCAAGGTGTCATCAACATTTTATTGAGATAAAAGTTAGAACATGTTCAACATTAACATATGCCTTTTAGGAGGGATTTAACTAAAGTAAACCCACTTTATCCATCTAGATCATATCAAGGTGTCATAATCATTATGTTGTGCTAGCTGTCGAACTATATTTTCCATCTTTGTTAAGCACTAAGATTAACACCTCGTGTAACATGTTTCATTCATATGATCTTATTTCATTGTTCATACTAAATTACATCATTTACTAGTGACTCATCACAAGATTAAACAACAGTTTCACATTAATCATCATTATTCAGGTATATGATAAACCATTTGTGTATTTCCATCTATTAAACCATTTATAGGTTTCCATCTTATCATGTCTATATATCACGTCTCGATATTAGATCGCATCTTGAATTATATCATGATTGTACTAACAAAGTTATACAACTGGCTTGTGAAACATGTATCAAAACTTTATATAGTCCAAAAGAGGTTCCTCTAACCCATACCACGAGGGTAGTGTCGTGCTCAGTTTCTCTGAGCTAACTCAACCGTATGAGTATCTCATACGCATATACTTTATCTTCCCTCTCCTGGTCTAGGGTTCTTAGATTACCTTATTGACACTAGTGATAACTTCACTATATCAAGCCACAAAAGCACAAACCAAAACATGCTACAACATCCTCTTTATAGGTCTCTACCCATGAAACATCTTACCCAAAACTTTCTTCTATACACCAATAGATTCCTATGTTTGAAACCACCAACCCGAGCAAGAGGCTTCACAAAACTAACATAGCTAACTCTAGTGTCTTGGGCTCTCTCCCTCACCTAGATGGCAGGCACTCATATTCTTATTCACATATGCACATATAACCAGCCTCTCTTTGACTCTAGGGTTTGGTCCTCCTAAGGACATCTAGGGTTCAAGAAGACTATAGGAATCATGCATAAAGCAACTCAACTCAATCACTCAGGAGTAGTCTAGTTTAGGACATATCATATCACATATCTCAGAATTCTCATATCTTAGAGTTTAGGTTCTCTAACCTTCTCCCAATGGGTCTAACTCTCTTTGGAGTTAACCCTGGAACTGGTCCTAACACTAGAGGTCCTCCTTTGTAAAAGATCTTGAGGCTCATGCTGACTCGCAACCTTGTCTTAACTTAACTTATCTCATCTCATAAAAGAACTCATACTTGCATCATCAAGACTTATCTCAAATCCTCAACACTAAACTCATGTCCTCAAAGACAAACATAGATCATCATAAACCATCTTATATCATTTATTCCATCTAACATATATATCAAAAAGGCTCTAGACATCTAATCTAGAACTACTCTCTCTTCTAGACTAAAGTCATTCACTTTCAATTAGGTTGCATGATCACCTCCTACTCGTACATGTGTGGGAACACATTTTTGTAATACATATACATAATAAAATAGTATATACTTTTTCTTCGATAAAACAAGCGTCAGAGAAAACTATAGAGGTTCGATCTGTTTGGAATCAAAAACCAAATCATGAAAACGAGTGTCCCACACATAGTAGAGAGTATAGTGTCATGAAAACTAGTGAAAAGGGTGAGAACATGGTGTAGAATAGTGTAGCTACTCTAGACAACGTGCATACTATGTCTAGGGTTTCTCTTCCCTTGATGCATGTCATTTCCAAATAGTGCAACATCCCATACCGCTGCACTATAGGGATAGAACGACATTTAAGGACTTGCTATACAACAAGCACCACTCTAGACCTAGTTCTCAGACATCTAGGTGCTAACCTAGAGGCTAGGTCAAATCCAGTCTCTAAAAGATGACTAATCTAACCCTAAATATTCTTAAGTTCAAGGTTCTTTAGTTTTGAGTTGCATAATGAGCAAATGTCAGGCTTTTCTATTGTTCATGCTCAAATACCACCTATGACGTCCCCGGATTTTCTAAAACTTAATCTAATGTGTGACGTCCAAATTGAAATCCTCACATCAGTGAGAATCCCAATTTAAACACCCCATACTAGGCTAAGAAGAAGAAAATCAAGGCAGTCAAAAGGAAACACAGTAGCACATGTACATGAATAATAAACAAACCATACAACACTTGTTCACTATTCAACATATAATTAAAACATGAATTGTTACAACATTTGGTATTACATATTGAACAAAAAACTTTAACATATACATGTACTACCACTAAAATACAGGATCTTAAGACAACAGGTCCACATGTACATCAGCTCGCCACACAACTCTCACTATCCTGGATCTTCAAGAGCATAACCAAAACCTAAACAAAAGATTACATGCGGTACACATCAGCACAATATTCAAGAATATTGTACTGAGTACGCCTACGTGTCTTTTATATACCTCTCATCATATCTTGGAAATAAGATAAAACTAATACTTGTCAGTAACATAAGAAATATAAGAAAAGTGTATACTGGAAAAAAGATATTCATTAACAAAAGAGAACACATTTAAGCACATTTTCCATTATCTCATCCATGCATTTACAACATGGGAGTTGAATGCATTAAGGCCTTTATGATCTACTACCAAAGAGTTGTATAATTTCACAATGTGATCTACTACCAAAGAGTTCGATCACTTCCAAGTACTTTACTACCAAAGAGTTGAAGTACTTATTTCCAGCATTTTACTACCAAAGAGTTGAAGTGCTTAGATATAATGGAACAGATATATTATCTTTCATGTGTTCATAGAAATAAGTATGGAAAATCATGCAACATATCACACAAGAACAATTATTTCAATCAATACTATATGCCAAGTCCTTACTACCATATAACACAAGCATATTGTATAATAAGCCAAGTGAGAGGTAATGGCGTACCTTCCAAAGAGACATCCTAATCACATATTCCTCATGTCATCTATAACTTGGTCAAACCTGATGAAGACACGATCATATACTATCATCAGGTTCTCATCATCTTACATCTCATCTTAACCCTAATCGTTCATTAGGGTTTGACTTAGCTCATTAAGATCTGTGGATCATTATTTATCTTATCTTCTTGTAATTAGGTTACTGATCTTATATTCCATATTAGGGTACATAATATGATTACATGATTACATATGATTATGTGCACATGTTAACCCTATGTTACATGTATTAATCATATTATTGTTTATATCACATTAAGAGCAACATCATCATATAATATGGATTATGGGTATCATCGTAATCTCATATTTAAATCTGAGGTTCCAGATACTGATATTGGCTTACTCTGTAGATTTCAACATTTATTGATGATAAAGGTATTTATTGCATATTAATTAGGGTTATTATCCCTAACTGGCCATATAAAGCAAATTACATGATTTTGTGCATCAACATCATAATCACTGACCTTATATGGATTATAGACATAAAAAGGATTTACTGACATGTTATCAGAATTTTAGAACATCATTTTATATTTATTATCCATTAAACAAGCACTGCACATCTTACATGATATCACTATTATTAATGCATGAAAATCCTAATATTATCATTCTACTATGTTCTACTAATTTTTTTGCGAATTTTGGTAATTTACTTGTATTTTTCTGATCATCGAGCTAATTTCTACGATTTATGTAAGATCTAGGTAATCTGGGATTTTTCTTACCTTCAGGCCATCGGTCTTCACCACGTGTCCACCAAGGATCGCTTCCCTTCTTTGGCCTGTGACCCATAGGTTCAGGCTAGGGATTGGCGGTTCAACGCACCTCGGCCTGATTCAACTTGGTATGCTTTTTGGCTGGGCTGAATCTGGTGGCCTCTTCTTTCTCCTTCGCGAGGTTGATGCGCCTGACGCCTGCTCCGTCGATTCTCAGTGCACAAGACTATTGTTTCCTGGGTTAGCTCCAACCTCGAGCATGCAGGATTCGGCTGCCAGACTCGACTCATGTTCCCATCCTTCTTGCACGATCCGTTGGTATCTTCTCAACATAGTGCAAAGCCTGCACTCTCCTTAGGTGACGTAGGTAGGGTAACTTGCCTCTGAACCTCCTTCTTCATTGATCAACTTCTTCTCTGGCGTCAGCCACTGTGGTGGCGGTTAGAAAGGGGTAGAAGGACTCCTCGCTCTAAGCTTACATCTGATGTATCGAGGAGCTTCAGTGGAACTATAGGAACCTACATAGGCCTATAGATTGAGGTATAACAGACTACTACAGCGCCCCCAACCTCACCTCTTCTTCTCCAGCAAAGGCACCTATATAAGCCGTCGGTGCTGCAACAACAAAGATCGCAAGCACCCTCTAGTGAATCAACTGAACTCACCCTTCCTCCTCTCTTACTCATCTTCCTCTGACCTCCCTTCCACCTCTGGTTCCCTTCTCTATACCGACCAACGACCTACTAGCTGCAAAGGAGAAAGGGGGGAAACTGGGCTTTTGTTCTCCCTACTGGAGCGGTCTCACATCTCATTTTAGGGGTCTACTCACTCCTCCAGTCAAACCAAGAGCAACTGGCCATTTCATGTCCTTCTCCGGTCCACGATCACATCATGGGATGGATGGGAACTCTCGACATCTGACTGCCCCACGACCCCGGCTGGTCCGGAGGTAGGGGATGGTGGATGGTCTGTCAGATCTACATCCAAGGGCTCGGATTAGCATCATCACCAAGAGAATCCATGACATCCCTTTCTCAAGGGTTACAACCACTAGATCGGCAATCCAGGGATGTGAGTTGGCCACGCAGACCCAGCCCAAAGCCAAGGGGCATGATACCACCTGACTTAGGCTCAACCTAGCAAACTTAGGTTTATTAAACATCGATAAAGCATATTATTTCACAAAATAAAATCCTAGATAACTCTTTCTCGGATACTCAGATTGACACCAAATTTTAACCATAGCTTCCTCACAACTAAAGAAACATTGTACACGAATTTGGTTCCAAAACTCAACTCTTGGACATTCAATTAAATTCCTAAAAAAGGCATAACTTATGGATCCAAATCATTATACAAACCTCAATCAACACTCCAACTTTACTAAAAACACTTGGGATTTTCAAAACAAATCCACATACATGACTTCACTTGTGTCATTGGACATTTTAGGATTCCAAAAGTCCACTTCATCACATGCTACACACCTTAAAACAAAATTATGTCCTCGGAATTAAGTCAGAAACCACTTTGTCACAGATGATGTGTGACTAGGCACCTCTCTTTGCTTGTGATATTATAATTGGTAATGAACATTCACTACTAATGTAATGCGGGACCTATATGGTCACACACATAGGAATTTACTTAGAATACTAGTTTATTCATGAATGATAATTAAATTGAACACTAAAGTGTTTAGATATTTAATATAAACAACAAATGATTGATTGGAATCTGAACTGATTGATTCAAGTGTTGAACTGACCGTTTGGAGTAACAAGTTGATTGGATATTGCATTGGATTAATTCTTCATCAACCCGGGCATGAATTGAATGGTTCATTGACTGAATTGATTGGCTCATGGTTATGAGATGACTAGTTAATGAGATGAACCTCCCAATTTAAAAGAGCAATTCGATTGCATCAAGAATTAGTGTTGACGGCATGTCGTGCATTAATTGGAAAATAATTACAAATACAATTACAATTGGGAAACATGATGAAACGATGGGATGCCTGGGTGAATTGATCAGTTCACATGCCAACTGATCGGTTCACTGAAGAACTGAATGTTTCACCTATAGCAGGTTGTGAAAATTCATGAAATTATGGTTCGTTCCATTCCCGCACAAATCGGGAGCCCTGACCCTAGACATCATGTAAATAGAGGGGTAATGCGAGCTTCTAGAGACACAAATCAATTGCTTCTGACAATTGTTTGTCTCCTCTAGTTGTAGTAACCAAGAGAACCTAAGGAAGTCCTACCCAATAAAGGGAGGGATACCAAGGGAGAACAATTGTGGAAGAGAAAGTTGGTGACTAGTACACCAATGGGAGGGACAACTCCTTCTTGTCTGTTCTACTAGAATGATAAGAGTTCTTGTTTGTCTATGTGGACTACTCTAGAGGAGTGAATACTTTTTTTTGCTCGGAGGATGACGTTAACCTTCTTAGCATGGTGATCAACCATGATGCTGGCATAGATGATGTTTGAGTGCGACTTCAAGTAAGGGCACACAACCACAGCAAGGAGATTGTCACTGGACTTGCTCCAGGACTAGGTATATCATTTAAACCATCTTTCCCATTATATCGTTATTGACACGTTCAATTGGTTCAAGGGAAATATCGTAGATTATTTTTTTTTCTTCTTCCTACTCTATCGACATATTTCCCTAAATTGTTTACTTCATTGTCAGTTTATTTTTTTTCTGCTTCCTACTCTATCGACATATTTCCCTAAATTGATTACTTCATACAATTCCACATAAAGATAAGAGTTGTTTTGGGTTTCTCAATAGCAGTGAAAAAAACTCCATCAATCGAGTCATCAAGCTACAGATGAAAATTTTCAAATTGTTAGTTGATGCATTGTGACATTTCGTTCGCACTCACTACAAATCACAACCCACTACTTGCACATTTATTTTTGACATATATAAAATGAATTTCCACTTCATCGACAATTGTAATTTTATCATGATAAAATGTTGTAGCTGAAAAACTCAAGTTGTATGTAATGTATCGTGCTATACTTGGAAAAATAAAAAATAGATATGATTGAGACATGTTTCTATGTATGTGAATATTTTTATATAATTAGTACGACAATGCCTACAATTAGGTTTTTCTTCTCAATATATCATGCCACTAAATTGTTTTTAGAAAACTATGATCATTTCCAATGACTCTTGATAGTTGATGATACATATCAAGATGGGCATCATTGAGACGATTTTCTAAAATAAATAATTTATAAATATTAGTAACATATAAAACATGAAGCGTTGTATGTCGTTTTTACCATGTATTTAACTATAATGTACAAATATTATGATTATTCCAATCATTTTGAGCATGATGTTGATGGCTAAACAAATAAACATTTTTATCCTAAAGAAATGTTAACAAAGGAATTGAAACTAACTTAAAATTGACAATTCATGAATTAAAATTAGGACTGTTGAACTTTTTCCATATGCATTTATGGTAGATATATACAAGTAAATAAATTAGATAATGGTTTGTAGTTCTACATTTTTATTAAAAAATTGCACTATCGAATATCATAATCATTGGGTATCAACTAGTTGATATGCTCATGTATTACAAAAGAATGAATGATTTCCTCTTCTTTCATCATGCAAATCTAAAGTTACATGTGGTTTCTATATTCAAATACTAAAAATTCAAATATCATGGGTTGAATGATGCCAAATTATCAATGAGTCACCAACCACATATAAATGAAAAAATTAAAGTAGAAGTTAAAAATAAACTTATTATATCAAGAAATTATGGTGGAACTTTATGAGGAAATTACAATTTCTGATATATATTTCATACAAATAAGAGAAGAAAAGATTTGAAATAATATAGCCATGTAGATCAAGTAAGACAACCAATAAATACACATATAGAACGATATCATTACATATAACTAAATGATTGTCTCTTATTAATTTTTAAGATGAACAATTGTCATAAAACAAATCTTTGTCATTGTAGGGAACCACAAAAAATGTAAAAATTAATATATTTTTATTTACCTTCTACCAATGACATAATTATCCTAAATGGATTCTATAAATTATTATAATACTTCTAGATTATTTCTCTTTATTTTATTAAATAAGGAGTAGCATGCCAAGCACGTGCAATTATTAATTATTTATATAATTTGTTTGGACAAGAATAGTTATGTAGTTCTAATAAAGAATGGTCAAATTCTTATTATAAGAGATTAGATATTCTATTGAAGTTTCCCAATTCTTATGGTCATTATTATTGAATGTTGAGATAAGTGTATATAACAAAAATAGGAAGAAGTTAAAAACTCAATGACTCAAACAAAACATACCTATGTCATTGTCATCTAGGGAACATTAATGAGAAACAAATTTCTAAAATCCGTAATGAAGGTATAAAAACCCTTTCAATTTTGATTCAATAGAGACATGTTAATCATGCTTATTGAGCAAGATGACAAAAGCACACGTCACAGGTAATATTTAAAGGGAAATCAACTGTTAAGATTAATACATACTGATGTGTGTGGACCCTTTAGCACAAGTTCTAGAGGTGGATATTAGTACTTAATTACATTCATTGATGGCCTTTAGATATGGATATACATCTCTAGTAACACATATATCATAATCTCTTACAAATTTCTAGGAATTTAATAATGAAGTAGAGAACCAACTCAGAACTAATATCACAAAAGTATGATCTAATCATGGTAGAGAAGATTTAAGCCAAAAGATCGAGTCCCTTCTAAGAGACCTTGGTATTCTATCATAATTGAATCACCTAGAACACCACAACTTAATTGTGTCTCAGTAAGATGGAATCACACCTTGTTGTACATTGTACAATGAATGATGACTTTAGCCAATATCATGACTTCCTTATCTAGATACGCTCTTGAAATTTCCATGTTTACACCTAACCGCATGCACTTTAAATTGGTTCCAAAGACACCATATAAGATATGAAGTAGAAATGTTTCAGTATATCTTTTGTGAATATTTAAGGATGTGAATCTTCCATCAAGAAAGAGTTAGGAAAAAATCTTGTACCCAAATGAGATAAATATAGCTTTCTTGGATACCCTAAGAAAGCCAAGGGGTATTATATCTATTTTCCATATAACAAAAAGTTTTAGTTGCCAAAAATATTGTGTTTCTTGAAAAAGAATTGATTTCTAATGTAACTAGTGAGAGGAAAATAGATCTTAGACAATTTTACGGACAACAAGATTTAATCGAACCTATTGAAATAGATTAGAAAAAAAGAGAACCACTAGCCATTATGGAAACTCAAAATCCCCATAGAACACAAGAAACTTGAAAACTAATAGGACAAATCTATACCTAGAAATATTTAAATTTCTCACGGCTTAATAAAATTATTTATTAATCATGAATTATTATGAGCCAACAACCTACAATAAGTCTGTTGGGGGACCATATTCTTGTATATGGATTGAGGCCATGACATCTAATATGGACTATGGGTATTCCAACAAATTATGGATGTTGGTGGATGTATTTGAAGGGGTAAAAACCATAGGAAGCATATCAGTCTCGAAGAAGAAGACAAATGTTTATTGTAATGTACAAACTTGTAAAGGATGATTGGTCATAAAAGGTTTCAGACATATCCAATGTGTTGAGCATGATACAACATTTTTCATCAATTTCCGTGGTTATATTCATTAGGGTCATGCTTCCAAATGAAGCTTATCTTGACAATGCAATTAGGAAAATAGGCATGAAGAAGGCTTTCCTTAATAGTAATCTTCTAGATGACATGTACATGACACATTCTAAAGATTTTATGGATTCAAATAAAGTCAATAAACATTGATATCCAAAAAGGTCAATCTAGTGTTTTTGTAGTTTCTCATACATGGGAAACAAAAGCATCCAAAAGATATTAGAGAGTGATAAATAGGTATTTATCAAATACCCTATGAATTGGAACACTGGATGTGTTTGTGTTGATGGTAATTTAGTGGTTACGTATATTATAGAGGCTTCAACTCAGTAAAACTTTGGAGGTTTAATGTCTATAGGAATAAAAATATAAATATCTAAATGATGAATATATTTTCATTCAACCACAAATGTCTATCTTGAGTACATGGATATGCTAATTGGTGTCCAATACGGAGGAAAAACATGAACTCCTACATTTTTTCATTCACAAATTCACCTTCTACAATACTTATAATAACAAGGAGACTATATTCAAATGATTTCTCACCTTTTTGCAGAAAAGCACAAAGTAACAATAAATATCTGCTTTATTCTTAATGTAAAGAACCACGGGTAACCATATTTCTCATCTACAAAACAAAGTATAATATAGAAATATGTATTTGGATAAATAAGGAGACATGCCCCACAAATTTCAATAGATTTGTATGAAGGAGATAATTCAATGGTGAAAAATGGATTTTATCAAGAAAGAAAAAATCCAATTCTTTATTTATGGAAGATATCATCCTATTTGATTCTCTACATCTATCTACTTCAATGTGCATATGCCCCAGACTATGCAAGATTTTGTTACATTTTATTTTAAATTGAGTAAACTCTTGAAACACTATGAAATGATGGTTAAAAATAAATCACTAAGAAGTCCATACACTTGTGTCATGTGCTTCCCTAAATGCTTTAATTTTTGGAAAAATTATAAAATAGCAAGTTAATTCATTCATCAATTGTGCACTTATGGTAAAATTCATTTTGTATTAGGAATCATTAGCATTCTTTGTAGGGGAATAGTGGCATCATGTTTAAGTGTGCATGTAAGGAGTGGAGATCCCAGAGGGGATACATTCCCTACTAAAATAAAAACGCATCATCCCATAAAAGTAAACACCAACATAAAATTTTCGCATAAAGGGATGATAACCAATTCATTTAACATGTATGTATCATAACAACAAAAGTAGCAGTGGAATTTATAAAGTATCAAACCATTACAAACTTGTTATCATCACTAGTCTTTCACCATGTAGGGTGAGATAAAGGAAAAACTGACTAAACATAGGACTAGTTGAGGATCACCTAATAACTTCAATAAAGTTTCCCACAAATTTCTAGTTAAACTTGTTGATGTCCTAGTCTAACATGGTTGTCTCCTCCTTGACCTTTACCTGGGGTTGGAAGTGTACCCCACAAAAGGAAAAGAGAATATGACATTAGCAAAAAGTTGGTATGTGCATACTAAATGGAAATTGATCAATATAATGAAATAAAGGATGTCAAATAAAAGGCCTCCAAAAGAAAAAGAAAGGGACTACGCAATCCTGAATAAAAGAAATAAGAAATCAATAAAATAAGAGCAAGGCATCCATGTGTTTCACATGTGACAATACTATAACAATATAAATATGTTGGTAGGAAACAACACATCAACCATAAATATAGAGTGAGTAGCAACTTATACACATCTACTCTAAATATGGGGTGAGCAGGGACTTATATACCTCTCCTATGAGTAGGACAAGATACACATCTACTCAACTAATATCTCTTGTGGGAATTATCACCTCTGAATTTTCAATCGGGGGAATTTACACATTCACATAAAATAAAACATGTAACATTATGCTAGCAGTCACCACATGATGCATAACAAAAGGATAAGCAAGTATGAATCAAAATAAGAGGACGAAAACTTCCAACAGATATAAAGTGGGATCAGAAGATCCATATAAAATTACCATCACAAAATTGTGCAATTTAAACATCCACCACAAAGTAGGTAAATTTAGGGATTAATCAAGAATAACGGCATAAACGAGTGTCAAAATAATGTCCATCAAATTATGATGATCAGAAACAAATAAAATGTTTCACAAGAAATTATTCCCAATAGAAAAAGCGATATTGTGTAGGGTATTGTCCATATGACCTAGAGAAATATGAAAAGAGGCCAATTGCTCAATATGAATAATAGGAGATGAAAACATATTACTAAAGAGAAGAATAAGAATTGCTCAATATAGAAATAATACGGTATGCAACATACCTCACTTAAGAATCTAAACAGTCCAAAGTCAGTCCTAGATCCAAGTCTAGGCATCTAAAGCACCAATGATACATATATGTAGAATTAGGGTTTGGTTTACATTAATTTTCAAAAACCCTAAAAATCACCATTTTGATATATGTGAATTAGATTATCAAAATTGTGCCATGTTTTAGATTATATTATTATGATTTCAAAACATATTTTACTTTATTTTTTTAACTTATAAATTATTTTATGAATTTTACAAATTATAACCTATTATGAAAACTCATTAAAAACCACCTTTTTTAAAAAACATCAGATTCAAGAGATAAACTTAGAACCCTTAGATAATTTACATTTTTTTTATTATGGATCAAATTTTATTATTATTGTTTGACCTATAAACAACTAGTTATGGATTTTTCAAAATCAAGAAATCAAAAAATTACACATCATCATAACCATTGCAAAAGGAAGAGAGAGAGGGAGAGGGCTGCGTGGTCTGAGTTAGCCCAATTAGGTCTAGCTAACTCAATCATCCAATCAAATAGGTAATCATGTTGATTCAACATGGATAGAAAAAGAAACGGTGCGAAAACGCAATAATACCCCTAATTGAGAATCAAATTATGTACAAGTGTGAGGGGTGAGCTGGTACAACGATACTATACATTGTTCCTGAAGGAATACCTTGTGAATAGAAATCATGGACTCAATCGTGGGATCAGAGGTCAATCTTCCACATAGATTCAAGCAAGGGATATGATCCCTTCGAGTCCCTGACACAAACTGAAACACAACGAGCCCAAAAACATGATGTGAGGATAGCTAGAGCCCTAGAAAGCTACCTATTTTCGTCGAAAGAATACTAGAAGAAAACTAAGTTGGGAAGAATGAAACAAAGGCATGAAACAGTCACAAAAATGCACAAGATTACAACTCCAAACTGTAGAGGACACATAAACCTTGTTCTCATTGCTCAGTAAAAAGGAAACCACCAAAAGAGACTAGTGCTCAAGATAGGGGAAGGCACCGTCTCGTCAAGCTCCAGGGTAGAGCAACACAGAGGAAACCACGCCATGATGATGAATGAGAAAGAAGGTTGTGGGTACATAGATTATTATCGTATAGAAAATTGGATAGGAAAATGATGAAGAAGGACGAAATGAAACTGAGGTCACTCGAGAAGAAAGCAAGTAGGTATAGGGGCTCAGGGGCAACAACAACTCAAATGAGGATAGAGGAAGATTGGACGAAGGTTGAGGAGCGATTTTGGGCACTCACACGAAGATGGGAGGCAATGAAGATGGTTGTGTGAAAATAAAAGGATTAGTTGGACTTGGGTGTTTACTATTTATAGGGATAAAGGGCTCGATTGAAGCATCATTGGATGAGGAATCAAATAAGGAAACCAACAGAGGAAAAATCTCGTGAAACCATCGACCAAAGAGAGTGAAATCTAAGAAATAAGAAATTGTATTTGGCTTCACGTTGCCTAAACTAGCATGAGGTAGAGGATGATGCACTGACTGTTCGTTCTCTGATCCAAGGCTCAGATCACGCTTGAAAATAAAAATGACCATGTGACATTTAATATGCTTCCTATTTGATTTTGAATAAAGTGACATATATCATTATTTAACTTATCTCTCTCTTCATTTGAGGGTACAAACGAACTCCAAATTTAATGAAACTTGACAACTTCTCTAATTTGAGTATGTAGAATTCAAATATTCAATTAGATTTTCCTGTTGAAGACTGTTGATTCATTGACTAAGCAAATCTTATATTCTCCATCCTCATGCATTAACGACTCTACGATTCCCTAAATTGATGAAACTTCACTCACAAGTTACATTAAATATTTTGGATACAAATTTCCCTTACTTTCACGTGTTGAATTCTTTTGTACATTATTTAATGTTTTGACGGTTCTACACATTTTCTCTCTCCTATTCTTCACCTTTTTATCAAAGATTTTCCAAATTGGTTGAAAATTCACCCAAAGGCTTTTGTTAATGTGTATATTACAAATACAAGATTAGTTTTTGATTTTGGAGTCATTACATATTTTATTTCATATATTTTGGATGAAATCACCTATTCTAAATAGATATGGCTATTATTCTAAATTAGTGAAACTTGGCCTCCATGCCAAAACATATCCAACAAAAATGAATCTGAAGTTATTCTTTTCAAGTTATTCTTCCTTTTATGAGTTTTGCATAATTAGTATTTCTGGCCCATTGTTATTTTAGTACATATTATATCATCATTAGTATTACCATTCTTCCAATATCATCATATTACAACCAAAAGGATATACATCATTTTATGCACAAAATATTATATATTTATCTTTTATCTCATTTAGTTTATCAATTCTATATTTATTTGGATTATGTAACATTTTCTCTCTATGATGAACACATAGCTCTCCTAAGCTTATTATCTTTCTTATCATCATATCTGACATATTTTATGCATCCTTTATTGGTTCAGAAGATAATATGAGGGTATTATGTCATATTTGTTTATATGTCTATATGTTAGGGTGATTAATTTATGCATTAACATGGTAGGGTTTCAATTAACTACTATTATGTATATCTCTATCCTTGTTTGGCTGAACCCAAAAAATAAGGTCTCTAACCTCTTAACCTTGGAATAGGATAAGGTTCTAGTATTTGGTATGTTACAATGCATGCACCATGTTTGTGTTAGGTGAGAAAGTACCATTATTTATCATAGTGAAGTCAAAAACTCTACATGAAATAACATTCTATAGTGTACTGGAGTTTGAGCAATGTGAGTTGATGTTCCACAACTCGCATGCCAATCACTCAAATTTAATAATATGTCTTATTGATTTGTATTGAAACAAGTGTGTTGCGCTTGATGAATTACGTCACTATTAGTGCCTTAGTTATTTTAGCACTCAAATAGGAGTTATCAAACAAGTGTCATGTGTAACTATTTTTTGCCCTTTTTCCCACATATTTGATATAAGATTGGAGGTCTTTCATTATTTTTGAAGACTAAGCATCAAATTCGCAGTAAAACTCTCCTTCTTGACAAGAGAATGAATTACATGGAGGTATACAGCCAAGGGTAATCAATCCTTAAGATCCAGGGCTATGATAGCAATCTAGTGAACAAGGATGCATATATGTAGAATTATTGCATTTTCCTCTTCCATATTTCCTATTATTATTAGTGTGTTTTATTTTGTCACAGTTTATCCTTTGTCTACCAAATGCAAAATTAGTGAGGAGTAGTTCTCAATAATGAATCTACTCATATTGTGGTCTTTTAGAAGATATACAACCCCATTATGTATAGGAAAAGGGTAATGAATCATCAATAAAGTGATGTTCTTAAAGTGTCCTTCTAAGATGCTTATTAATTACAAGTCCTTATAATCTTCTACGAGAGTCTTCTTGATTTCATGAAGTGGATTATGGATGGACATGAGACCTCTAAGATATCAGACAATTGATATGCTTCCATTAAAAATATGTGAAAGCTTCATCATCAATTTTAATCTCATTGATTGTATGAGTGAAATAAGTTTTTACCAAGGGAAATTTGTAGTTGTATCATTGATGATGATTCTAAGGTTATCTCCACTAAGAATTCCCATGATTTAGGATTGCATAAGGTGTTTTTTTATGAAGTCCTAGACTTGGTCTCCATTGTGTGTCTTTCTACAAATTACTTACATCTAAATTTTTTAGATAGCATGATATTTCCGTAATAAAATCTATTAATATCAAATCAACTTATGGATGGTTTGACATGTTCTATATGTACTTTGAACACCACTTGATGGGAGGGAGATAAGATGGTTGAATCTAGGGTATTCCCAAGCTTAGTGGAGCCCAAAATGAGGGCAAAACCTCTTCCGACCTACCCCTAGTGATCAAATAATGTATTAAAGCAATAATCTCCATGGATGCCAAGTTCAAGGCTCAAGTGAAAGGGTAGGACCCCATCCATCCTACTAGAGAATGATTATTCTAGACATGCCCCAATCACAAACTACTGACAAAACCTTCAAAAAATGACCTTGTTGGCCAGAATCGTCACGATCGACAGAATGCCATGCTAGAAAATCCCACAATGGTTGTTCTAGACACTATGCCTATGTTTGGAAATTCTAGAACAACCATGCTCGACAAAATGAATACCTTGGAAAATCCCAAAATGACTGTAATTGCATGAATGGTCGTGTTGGCAGACCTAGAAACCCAAAGTTCCCCTATCATTTTCAACATTCCACCACACTCATTCCCATCCACCATGGTCATTCCTACTCACCCCCACCAAGGTCATTTTTCCAAGAACGGTTGTGCTACCTACCGAACCCGACTACTTCCCTAGTATCATTTTACCTAAATGTCTCCACTTAAACCTGGACTAGAGACCCCTATGTAAGCCTAGGAGGTGGCTTGAGGTTGATGGTTTACTCCCTTGAGCATTTATTCCATCTCCCTATCATCTACATACCTCACACCACTGCCTTTCCATCACCTTCCACCCCAAAACCCTAGATTTTGGGATTTGGCCCACTATATATTCTATTTACATACCATTACACAATGGATGAGGGAAGTGCTCAAGCTTGCATCTATTAGAGAAGGAGGATTCAACCACCACTTTGGGATCCATGACTTATTCTACCTTCTTCTCTATTTCTATATTTTCCATTATCATCAATATCTAAAGACCCTTGGTGGGCTATTTGATGGAAGAAATGCCTTAATACCATGTTGGAAAAATATTATTATAAACACTATAATTTCGTTTGCATATTATTTTTATGCTTCTCGATCATTTTTCCATCTCTTGCTACATTGATTGATGCTTGAAACCACCTAAGAATATAAAAATATGGTAAATGTGGCTATTTAGGGAAAAGCTCAAGAAACAAACTAGTGGAGATGTAGCTAGTGCTCCTCTTCCTACATACCCAACTATTCTTCTATCTCTATGTGTGATATATATTTGCTAGTAGTGTCTCACTTAATCTCCCAATCAAAGAGCATTTCAATAGGGTGGATGGAGTGTAAAAGGAGGTGAAAAACCCTTATCCTACACTCCATTTCACCATTTTTGTAACATCCCAGATTTGAGGCTTAGGATGAAATGATCTTAAAAATGAATAATTGGATTACCCATATCACCAAGGTGTGCCTCCTTTTTTGGGATCTCATCACTTAATAACTATGTGGTTAAGTGCAGTAAAAAATAGAGTAGTAGTAGGATGGGTGACCAGTCACGAAGTTGACCCCGGCTTGTGTGTGAGTGAGTACAAAGTCTATAGTTAAGGATAGTGGTGGTCTGTTGGGCCAGTCGTCATTTGGAAACTTTTCTAGAGCCTTAGTGATAACACCAAATTTTGTGAGGTTTGTGGCCCTTATTTCGTTGTCAAATCTGCCCTTTTAAACTATTTTCCTCTCCTTTTTGTCATGTTTTTGAATAAACACGCCACGCTACGCTCTTAACTCAATTTTATCATCTTTTGCAGAATTTTTTTTGATTTTTGACTCATTCACAGCAAAAAGGCCCATCCCGGCCCACGAACGTGTTCCACCTGTATCGACTATCTTACCAGCCAGCTGACACGCTCGTTGCTCGACATAGGGCAGCACGATACACTACCGCGCGACACGGGGATTGTTGGTATGTATGCCCTGAGAGCCAATCATGTGATGATTGGTGGGGTACATTAAGATTGATTTGATAAACATAAAAGGCAAGCTTCCAATTCTTTCTGGTTCAGTCATATGAGATAGTGATAGAATAGATTGAATGTCTAGAGAATGACAGTACTCAATGACGTATGCCTTCAGGTTCATGACCTGAACGATGAGATCATACGGATGCTAAGAGTTTGTACATTCTTGTTATGTCCCTAGTCAGATGTCATTGTGGAAGGTAGATAGACAGCAATGACACACAAGACTAAATTGTGGTGTTGGTTGATGACAGAATCTTATTAGTCATGATATAGAGATATCAAACCAAACACATAGGTACTTGTTAGAGAACAAGTGTACCGGACAGACCCACCGTGAGTTTGACACATGGAACCATGAGATGGTAGTCACAGTCAGTACTCACAGTGATGGTGGTGAGTGTGATTCTTAGACCTGAAATCACTGCACTCAACACATGTCGTTGGGCACACTTTGACATCATTAAACGCAGTCCTGAAACATGGGTTGTTATAAAGGTGATGATTGGGTGGCTTTGACACATGGGGCTTTTGAGGGGTGAGTGATAGATATGGGATTTGTCCCTCCTGAGGGAGTTTGATATCCATGGCCACTTGATGAGTAGGATTGAGAAAGGCGTGCACGCATGTGTGAATCAGTATGTGATATTGATGTCATACATATCTCTTCCAGTCTACTCTGAGATCAAGGAAGTGAATGAACATTGACAGGATGACTGTTCCATGCCTTGAGTTCATTCGGGATATCAGTGACAAAGGAATTATACACTCGCTGTAACACCATTCACGGATTGTAGGATGAAAGTTGTTCTCCAACTTTCTACTTTCACTTGGGTAGCACTGATGTGTGACTAGGCACCACTCTTTGCTTGTGAAGTCATAAGTGTTATGAACTTTCACTGCCAACGTGAAATGGACCTGCAGGGTCACACACATAGGATTTAACCTGGAAGAGGATTTTTGTCCACAAAGCAATGTTTAGATTGATTACTAAAGGAGTTTAGTAGTTCAATTAAACACTCAATCAGTCGATGGCTCAATATCGTATGGTTCAAGGTGTTGGACAAATTGATTGGAGTATCAGATTGATTGAAATCGCAATTGACTAATTTTTCCCAACCTGTGCTCCCAACCGATCGGTTCATGTGATGAACCGGTCGGCTGAGGTTGCTGAACAGGTCAGCTGGAGTGTCCAGGCTGATCGGCTCATGCCCAGGTTGAAACGACCGGTTCAACGGTTGAACCGATCGGCTCAACTGGTGCAACCGACCAGTTGGGAAAAGTCATGTCGGCAAGATTTTTTTCCTTTCCTTTCAAATTGCCCAATTCGATTGGGAATAATATTGGTATTCGATACCAATTGGGAAAGAAACAAGGAAAGTCTTTTTGAGCCGGATTAGGACCATGAACCGATCGGTTCAGGGCACCAACCGATCGGTTGGAGTGCCCCAAACGGTCGGCTCAGGTCCAACCGATCGGCTCAATGGCTGAACCGATCGGTTCAGCAGTGAACCGATCAGTTTAGGTTGCGAGGTGGTTTCTTTTTGTGGAAAATTCTCGAACCCTTCTACTCCTGCTTTTAGTCCCGCATTGCCCGGGATGGAGAACCCTGTCTCATGACTCTCCTATATATATAGGGGTATTGGGGGCTTCTCAAAGTGCAGCTCAGTGCAACCAGTTGCTCTGCAAGTTGTCGTTCTCTCTGGTTTTGGTAACCGTGAGAGAGCCTGAGCAAGTGTTTCCCACAAAAGGGAGGTGCAGCAAGGGAAGGACAACTGCAGTTGCAACAGGAGGCAGGAGAGCGTGTTGGCGACTAGTACGTCAATAGGAGGGTGCGACTCCTTCCACTTCCTTGTGGGACAAGGAGAGTGGAGTTCCAGGTGGTCCGTGTGGACTACTACAGAGGCGGGAGGACACTGCCGCTTAGGAGGACAACTATCATCCGACAGTCCGGTTCGAGTAGGAGTTGTCAGTCCCGGTGCGACCAGGAGCTATACAGACACCGTCGAAGTCAGGAGTTGAAGACAGTGCATTGCGCGAGGTATTGTCGCCGAGCAAGCCTCGGGACAAGGTATGATTCCGCAAACCATCCTTTCCTATTATATAGACATTGACGCATTTCCTCGGTTTGGGTTGGGGCAGAAACTTTTTGTTTCCGCTGCCTTCTCTGTCTCCCCTAAAATCCAACAGGGATGTCGTGCAAGAAGGAGCAGACGAGTGATACGCCATTTACCCGACAGGGAGCCGGACTCACCATGACTACTGGAGCGTGTCGTGCGATACAAGCCACCCACCGGCAGGCGCCCACTCGTCACGACACCCGACAATGCTTACAGCCCGACACCATTGTGTCGGGCGACACGCATATCGGGCATCTCTGAATCAGCAAGGGTAGTGATGATGGAGGACACGTGGCACCCGGAGAACCACAACTTCTCCCAACTGCTTCCTATAAATAGCAGCTACAGGACTCCGATGGGACGGGTCAGAATTTCGTGAAAACTAACTTGGGAAAGCACCTGGAGCTAGCGTGTCGTGTCTCAGAGGTGTACCGGGCGATACTAGGTGAGCACTTCTCTGACCCGAGAGGGCAGGAATGGTTCACTTAGAATCCTCCCCGGTCACCGTAGTAGCCCGATATCGGCCGTCAAGGGCGCCTGATACGAGCAACCCGACACCCTAAGCAGTCTCTAGCCCGACACAATACCAAGCCCGATATGAGTCAACCGTCATGGCGTGTCGCCCGAGAGGGTGTGCCGCCC
Source organism: Alisma plantago-aquatica (assembly GCA_963693085.1). Lineage (NCBI taxonomy): Eukaryota > Viridiplantae > Streptophyta > Magnoliopsida > Alismatales > Alismataceae > Alisma > Alisma plantago-aquatica. The sequence continues at coordinate 165,538,267 of OY856415.1, forward strand.
GACACGACCATATCAGACATGAGCACCTCACACGATATGCCAGCCTATCATGACCTATCACCCGAGAGGGTGTGCCGCCTGACACAGGCATATCGTGCAAGGCTCCCGCCCCGTATCGGGCTACAAAAATCTTAGGATTTGCTGCTGCTTGTCGCTCTTCTAAATCAAGGAGGTGATGCTTATCTTTATCTTTTCCAGTCATTTACTTTCTTTACTTATGCAATGTAACCAAACCCTTTTATATAAATGATTATGCAAGTGGAATCAGAGGAGCGTTAAATATATGTTGCTTCATGTTTGGTTCCCTTTTGTTGGACGATTGCTTTGTTTAGCATTTGAACTCTAGCTTATATGCTTGGATCATGTTTTGACTGGCTATCGAATCGTGTTTCCCATTGCAGCAACCTCGAGAGAGGTGTTGTGGCTCTAGATTTTGGTCTGGTATGGGAGTACGAGAATGCCCAGGATTGGAGTTGCTTTAGTGATCTTTCCACGCTAACCAAAGATCAACATCCTTGAGAGAGGAGTTGATACTTAGTTAGAGGTACTCTCTTTGAGAGAAGGGGTGCAAGAAGTTCCTACTACCGCTTGTTTTACCGAAGCTTCCTCCTTCATTCCTTACTAATGCAATAGTGTTATCCTCTCTGTTTCCATTGCACAAAAACCCTAAAAACTGATAAACATCTAAAAAACCTTATATTTTTCCTTGTAGCTCCAGTTGGAGATAGTTTCCTTTGTTTTTATCGATTTTCGCATGTTGTTCCCCTTGAGAACTTTATCATTGTGTTGCTTCTACCGGAGTGTAACATGTTGATTCCGAGTTCTTAACACTACCACCCTTGTCCCTGTGGTTCAACCCCGATCACTACTTCGGACCCCGTCATCGTTGCGGGGGCCTAAGAGTCGGGTAATTTAAAAGTCTGACTACTTTTAATCCGCTCCTTTTGGACGCACGATTTAGGCCGGTCAACTTTTTGGCACCATTTCCGGGGACAAGGAAAAATGGTACTATTGAAGAACCAGAGTCTGATAACTACACTGTAGTGTCTCAAGCTTAGAAATGAGCTTGACAACACTCTATTTTCCTTTTTAATATTCTAACCTAAAATGAGTATGGAGTAGTTCGTATTATTTATACAAGTTTTCTAACTTGATTATACGTGTTATTCAGGTACTCAGGAAGGAAGAATTCTGCTCATCTGAGCACCGACATCGCTAGACATGCCACCTCACATTGAACCACCTCTTTCAGAGGGTGAGCGAAATGTGAGAGTTAGACCTCACTCGCCTCTGCATGAAGACAATGACCATTATGACGGCAACCCTCAACATGAAGATCCTGAAATAGAACAATTCGAGGATGACCATCGCCATGAGAGACGTCGTCATCACTGAAGACACAGAAGAAATCAAAACAACCAAGAACATAACCAGGGAGACAGTGACAGTGAGGATTCTAACGAAGAAGAAAAGACATCAGGGAGTTAGCTGCCACCAAGGCCAATAATTCAAGATGTCCGGTTGTCATCCCAAGGTTCAACGCAACCAACTTTGAGCTAAAACCATCTGTCATATCCATGATCCAGAACAAGAGTTTCCGAGGAAGTTCAAAGAATGATAATCCTTACCATCATCTAGATGCTTTTAAGAATATTTGTGATACGATTAAGATGCGGGGAGTCCCTCAGTTGGTCATTTATTGTAAGGGTTTTATCTTTTCTTTAGAAGACAAGGCTCTATCCTGGTACCTCGGGCTACCGCACCAAGCCTTTAACGGATGGAATGCACTGGCAGATGCTTTTGTAAACAAGTTTTACCCCATCGAGAAAACCGTCAGGAATAGACAGAGAATCACATCTTTCATGCAAAAGCCGAATGAGAATCTACACAAAGCCTGGGAATGGTATCAAGAATATCAGAGGGACTGCCCTCATCATAACTACAAGAAGGGTTTCTTGATAACCACCTTCTACAATGGTCTGACCCCTGAGGAAAGGGTTTCGCTAAATGCAGCTGCGGGCAGCGACTTTCTGGGGAAGAAGCCAAGAAGATCCAAAAAGATCATCAAGAACATGGCCGAGTTACAAGCCGACACCGACTATGATAGATCTGATAGAGGACATGCTAAGAAGTCCGCTAGAGAAGGGCCCTCCGTCGAATCCAAAGCTCTAGAGGCTATCACCTCACAAATCCAGAAGATAGCCACCAACATCAGACAATTGAAAGAATCAGGTGGAAAGGGAAAGAAACAAGTTGAGAAAGTTATGAAATGTGTCACCTGCAGAGAGGGTGACACGGTGTTGATAACTGTGATTACACCCGACCTGAAGAGTCGAGCAAAAGTGAATCTGAGGCAGAGGATGCCGAGAACGTCTCTTTTGTGAACTTTAAGAGGCCTGATCACCCTGGTTTTAACTATGGCAATAAGGATGTGGCTGAAAACTTGCATCAGCTGAATAACCCCACCAAGCAACCCCAAGGTCTTGAGAAAAGAAGGGGACAATGTCAGTTCACTAGAACTACCTCTTTCCAAATGAACAAGGAAAACTTCTAAGGACAAGGAAAGTACCAAGGTCACCAAGCGACTAACCCTAGTCAAGGCCAAGGTCAAGCTAAGGAACAAAGTCATGGTAAGAATTCAAACCAACCATACTTGGTAGGCCAATTGTTCGATTTTGTCAAAAAACAAGATACCATCAAAAACCAGCTAGCACAAAGCGTGCTGTCAAATTCAGAAGTTTTGAACACGATGCAAGTTCAGATGGCGAACATGCAGACGCACCAACGCCAAATCGATCAACAGTTGGCTCAGATGACTGAGATGATAAAGAATCCATCATGTAAGATACCCTCCAACACTGAATCTGCCAAGATGGAAGTGCTGAGATCAGGGAAGACAGTAGAACTCCATGAAGAAGTCAGACCCAATGAGCCTGAATCAAGGAATGCGGCTGACAATCCCACAGAAGAAGACAACTAACAAGCTCGTGTCAGAGAATCTGAACCAAGATCCTTTAAGGAACTGATTGCTAAGAGAAGTCCTTACTCTCCCAAGTTTCCTTTCCCTTACAAACTAATAAAGGCACACCTTAAAATGTGTTACGAGAAGTTTATGGAATCAGTAAAGAAGCTTCACCTCGAGATACCTTTTCTGGACGCTTTAGAGGAAATTCCGACCTACACTAAGTTTTTCAAAGATTTGATTACCAAGAAGAAAAGAGGAGGAAGAATCGAGACCGTGCATCTAGCTAGTATGTCCTCGGCTTTTGTCAAAGTAGATTTACCCAACAAGAAGAGAGACCCATGGGCTTTCACCATTCCTTTCTCCATTGGAGATAATGTCGAACGAAAAGGTCTTATTGATTTAGGGGCTAGCATCAACCTTATACCCCTAAGCCTCGCACAATGATTAGGTTTGACTGATATGGTCAAGACGAACATGAGGATTGAATTGGAAGACCATACCTTTAAAAGACATGTTGGTGTTGTTGAGGATGTACCGATCTGAGTGGGAAGTTTCTTCATTCCTTATGACGTAGTGGTCATTGATACTGTGGAGGACCCTAGCTTTCCAATCATCTTTGGACGCCCTTTCTTGGATACAGGAAGGGCGTTGATCGATGTTGTTGAGGGAGTAATCCCTCTAAGGGTCGGAAATGACCACTTAGATTTCAGAGTAAAGGATGCTATGAAGGGACCTTCCCTTCTAGAATCTGCTTACTTTGTTGAAAGCTACAACCAGTTTTGTGAAGAGGTGGAAGAGGATATCCTAATGGTTGACCCTCTTGTAAAAGCAATAAGCAATCAAGAGTCTGATCTTGAAAATCCAGAAGTTGTCGAGTTTCTCAACTATCTAAATCAAACTAATGAAGAACTGAGCGACGAAGAAGACGAAATAGAAACAATTAAGTTTGCCTCTCTAGAGGAGGTGCCAAAAGAAAAGGCACCCAAGGATAAACATGAGTTGAAGCAGCTACCTGAAGGGTAAAAGTATGAATTTCTAGATCAAGAGGAGAGAAATCCTATCATAGTGAATGCTCATCTTACAAAGGACCAATTGGACAAACTTCTTGAGGAGTTAAGACTCCACAGGCAGGCTATAGGATACTCGGTAGAGGATATCAAAGGTCTAAGCCCTACTTTATGTATGCATCACATTAACTTGGAGGAATCTTCTACGCCTCTGGCTCAACCGCAGAGAAAAATGAATCAGATGCTAAAAGAATTTGTGAAGAAAGAAGTAATCAAATTGAGGGATGTTGGGATCATTTACCCGATCAATGACAGTAACTGGGTGAGCCCGATCCAGTAGTACCGAAGAAAGGAGGTATAACCGTAGTTAAGGGAGATAAAGGTGATCAAGTGGCAGTTCAGACCATCACATGATGGAGGATGTGCATTGACTACCAGAAACTGAACCAAGCCACAAAAAAGGATCATTATCTGCTTCCTTTCATTCATCAAGTTCTTGAAAGATTAGCACATCATGATTGTTTTTATTTTTTGGATGGTTTTTTAGGGTTTTATAAAGTCCCCATCTTACCAGATGACCAGGAAAAGACTATTTTTACCTATCTCTATGGCACCTACACCTTCAGAAGAATGTCTTTCGATCTTTGCAATGCTCCCGCAATGTTTCAGTGTTGCATGATATCGATGTTCTCAGATATTCTGGAGGATATCGTGGAAGTTTGCATGGACGAATTTTCTGTCTATGGAAAGGACTTCGATGCCTACCTGAAAGACCTCTCTCTAGTCTTGAAACGCTGCGAGGAAAGAGTTTGGTCTTGAATTCGGAGAAGTGTCATTTTATGGTACGAGAAGGCATCATGCTAGGGCATAAAGTCTCGAGGCACGGCATCGAGGAAGATGTTAGCAAGGTTGAAGCCATTTCCAAGCTTCCTCCACCAAAGTCTGTAACGGGAGTGAGGAGTTTCCTCGGGCATGCGAGCTACTACTGAAAATTTATAAAAGACTTCTCAAAGATCTCAAAACCGTTGTCCAACCTTCTGGTAAAGGATGTTGAATTCAATTTCTCTGATGATTGTCTGATCACTTTTAAGGCCTTAAAGGATGCTCTTGTCTCACTGCCTATCCTTCAAGCTCCAGACTGGGGGTTACCTTTTGAGCTTATGTGTGACGCCAGTGACTATGATGTAGGAGCAGTCCTCGGTCAAAAAAGGACAAAAAGCACCATGTAATTTGCTACACTAGTCACACTCTCTATGAAGCTCAGGTGAATTATATGACTACAGAAAAGGAGATACTCGTGATAGTCTTCGCTTTCGACAAATTCAGATCTTATCTTATCGGAGCAAAAGTTAAAGTCTACACAGACCATGGGGCAATAAGATATCTCATGCAGAAGAAGGATAGCAAGCCCAGGCTGCTGAGGTGGGCTTTGTTACTATAAGAGTTCGACCACGAGATCGTTGATAAGAAGGGTGCGGAGAATGTGGTCGCCGACCAGTTATCTAGGATCATGGTGGAAAAGCAGAAGGAACCGCCTATTAACGACAACTATGCTAATGAATCCTTGCTGATGATTGAAACCAAAGATGAGAATTTACCTTGGTTTGCAGATATTTGTAATTGTCTTGCCTACGGAGAGTTGCCCCCTGATATAACCTATAATCAAAAGAAGAAGCTTTTTGCGGATGTAAAGAATTACTATTGGGAAGATCCTCTCCTCTTCAGAAGATGCATAGATAACCTATACAGAAGATGTATCCCCGACGAAGAGGTCCCAAACATTCTAAAAGAATATCATGCCTCCCCATATGGAGGACACCTAGGGAGCGAAAGGACCGCCGCCAAAGTGTTCTAATCGGGTTTTCAATGGCCCGCCTTGTTCAAGGATGCTACAAATTATGTAAAGGTTTGTAAAGAATGCCAATCAACAGGAAACATTGGAAGAAGAAATGACATGCCTATGGCCAACTGGGTCGAAGTGGAGATATTTGATGTATGGGGAATTTACTACATGGTTCTATTTCCCCCATCAAAAGGATACCAGTACATTCTAGTGGCAGTGGATTATGTGTCTAAATGGGTGGAAATTGTTGCCACCCAAATGTGCGACTCGAAATCAGTAATCAAGTTGTTCGAGAGGACTATTTTCCCTCATTTCGGAGTACCTCGTATTGTAATAAGCCACGGTGGATCGCATTTTGGAGAAAAACAGTTCGAAGCGGTCCGACAAAAGTATGGAGTTAAATGCAAAGTTGCTACGCCCTACCACCCACAAACTTTTGGGCAGGTAGAGGTTTCGAATAGACAGATCAAGCAGATTTTAGAGAAGACTGTCAACCCCACGAGGAAAGATTCATCGACAAAGCTTGACGACGCACTTTGGGCCTACATAACTGCATTTAAAGCACCCATTGGAACTACTCCTTACAAGTTGATTTATGGGAAATCATGTCATCTACCTTTAGAGATTGAACACAAGGCCATGTGGGCGATTAAGTTCTTGAATATGGATCTGGAGAAGGCAGGAGAAAAGAGATATATGCAGTTGCAGGAACTCAAAGAGTTGAGAATGCATGCCTACGAGAATGCAAGGATTTACAAGCAAAGGACAAAGGTGTGGAATGATGCCCACCTGAGGAAAAAGGATGTAAGTGAAGGTGACAAATTTTATTATTTAAATCTTCCATTCGTCTTTTTCCTGGTAAACTACAAACAAGGTGGTCCAGACCATTCACCGTAGCAAAGATATATTCGTCCAGAATGATGTAGTTGTATGATAAAGATGATCCATCCAAAGTTTTTCAAGTGAACGGGCACAGGGTAAAAAGGTTTTATGAAGATGAAGCGTTCGCAAGAAGGACAGAGATCAATGTGCAAGATGTGGAAACCACTGAAGGCAAAAAGTGAAGGATCTGGAGTTGTCGAGCTGATGACGCTAACTACAACGCTCTTCGGGAGGCAACCCGAGTTTTACTTTTCTTAGAATAGGATGTTATTTCCTTTCCCGCAAGAGAAACATTATGAACATTATGATTGTAATAAGGCCCGAGTCGGTGCATTTGTTACATGCTCTGACTTTTCTGTTTTATGGGCCACTGCTCTATTTTATGGGCATTGATGAGTAATACTATCTGAGGCTGGGAACTTCTCTTAAGGCCAATGATGTTTTACCCATCAATTGCATTTTCCTTCGCTTTGTTTTTTTTGTTTTTTTCATGAATCTTGTTCTAAAACCTTTTATCGGGCAAAGCATACTATGTTCCCTGACCAAATCGTGCAGAAAAACTCAGTGGCACGCAAGATGCACCTGTATCGGGTGTCGCAATCTAGCTATGAGTTGTGTCGGATGACACGCCCGGGCGGCGAGCACCCGTATCGGGCAGCAGGAGTAATTACCCTTGATTAGACGGATGGGATTGCACATCTCGGGAATGATTTGTCTCAACGGCCCACACGCACCCTGGATTTACCCGTTTTACCCCCAGTTGGGATTGATATATATAGTACAGAAGTTTAACTGTGTCGGGCTACTGCATTTACTTTTCACCTACTCTCGTATCGTGCAGTAATTCCTCTCCTTGCTCTCATGTTGCTCAACCTTACTTCTGCACTCGTATCGCGCAAGATAACTTAAGCAAAGGTATTGCCCGACAGCCATATCATTTTCCTTTCCCAACACGACCTTCGTATCACACACCATCGTATCGGACCTATGACTTAGTTAATTTTCTTTTATCGCCCGACACATGTGTCGCGCGACACACCTTTGACGTGTTTGACTGATATGCTGCCAGGTAAAAATCCGTGTCGCCCAACGCGTGTCGCTTTGTTAGTTTTTGTTGTCAGGCGACACGATTTCCGTCAGAACAACCCTATTGGGCACCTCTCGCCACATGGCCATGTCGCCCAATACGCCTTGAATGGTAAGTGTATCGGGAACTAGCTATATCATCCATTCTTGTATCGGTCAGCGGCGGGCGACACCTTCTTAGGAACAGACGTATCGGGCATGAGCCTACGGCGAATTTTGAAAGTTTCGTATCGCCCGACACAGGCATATCGGGCAGGCATAATATCACGCAGTTTTGATGCCTGATACAGATGTGTCGAGTAGCTTTTGTATCGAGGTGAACTTCTCTTATCGTTCTATCAGTTTGCTTTTGAACATCGATATCGACTTTAAGTCTTTACCTATCTAATTAACTTGTCTTATGACAACAGAAATTGCTCGTACAAAGCAAACCATCGTTCATGTTGACAAACACGGTCGGAGGATCGACACCGAGGACATAGACGAAGCTACTATAGTCAGGCAGAAATGCCCAAATCCGGAGGCAGTTGGGCCATCCACAACTGAAAAGAGAGCAAGTACAGAAGAAGTAACATCCCCAACAACAGTTTCAACTGTGGCGGCAGAACCCCTGGATCATACACCAAGAAGGTTCGTTCCTAGAGATAATGAGCATGGGTTTTGGTACTCAGAATTGGCAACAAAACTCTATAGGTCGAGCAGGTTCTACCACCATTCATCCTTTCTTCAGCTAGGCATATTCGACAGGCTCAAAAATGTCCTGGCTGCAGTAGGACTACGGAAGATCTACTTCAGCAACTCCGCCTCCTACACTAAACTCACCAGAGAGTTCATGTCATCTCTCCACCGAGTGCAGAATAGACCCAAATAAATCGAAGAATACAGCAGAGTAGATAGACTGTAGAGGCGGCTTTACAACTCAGAGCATGTCATCTCTGAAAAGTTTCTCAATGAGATCTTCTCCTCCATCAAGGAGGAGAAGGAACATCTAAATAACAGTGTGAGGATCACCGAAGGAGATGGGTTCAACCGCGTGGAACTCTGGAGGAGGCTGACCGGTGAGTCATCATACAAGCTGGGAAGCAAAGTGGCGGTGGTGCATCCTGCTTCTAGAGGATAGTGCACAAGCTGGTAGCATGCCTGCTCTTCAGCAAAAATGAGTCTAGCAATGTCTACACCGAAGAACTCCATCTCATGTGCATGTGATGGAGGGCAGGGTGATCAACCTGGGGTGCTTTTGCTGAATAGGTTGTACCCAATAAAGGATGCCACCAAGGAGTACTACACGGGTGGCATCATCAACCTGATCGCAGTCGGGTTAGGGTACCCACGTGATCCGCGCAGTCTCTCAAGGACAAGGGGCGACGAGAAGATCGACCTCAAGTTCCTGATGCGATGATTTTGAGTCGCATTTATAGACCTTTTTCATATGTGTTTTGTGCTCTAATTACTCATTTTTATGGATAATATTGCATAATTCGCTCATTTCGGTCTTTGCCTTCATATTATGTCAAATCCCGTCTGTTTTACTATTTTGAGAATTATTTATTATAATATTATTATTTGTGTGGATTTACTTGGTCTTGTTGTGAAATTTTAGAAAAAAACAAGTATTTTCTTCCGTCGATACCATCGACGGAAGTCGATACCATCGACCAAGCCATAGGTTGCCAGCCGAGAGGAGCAGCACAGAGTCGATACCATCGACACTCAAGTCGATGGTATCGAGATCCCTTCAGGTTGCTGGTGAGGAAACTGTCGATACCATCGACCCAAGTCGATGCCATCCACACATGGAGAGCTACAGCGTCGCTAAACGACAACAACTGATGCTAAAGAGAGTCGATACCATCGACCCAAGTCGATGGTATCGATATGACCACAGGCACTCAGACTAAAAGAAAGGAAAGCTGCCGCTAATACACTGGGTCGATACCATCGACCCGCGTCGATGGTATCGACGCCGGCAGATATGCGTTGGATCTGTTTTGATCTCGATCGGACGGCTGTTGTTATTTGATGACCTAATTAGGGACTTATACCTAATGACGGCCGCCCACACGAGATCATATCTCAATTTGCATTGCACGAGTGCCGGGGAAGGAGAAAAAGGAGAACGGAGGCCAGAAGCTCATCCTGGGTGATTCGGATGCTGCCGAAGACGAATTCCACCACCGACAGGCGGGGAAGCTCGTATTCTACGCCAAGGATCTACCGGTTCTTCTCCGTTCAGGGGTTTTCCCACTTGTTTCATGTTTTTCTTATGAATTCCCCTATTTCTACCATGTATTCGTGTGAGATGAACATGAGAGGCTAGAACCCTCCATCTTTAGGACCGGGAGTAGCCCGGGAATGCATTGTATGACAATTTTATATTGATAATTCATATTTTCTCTCTCAAATCCGTGGTATAGATTCATTTTCTCCATATATATTGTTATGCTTGATCACCATAATAATAACTTAATGCCCTTAATCACTTCGACACAAGGATTAACGGTTGAAAAGAGATGAAATCTACATTAATCAATAAAACCCTTGACAAAGGAGCTGTAAAATTAATGGTGGGAACTGAGAGACCGTTTATAATGCGCTTAGTTTAGGGGAATGATTACTACGACGGTGGAATCAACCTAGACCTAAGTAGTGAATTACACCACGACAGTGGGTAATTCTGTTTTCAGGCCACTACCCGGATAAAGAGAGAAGAGTGAGGAATTATATAAAACCTATTACAATGTTGACCCACGGTGAAACCACAATCCTAAAGATATCCTTTTGAATTGATTAAATTAACCTTTAATTAATTGTTTTCTTTATTTCATTTTATTTTCTTTGAATTTTGACAACAAACCTTACTTTGTTATTTGGCCTAGCTGATTGCGATTAGTTAGTAGAAGTCTCCAATAATTCACGTGTCCCTGAGTTCGACTCGGGCCTCACAAAGGCCTATATTACTCGACGCGTATACTTGCGTTTAAGCGCGTAGTAAAATACACGTCAAGTTTTTGGCGTCGTTGTCGAGGATACGGCGAATTATTGGCACTTTGAGTGCTAAGAGCGGCCACTCTAGGCCACATTTTTTTTATTTTGAAATAATTTTAAATATTCTTAAATTTATCTATAATTGTGTTTACTCGTTCAAAGCATAGTACTGAACCCCGATTTTCTTATTTCAGGTACTTTGCATGGTGCATACACGTAGCACAGACTACGCGAATCGCACACCTGAGGTTCCATCTCCGGGACCAGAGGACGAGGACAACTACGAGCAAGATCACCAAAGCGACATCGATTCTGAATCTGAGCAAGAGCAAGTAGAAGAAATGGTCGAACCACAGACGATATGGGAGAAGATCAAAGCGTCTTCTTCATCAGCTTCAAAGGGGCCTATAAAGAAGCAAGGGGTCAACATTCCAACCTACAAGATCGATCCAGCATTGATTAACTTGGTTAAATCAAACGCATTTCACGGGCTGAAGAATGAGGATCCAGTGGCACACATTAGTCAGTTTGTTGAAAATTGCGATATGGTGAAGATAGATAGGTTCCCACAGGATGTTCTGTACCTCAAGTTATTCCCAAGTTCCCTGGCAGGAATAGCGAGAGAGTGGCTACATAACCTCGACGATGAGTTTGTCGAATCATGGGATCATATGGTAGAGGTTTTCTTCGAGTGGTTTTTCCCTCCTGAGAAGACCAATGACATGATTAGGAAGATTCACAATTTCACCCAACAGGCGGGTGAGACATATTCTAAGACCTGGGAGCGATTCCAGGTTATGTTGAGGAGGTTCCCACATCATGGGCTGGACAGGGAAACGCAAGTGAAAATCTTTTATTTTGCTCGCTCCGAGCACGATAGAAGTAATCTTGATTCAGCCGGATCCGGATTCTTTCTGAATAATATGGATACCAGATGTTGGGAGATATTAAAGAACATGGCTAGGAAACAGTCATGGGGCGACAGAGGTGCAGTGGAACAGGTCAAGGCTGCCGGTGAATCCAGAATAGTAAGGGAGCTGAACGATAAGTTAGATCTTCTAGCCAAGAAGCTGCTAACTAAGAAAGATGCATCTGAAGATGAGGAGGCCCAAGTGAAATTCATGCAACAACAGGGCTATAGAAACAATGACTATGCATGGAGGAAAGATAAAAAGTTTTCATGGAAGGATTCAAATAATTTTCTACAGGATTCGGATGCCAAGCCACAGTAGAAAGCTGAGGACAAGAACACTGAATTACTAAGTCAAATGGTCCAGCAAAACCAAGAGATGATGGCCATGTTTGGAAAACAATTACAATCTCAAGGTGATATCTTAACCAAGTTTGGGCAGACGCTGCAAAGCCATGGAGCACAAATGCGGGCATTAGAGACCACTGTGGCACAGATTTCGAGTGAAGTGGCATCCATCAAGCACGCCAATCAACAGACACCAGCCAAGAATGCAAATGTGGCTCAGGCACACCATCAAGTCAAGTACATGTCTGTGGTAAGCACTGAGGAGGAATCTCAGGTGCAAGAAGTTGTAGAAAAAAGAAAAATGACTTTCAATGTGGATGCAACACCGACGATACCATATCCACGCACGTACTATGGATTGCCGGGCAGAAACCCTTTCTTCAGAAAATCACAAAGAGTTGTGAATATTGTATCTCCATGTAGGCAAGAAGATGAATTGCAGGTTGAGAGAGAAACCACAACAAGCTGTTACTATTGAGGATGTTTCACTAAAGACCACGTCCGAGAGAGTGATTGAAGCAAGCTTAGGGGAGGTACCCCCGAAAAGCTCATATGTGCCACCTCACAGGCGTGTTGATGCAGCTGATGTTTCAGATCCGGTGAATTCTAAGTCCAAGAAGGAGCATCGTCATTTTAAAAAATTTCTGGAGATATTCCGAAAACTCCACATCAATATTCCATTAGTGGAGATGATAGAGAAAGTACCCGCCTATGGGAGGTTCATCAAGGAAATCATCAATAAGAGGAGGCGGATAAAAGACGATGAAATTTATTGGATGAATGAGACGGTGAGCTCTATGATTCACGGGAGTTCACCAAAGAAGAGAAAGGACCCAGGAGGTTTTTACATACCGTGCTCAATAGGTGGTCAACATTTTCCTAAAGCGCAATGTGATTCTGGTGCTAGCATAAATCTCATGCCTTTGGTGACATTTCAAAAGTTGGGGTTAAAAGAGATAAAGAGGTCAGCCACAACAATTGAATTGGCGGATGGGTCTACTGTGAGACCCTATGGAGTATGTGAAGATGTTCTAGTCAAAGTGGATAGATTCATATTTCCGGTGGACTTTGTCGTCATGGATATGCCACCACTCCAAAGCTGTGAAATTCTTCTAGGAAGACCGTTTCAAGCAACAGCGGACGTCGTGACTGCCTTAGGGAGAGGTACTTTGTCCTTGGGAATTGGAGGAGATTGATTTGAATTCAAATCACCGCATGATCCTCTAAGTGCAGTCTCCAATGTGAAAAGATGATGAGCTTCATATTGTCTATCCTAAGACGTTAAATAAGGGCGCTTGTTGGGAGGCAACCCAACCATTGGTATATTAGGATAGTTTAGTTGTAGTTATAGATTGCTTTTATTTCGTTTAAATTTTAGTTTAAAGAAGATACCTTGATCCGTTTGTTCAATGTGCAGGCACAGGCAGGGTCGATACCATCGACACACAGGTCGATCGTATCGACATGGGTTCAGGATTGACCGCTGCAAAAATCGCACTGAGTCGATACTATCGACGCCCCCGTCGATGGTATCGACATACCTACAGGCAGGTCGCAACAAAATGTCGATGGTATCGACATGCCAGTCGATACCATCGAGATCTCTGGAGAAGTTCAGACGAATTTTGCTCAGTCAACTCGATACCATCGACGGCTTCGTCGATGGTATCGACATGATCACAGGTTGAATGAAACAAAACGGCAGTGTCGCAATAAAAGCTGTCGATACCATCGACCTTCGTCGATGGTATCGACATCCATGTCACCGATCCGCGCCAAGGCATCGACAATGATTGCGAGTCCACATCAGCGATCCAGATGCTGCGTCGATACTATCGACTTCCATCGATGGTATCGACAGGTCAGCAATCCGGGTTTCTCGATGCAGCAAACGTCAGCCATCGATACTCGCGAGGGAGGCGGATACCAGCGAGACGTGTCGATACCATCGACGCGCGTCGATGGTATCGACGGGTTAACAGTGGCGCCGACCAAGTCTATTTAAGGAGACTTGCAACGTCATTTGACGTCACACCTTCAGAGCAAGCATCCTCCTTTGCGCCGAGCACTCCCCCGAGCCCTCCAAGACTGAAGAGAAGTGACATCGAGCGAGGATCTTCACCGAGCGGAGAATTTCTTCTCCATCTTCACCGACCTCTCTTCTTCTAATCCCATCTTCTCGCAACCATGGTGCATGTCACCGGAGCTTCGTCATCGCGCACAAATCCCATGGAGATCGAGGAGTTCGTTCCTCCCCCGACCGCTTCCGTTCCTTGCCCACGCCTGATTCACCCTTCCATGGAGGCAAGGAAGGTCTACGAGGAGGTTATGAAGCGGAAGATTGAGCCGACCCAGTATGTGGACTGGGGCATGCTTCAGGAGCTTGGTTTCGAGGCCAACTTGGCCTATGTGCTTCACGGACAAGCATGTCACACCAGCCGACGTCCCGACGAGCTGCAGTACCATGCGGACGGGCAGCCGTTTTTCGGCGAATGGGCCACCTACAAGGAATTGGTGGCGGCGTTTATGGCGTCCCTTGACGTTTGTGTCGTGCCAAACGACATGGTGGCATCGGATCGTGAGTGGATCAGGGGTCGGGTGTCCTTCTGGCTGTTCAACAACAACTACAACATCACGCCGGTCCAGTTCAATAAAATCTCTAATTGGAACCACTCCCAACATGATCACTGACGTCCGGACTCCCGCACCGACTACGACAAGATCTTCGTCGAGCTAGTTACGGTGCTGGCAGGAAAGACTGTGAGCTACCATAATGCAGTGGTAGCAGACTTTGAGCACCCGTTCGTCCGGGTCCTTCACCGGATGTTGAGCTTGACGTTCTTCGCTCGGAGTGATTTGGCGTTGAGCAAGTTTCAGGAGAGTGATCTCTTCTTCCTCTGCGCACTCCTGAAGCGACAACCATGCAACTGGGGGGCGTTCTGGCTACAGTGCGTCCTGGCGGTGAAGAGGAGTACAAGGAAGGCTCCGATCCATTTTGGTGGGCTCATCACCAAGTTGGCATCCTACTTGGGGCTGAATTTTCAGTCCATGACTCCGATTTCCACAAAAGAGTAAGGTGAACGTGCAACACTTGCACCGTTCAAACCTTATCCTTCTCCGGGATGGGTTGGCGTACGCACATTGCCACGTCAACCAAGCTTATCAGGAGCGCTCACTGTCGCACGACGTCGTCAACATCGAGGGCGCACAACATTTCAGGTGGCCAATCATAGCCATCAAGTCCTCCGAAGAAGAAGGCGGCAACGACGAGCAAGGAGGCGAGGCTGAGGAGGAAGAGGAGGCTTTCACACCTCTTCGTGCACGTGTAGCGCCACGGAAGCATCCTAGGATGCATCCGGGTGCGTCTTCATCATCACAGCCCCCGCCGCCATTACCACAGCCCTCGCAAGCAGGCGAGGATCCCAACTCCATGTAGGGAATGTACACAATGCTGCAGGATATACAGCAGACTCGGCAGCAGCACATGTCTATGTATACCGGTATTCATGATACTACGAGCCGGTTACTTGATAATCAACGGGCTATGTTCGAGAATGAACGTATCCTCCTCGCCAACCAAGAACAGATACACAACCGGTTGCAGCGGATGGAGATGCAATAGGAGCCCTTTTATGACCATTACTGGAGTCATGACTACTTTGGAGGCTATCCACAGCCTCCGCCGAGGACCCAATATGATCCAAGCTTCCAGGGGGAGTATCCGTCTTGGGATCCTACGGCCCCGCAGTACCCGCCTCCGCCTCCACAGGATTGATCAGGGTATCTCTGTTCCACCCTTAGGTTTGTTTTTGACTATGAGGCCATAGTCGAATTCAAGCTTAGGGGGGTAGCTGGAACAGCTCTATCTTTTCTTTTGTTGTTTTTAGTTTTTGCTTTGTTATTTGTTTCTTGCAGTTTTAGTTTTTGTTTAGGATCCACATCTATCTAGTGTAACTGTGGATGTCGTAAAAGTTGTCATCTCGCTGTGTTTTCATGGGAAATTTAAGGGAATTTTAAAATTGTTGTGTCTTTTGGATAGCTTGACTTGGTTGTCCTTGGGGAACTTATCCGATGAAAATGATTGATTATGTCAACTTTAAAACAATATGTCACACCTATACTCCCTTTGACTCATGAAAAGTGGATAGTAACGGTTGTTTGAGCCTAACCTAACCAAATGGTAATGAGACCTTAATTGGATATAAGAGAGAGAATCCTTTGAATCACTACACATGTCAGTAAGGAGGGACACATAATACTCTTCTAAGGTTCAGTAATCTAATCTTGTGATCATTCCACTTCATTTTTCCATAATCCACCTAAGAATTGTAAGTAAAGCACAGTTTTAATTCCTTCTTGTGTGCATAGCATTTAGATAGGAATTGCATTGATATTTTCCATACTTTTGCATAAAAAGAGAAAAATATAGGGATTTATGCACATTACCTTTAGGTGCATGCCATGTAGTTGCACTCATGAAACTCATGATTTCCATGCATAAAGTACACCATGTATCTCAATTTCTCTTAAAAAGTGATCTAAACTGTTCCATACCTTCAAAATAGTGCAAAGACTTCCAATCATGAAGAAATTAGCCAAAACATGTATCTCTAAGCAATTATGGATATGTGGGATAAAAGAAAGAAAAAAAAAATCTGAAAAGAAAAAGAAAAAAAAAAGAGAATTTAGAAGAAAATGGAATAAGAGGGAGAAAGGAACATGATATCACATGCATTACAGGAAAATTGAGTACATGA
Organism: Alisma plantago-aquatica; assembly: GCA_963693085.1. Lineage (NCBI taxonomy): Eukaryota > Viridiplantae > Streptophyta > Magnoliopsida > Alismatales > Alismataceae > Alisma > Alisma plantago-aquatica. Next base: position 165,555,050 of record OY856415.1, read on the forward strand.
TGTGGCTTAATTAGATTTCCATCTTATTTTGAGGTGGGAGGTTAGTGCATGCATCATTTCACCCAATTTTAGGCATTAGGGCATTTCTAATGTGCATTTGCATCATTTAGGACATTTTGTTTTTATGCATATTGAAATTGTGCAATACTTCCAAGTTCTTCCATGAACCACCCATTCCATCCACCCGTTGCTCGGATTGGTAGGCCACCGTGAATTTCTCCTCACTAATGATTATCAGGAGAACTGCTTTCATGTAGATGGTAGTTAAGGGCAAGCAACGTAGTGTAGGCGATCACAAGATGCACCAATGATGAATCGGCGAATTTTATTATGTTAACTGCCTTATGTGATAGTGTTCATCGGTTTGAAGGACAATTTCTCTTATTGACGATTATTTTCGCCTTTAGGGTAATTACTGTTATGTGGTTAGAGAAGGCCGGTTTGATAACGTTCAGTGGGAGTCACATGGGTTATGGGTTGGTGTGTTGATTTTTAGTTGACATCTGCAATTCTATTCTAAGGATTAGTTGCTCGAGGGCGAGCAATGTTTAAGCTTAGGGGAGTTTGATGCGATGATTTTAAGTCGCATTTATAGACCTTTTTCATATGTGTTTTGTTCTCTAATTACTCATTTTTATGGATAATATTGCATAATTTGCTCATTTCGGTCTTTGCCTTCATATTATGTCAAATCCCCTCTGTTTTACTATTTTGAGCATTATTTATTATAATATTATTATTTGTGTAGATTTACTTGGTCTTGTTGTGAAATTTTAGGAAAAAACAAGTATTTGCTTCCGTCGATACCATCGACGGAAGTCGATACCATCGACCAAGCCATAGGTTGCCAGCCGAGAGGAGCAGCACAGAGTCGATACCATCGACACTCAAGTCGATGGTATCGAGATCCCTTCAGGTTGATGGCGAGGAAACTGTCGATACCATCGACCCAAGTCGATGCCATCGACACATGGAGAGCTACAGCATCGCTAAACGACAACAACCGATGCTAAAGAGAGTCGATGGTATCGAGATGACCACAGGCGCTCAGACTAAAAGAAAGGAAAGATGCCGCTAATACGCTGGGTCGATACCATCGACCCGCGTCGATGGTATCGACGACGACAGATATGCGATGGATCTATTTTGATCTCGATCGAACGGCTGTTGTTATTTGATGACCTAATTAGGGACTTATACCTAATGACGGCCGCCCACACAAGATCATATCTCAATTTGCATTGCACGAGTGCCGGGGAAGGAGAAAAAGGAGAACGGAGGCTAGAAGCTCATCCCGGGTGATTCGGACACTGCCGAAGACGAATTCCACCACCGACAGGCGGGGAAGCTCGTATTCTACGCCAAGGATCTACCGGTTCTTCTCCGTTCACGGGTTTTCCCACTTGTTTCACGTTTTTCTTATGAATTCCCCTATTTCTACCATGTATTTGTGCGAGATGAACATGAGAGGCTAAAACCCTCCATCTTTAGGACCGGGAGTAGCCCGGGAATGCATTGTATGACAATTTTTTATTGATAATTCATATTTTCTCTCTCCAATCCGTGGTATAGATTCGTTTTCTCCATATATATTGTTATGCTTGATCACCATAATAATAACTTAATGCCCTTAATCACTTCGACAGAAGGATTAACGGTTGAAAAGAGACGAAATCTACATTAATCAATAAAACCCTTGACAAAGGAGCTGTAAAATTAATGGTGGGAACTGAGAGACCATTTATAATGCGCTTAGTTTAGGGGAATGATTACTACGACGGTGGAATCAACCTAGACCTAAGTAGTGAATTACACCACGACAGTGGGTAATCCTGTTTTCAGGCCACTACCCGGATAAAGAGAGAAGAGTGAGGAATTATATAAAACCTAATACAATGTTGACCCGCGGTGAAACCGCAATCCTAAAGATATCCTTTTGAATTGATTAAATTAACCTTTAATTAATTGTTTTCTTTGTTTCATTTTATTTTCTTTGAATTTCGACAACAAACCTTACTTTGTTATTCGGCCTAGCTGATTGCGATTAGTTAGTAGAAGTCTTCAATAATTCACGTGTCCCTGAGTTCGACTCGGGCCTCACAAAGGCCTATATTACTCGACGCGTATACTTGCATTTAAGCGCGTAGTAAAATACACGTCAGTTCCTCATGAGAGACGGAATCATCAAGAAGGAGGGGTGAAGCTACTTCTACAAATTCACAAGAAGAAGCACCCTCCTTCCGCTTCCTAGCTGTGCCAACTACGACGCAGAGAAACTGGTCTTCACCAGCATAGATATCGAAGCGGTGGCAGTCAAAGCCGCTTACGCCGCCACCACCAGAATACAAGAGAGGGCAGCTGCAAGAGGAAATCCAATTCCTCTTAACACCCGGCAGGACAAATCATCCACAACTCCTACCAAGCCGCCCACTGCTCCAAAGCCACCGACGACATCAATTGATTGAGCTATCGTTGCTCCTACCATCCCAGCCACAATCACGACAATATTTTCTATGGCAGAAAAAGAATAGGCAATGGTCGAGGTCGCCGAAGCAACTGGGGCAGAAAAAACCATAAAAGCCCTGAGGGAAGCTGTCGTGGAAGAGACAGCCACAACTTCTGAACATTCTGTGGTGGACTTAGGGGCAGAAGAAGAAGCGTAGCTGGACGCCATTAATAGGGTGTTCTCCGAGATATTAGAGATGGAACTCGGAGCTGCACAGCTTACGCCGACACCTCTGTCGGTGTCTCCCGTAGCAGCTGTTGAGGAGGTCACTGACAACAGAGAAGTGGAGCAACATCTACCCACACCGCGTCTGTCTCCACCACAACAAGAAGGTGAGGTAGAGACGGTCGCAAAAGTGTCGACGCCTCACCCTCAAGCATCCACCTCGCGAACAGTGCCGATCGAAACTACCCCAAGTGAGGCGACACACTCGTTGGGTAGATCTTCATGCGGGAGGAGTGTCGTGAGGATGCGAGGGAGATCTGCAGGAGCCCCTCTGTCACTTGGATAGTTGCTGGGAAATGAACTCGACAACTTGTGGGAGGTAACAGAAAGCCACTCTACTACTTTTTCTTCGCTCACCCGCAAGTTTTCCATTTTCCAACAGAGGTTGAACAGCTAGGAGTGGCAACTGCTGACTCTAGTTGGGCTTCCCGACCAACTAGAGGCACTCAACGCCACACTTCAGCAGGCCTTCCAGCACCTTGACGTGATCGAGGAGAGGCTAAAAAGGGGAGACGACCATCCACGCCCAAGGCAGCCGAGAAGTTCTCCATCGCCCCCTGGCTCAGGCTCTCAGCCCTCCTCGTCAGAATCCTCATCCAGATCGTCGTCCACTTCCTCCTCCAGCGGGCCATCCCCAACGCCCGAGGAAGGGACACCACAAAGGTCAGCCAACGGAGCTCTAGTAGGATAGGCGAGCTCCCACGGTCTGGATGAAGCAACTCCCTCAGTCCCCCTAGACGAAGCTGAGGATGATAATGAAGAAATCAGTGTCGGGGAGGACTCTTCTAAAGAATCTGAGGGAGAAAGGGGGGACATTTGTGTTGCCAATGAAAGACACCCCACCAGAGGAAGACGCTCGATGGAAGACGAGTTCTCTGCATCGTCAGAGATACCTTCCTTCAAGATGGCCGACTTCGATAGAAGGGTCATCGGCTACCTATCAATCAGAGACTAGAAACTACTGAACAAGGTCCTCAGGTCACAGGCAGATGAAAAAGACGTCGTCTGGAGCGACGGCTACTTCTTTGTACGACGGGGAGCACTCAGAAGCATATTCCGCTCACCAGCCATCGTCGGAAAGAAGTTGTTCAGGGTCCTACAAGGTGCGATAATAGAGAATATCAGCACCGGGATAGGTCGGAGAACAATATACAACGCCACCCTGACCTTGGCAACAAGATTGATGATGGGAGTACCAGACTCCATCACGGTGTCTAACATGCTGTGACACATCAAAGAGCACAACATGAACATCGTGTTGGCCCCGTACAAGCACCACAACATATGGTTCATGTGTGTGGTAGACCTCTGGAACCACGACGTCCAGCTCCTCAGTTGTTGGAACAAGGAGGTGCCACGCTCAGGCCTTATTTTCAGTCACCCAGAGGACAAGCATCTCAGGCTTCTACCTCTATGTCTTCTCTGAGCCATAAAGCAAGGAGTCCAACGTCATAATGACATTTGGAACTTCTTCTCCATGGGAGACTTCCCCGTCCAAGTAGAAGAGGGAAGTGGAAACAACACCTTTTTCGACTTGTACGCCATGGCGTTGTTCAACATATTCGGATACATAAGGCATCTCCAGGGCCAAAACTTCTACCAGCTCAGAAGCATATATGCACTGCTGCTGATCAATGACAGGTGCTATTTCCAAGAAGCAAGGGTACTAGAGAGGCTGCTAGACAGGGATCAAGCAGACGAATCTTCTCAACCCAGCAGCACTCCAAAGAAAGAAGCTGAGATAGAAGCAGACATCTACGGGGCAGGCAAGCAGTTAGAGATCCTGCGGGAAGTGCACGGAATCGAAGACCCTGCTTCGCATGAAACACCAGAAGAAATGATCAACAATTTCGACTGCTTCTCGTGCTCTACACTCACATAGGAGCAGGTCAATGAAGTTCTTCTAAAATTAGCTGACTCTACCCCGGCAGATGTTATTTATGAGGCAGGCAGTGTCATACTCCCGGTTGACAACTTAAGGGACATGGTAAAAGAAGGATGATGTTTGGCGATATCTATGGCGTCTGCCTACATCCAGACACTACAGACAAAGTTTGAACACACATACACAGCCCATCCAATGTTGTGCAACGACATTTGCCTTGTCGACGAATCAGGAGCGAAGCAATCATTTTCTGGAAGAATTGCAGCGCAGGGTCCCACGTACAATCTTCTTGCCCATCCTGCATTACAACCACTGGATGCTCCTGACGATGTACACTCGCCAATGAGCAAGAATCTTCTATAATAGCTCGGACAGCAACAAAGATCATCCAGTGCAGTGTACATCGACGGTGTTGACCTCCCTCGAGCGCTTAGTACGAAAATACTACGACGAGGTGGCGGCACTGATACAACCATTCCTGGAGACGACAGTGAGCAAATGGCACATACTCCAGTTCTTCCACCACAGTCCACAACAAATTCCTTTATCCAACGACTGCAGCATATTCGTGTTGGAATGGATATCAAATAAAGAGACGCCTTACCAGCTCCACCACATCGACTACCACAGCAAATGAGGAGAATATGTGTGGGAGCTTCTATCCGGAAAAGGTGCGCTCACCAGCTAACCTTCACTGAGTTAACATCACCCTACCTTATCTACATCACAACTCTGGGTCAGAGTGTGGAGTAAGTTTGGGGGGTACCATGTACTAATGAGGGAGGTATTAAAAAAAATCTTCAAACTTCACCCCTTTTTATTCTTTCTGTTCTTTTTCTATAACATGTGTACATATACATATACATGCTCATACAAAAATTTTGCTAAAATTTTTGAAAACGTTTGCTTATTTTGTCTCCACATATATTTACAAAGACACTATATAGTAAAAACATGACACGACTTCTTGCTAGTTGGTTTTCTATGTGTCTAAGGAGATGCTGGTTTTGTTATGTCTTTTTTATAATGTAGCCTCAAACAACAAAAGACTATGACTTTCCATGCCAAAAATTTCAAAAAATAATCTCGCAACAGCTAAGAGACGTTTATGCAGAAGGAAAAAGCTGCCCAAACAGCAAAAATTCCTCTTGTTTTACCTTACCCGACAAAATCCCAAAAAGATAGAATAGCCTTATGAGAGTGAATAAAAGCATGAGAGTTATGCCAAAGAAATATATATATATATATATATATATATATATATATATATATATATATATATATACTTGTTTTCCAAAAGTGCCCATCTTTAGGCATGGTAGATCCGGGGTAGTGGTACGTAGGATGTGAAATCACTACTCTAAAGCCAACTGGCTTGGACTGTAGGGACCACTCACCCGCTAATGGACCCGTACCTGGATGGACTGATGGGAAATAAGAAAAATCCAAAAAGCCTTAAGCCTACCCAAACACACAACTTGTTGTTCCCCAAAAGTTATTTGGTGTGAAAGCTAACTTCGAAATCATGCACCCAAGTCTCGCCGAAGCTGTGGAGAAAAATTTTGCTTAAATAAGGTAGGAAAAGGAAAGTCTGTTGTTCATGGTCGGGTAGCATTCTCTGTAAGACATCTCAATGCTCGCTCAAACCCTTTGTCTGAAAACCATACTGGTCAAGAAGAAGCGTCACAAACAAAGTTTAAAGATTGATTGAGGACAATCAAAATGCTAAGTTTGGGGAGTTGATAACACCAAATTTTGTGATGTTTTTGGCCCATATTTCGTTGTCAAATCTGCCATTTTAGACTATTTTGCTCTCCTTTTTGTCATTTTTTTGAATAAACATGCCACACTACGCTCTTAACTCAATTTTATCATCTTTTGCAGAGTTTTCCTCGATTTTTGAATCATTTATTAGTAAAAAGGCCCGTCCCAGCCCATGAATGTGTTCCACCTGTATCGGCTTTCTTACCAGCCATCTGACACGCTCGCTGCCTGACACAGGGCAGCACAATACACTACCGCACGACACGGGGATGCTACGTAAGAAGGAGAAGACGAGCGATATGCCATTTACCCGATAGGGAGCCGGACTCGCCACAACTACTGGAGTGTGTCGCGTAATACAAGCCACCCACCGGCAGGCACCCACTCGTCATGACACCTGGCAACGCTTACAGCCCGACACCCTTGTGTCGGGAGACAAACATATCGGGCATCTCTGAATCCGCAAGGGTAGTGCTGATGGAGGACACATGGTGCCCAGAGAACCACAACTTCTCCCAACCACTACCTATAAATAGCAGCTATAGGACTCTAATGGGATGGGTCAGAATTTCGTGAAAGCTAACTTGGGAAAGCACCTGGAGCTAGTGTGTCGTGTCTCAGAGGTGTACCGGGCGATACTATGTGAGCACTTCTCCGACCCGAGAGGGCGGGAATGGTTCATTTAGAATCCGCCCTAGTCACCGCAGCAGCCCAATATCGGCCATCAAGGGTGCCCGATACGAGCAACCTAACACCATAAGCAGTCTCTAGCCTGACACGATACCAAGCCCGATACGATTCAATCGTCACGGCGTGTCGCCCAAGAGGGTGTGCCGCCCGACATGACTGTATCGGACATGAGCGCCTCGCACGATATGCTAGCCCATCACGGCCTATCGCCCGAGAGGCTATGCCGCCCGACACAGGCATATCGGGTAAGGCTCTCGCTCGGTATCAGGCTAGAGAAATCTTAGGATCTGCTGCTTCCTGTCGCTCTTCTAAATTAAGGAGGCGATGCTTATCATTATCTTTTCTAGTCATTTACTTTCTTTACTTATGCAATGTAACCAAACCCTTTTATATAAATGATTATGCAAGTGGAATCAGAGGAGCTTTAATATTTGTTGCTTCATGTTTGGTTCCCTTTTGTTGGAAGATTGCATTGTTTAGCATCTGAACTCTAGCTTGTATGCTTGGATCATGTTTTGACTAGCTATCGAATCATGTTTCCCGTTACAACAACCTCGAGAGAGGTGTTGTGGCTCTAGTGTTTGGTCTGGTATGGGAGTACAAGAGTGCCCATGATCGGAGTTGCTTTAGTGATCTTTCCACTCTAACCAAAGATAAGCATCCTTGAGAGAGGTGTTGATACTTAGTTAGAGGTACTCTCTTTGAGAGAAGGGGTGCAGGAAGTTCCTACTGCCGCTTGTTTTACCGAAGATTCCTCCTTCATTCCTTACTAATGCAATAGTGTTATCCTCTCTATTTCCATTGCACAAAAACCCTAAAAACTGATAAACATCTAAAAACCTTATATTTTCCCTTGTAGCTCCAGTTGGAGATAGTTTCCTTTGTTTTTATCGATCTTCATCTATTATTCCCCTTGGGAACTTTATCCTTGTATTGCTTCTACCAGAGTGTAACATGTTGATTCTGAGTTCTTAACACTACCACCCTTGTCCCTGTGGTTCGACCCCGATCGCTACTTCAGACCCCCTCATCGTTGCGGGGGCCTAAGAGTCAGGTAATTTAAAAGTCTGACTACTTTAAATTTGTTCCTTTTGGACGCGCGATTTAGGCCGGTGTCTTAGGTAGTTGGCCTAGGTGTTAAAAGGATATCAAATACATAACCCCTCCAATAGGTGGGTCCCACATGGGCATATGGGGTGTGGCATGCCAGTCTTTAGTTGTGCAGTCTAGGCATGTTGGAAAGGGTTGTCCATGGTGATGTAGCCACCATTGTCCCGTGTCCATGGGCCATTCTAGGTATACATTGAAATGGGGAAATATTATGAGGCCTTATATTAAAGCCTTAATAAGGACGTAAAGAGTCTTAAGTTGTGGAGATTGTGACATCCCAAGAGTTGAGGCCTCAGATAATATGATCTTAAAAGGAATGATTGGACTACCCATATCACCAAGGTGGGCCTCCTTTTCAGGGAGCTCATCACTAAAGCACTCTATGGTTAAGTGTGCTCAGCCCAGAATAGTACTAAGATGAGTGATCAGTCGACAAGTTGATCTCGATTTGTGCATCAGTGAGGACAAAGCGCATAGGTTATGGCTAGTGGTGGCATGTGGGGCCAGTCCTCATTTCATCTAGAGCCTTGTGCAGTAGGCTCAGGTGTTTTATAATTCCACCAAGTACATTAGGAGAATCACTTTTACGAACCAAGACTAGTTCATATGTGTAATCCCTATATCACCCATGGTCAACTAGTAATATAGGATACTTCACCATCATATCACTATATTATTTGATTAGATAACATAGTTTGATTAAATGTATTGTATTATATTACTTTATTAGGTATATAGTCACACTTACCCTCAAATTACCATTTCCCTAATTGTAACATCCCTAACGTGAGTTATGTACTAACCCTAGGTGTTTTTCCTAATAAAGTTAATTAATTTCTTGTCCCTATCTTTTTAAAAGTAATTAAAGTTTTTGAGGAACTTATATTCCAATTTTAGTCCTTTTTTAATAATGTTGAAACATTGTTTTGTTAACTTTGGACTAAAGTGGAAATTACCCAAGTAGGAAGGTTAACTTGCAAATTGCACATGATAAGATGTTCCTCAGATGTTGAGACATCATAAGAATGAATATGATGTGGTGGTATGGATTCCACAAGCGTGAGCACCAAAATATAGCTTGAAAAGCAATGCTTGTGCATTAAAACCTAGTTTTGGTGTAATGTGCAATTTACCTAAAACATAGGGTTCAACATGCAAAATATCACCTCTAGAGGGTCTCTCATGTTTCTTGTCATCAAGTAGAGCAAAGCAAATGAGAGGGGTGCCTCATTTGTATGATCATGGAAGAAAGAGAAACTTGATATTGAAATAATCAAGATTTAAGTAAATGGCTCTTTAATATAACTTAATGCAAAAGGGAAATATATTAAATATGGAGCCCGTTAACCAAAAGTTGGAGGATGTGTTTGGAATAGATAGGACTAGCTTGTGCCATGCTTGGGCACCAAAAAGATCTTGGATGAAGTGGAAGCTATTCACATTATTATAAAATAAAGAAATATCCAAAAAGGATGGATATTAATATACAACTGATTAAGACGTTTGGTTTCTTTTCCTTTAAACCTTCGATAATGGAGGGGTTTTTCATGAGTTTATAAGGTATCCACGTATCCAAAGATTGTAGGAAGTTTTGGTGGAAACAAGTTGGAATTAAAAGAGATAACAATCTTTTTCTAATTTCCTTGAAAAACCCATAAATACATATAGGCATCTTTTCCAACAACACCAAGGATCATTTCCCTTAGTTCTTTTCTTTATGTTCTTGCTTTGTCCGACCAAGGGAGAGATCTGGACCAGTGGAAGGAATACCAAGCTAGTTTGGTAAGCTTTGATCACCATCTACCTCGAATTCATGGTGGAAACCATAAAACAAGGTTGGATTATTAGTTTTCTTCACACGATATTCCTTTCTAGCCATCTTGTTCATCCAAAAAGTGAAGAAGGAACCTTGGACAACTGCTGGAGCTCAAACCACCATTAAAGATATGTATCTAGGAGCTCTAGATCAGTCCTATATGAGGGTTTTATAACTCTAAACCTTAATCTTTGCTAATGCATCCTTCTCTCCTAAAATCATTGGTTAATTCTTCTTCTTGTACTACTCTTGTGTTCTTGCTATCAATTCCGTAAATAACAGCCCTGTTCTTGATTGAACAGAGGTAGACAAAGGTGGCATTAATTTTGATGTTTATACAAGAAATTTACTTTAGCAAATGGTCTCCAATCCTTGCTCAAACGGTCTCCCAAACTGTTTGGGAGCAAACGGTTTCAAACTGTTTGATTGCAAACGGTTTCAACCAAACCACATAGAAGCAAATGGTCCAAGACTGTTTGGAGGTGTTGACCATTTGGAGGTCTGTTGAAAAACCTTTAGATCAAAAATCTATAAATAATCATCAATAAATTCCATTTGGTTCACCAATTAAAGGTCCATCAACCATCTAAACCCTAATCGGGTTAATTGCTGATTTTGATAATTGAATTATGTTGAAGTTTGGGTTGAGTGACCCAAACGGTTTCAAAACTGATTGGGGATCACCCAAACAGTCTCAAGACCATTTGGTGATCACCCAAGACCGTTTGGAGGTCTAGGGTTAAGTATAGTTGACCAATTGAAGATTTAAAGGTCCTAACTTGAAGTACAATCAATTGTTGATATGGTGATCAATCTAATGGATCAAACCCTAATTGGTTGACTTGGTTTTTGGTGTTGACTTGAGAAAACGGTCTCAAGACCGTTTGGAGGTCATCCAAATGATCCCAAGACCGTTTGGGGTCAGGTCATGACCAAATTGGATGATGGTTCAATGGGTTCAAATCAATTTGACTCACATTGAATTATGTTGAAGGGTCATCGATTCCAAGCCCTAATCCAATTGATTCAAGCCCTAATTGATGACCAATTGAAGGTCAATTGAGGGTCAAATCAGTTGAAGGTTGACCTAATTAACTCAATTGGTGATTGGTTAACATGTACTTGACTGATTGAGGGGATCAATATTGGAAACCCTAATTAAATTGAAGTGGTTGAGACACTTTTTGGTCCTTGTGGTTTTGAGGTGATTTGGACCAAACAGTCTCAAGACCGTTTGAGTCCAAACGGTCTCAAGACCGTTTGAGTCCAAACGGTCTCAAGACCGTTTGAGTCCAAACGGTCTCAAGACCATTTGAGTACAAACGGTCTCAAGACCATTTGGGGCCAAACGGTCTCAAGACCGTTTGGAACCAAACGATCCCAAACCATTTGGGTTCATGCGGTTTCAAGGTCGGTTGTGTCCATGCAGTTTCAAAGTCATACTTGACCAAACGGTCTTCACCATCAAACAGTTTCAAAGTCAAACTTGACCAAACGGTGTTCACCATCAAATAGTTTCAAAGTAAAACTTTACCAAACGGTCTTCGCCACCAAACGGTTTCAAGGGTAGTCCAAGACCGCATGGAGGTCCAAACGGTCTTGGACCGTTTGGAGGTTTAGTGTGCCAGACCGGTTGAGGTCTAAGTAGGTCAAGATCATTTGATGTCTTAGTGGTCAAGATGGTTTGGTGGTTGATTAACCTAAACCTCATGGATACTTAAAGTTATTGAAGGACCATGTGATCAGTTCATTAGTGCATGTTATAATCAATGGTGATTATAATAAAGGTATCCTTGATGGGATAGAGTGATTAGTAGTCTTTGAATGAGTAAGCTTTAATGATCACAATAGTAATGACATAGCCCATGATGTCAATGTTGAGTTGACTTAGCCTAATCAAGGGTGATTAAAGCATCAACTTATATAAGGGATGAGAGAGAAAAGACTTCTTAGATGAATGTTAATCAAGTAATGGACTCTCAATATGAATGAATGGCTAATTAGGGTATGATCCATGTTAGTGTTGGGTTTTAGGGGAGACAGAGAAGGCAGCAGAAACAAAAAAAATTTCTCCCCGAAACCCAGAACAAGGAAACGCATCAACATCTATATAATAGGAAAGGATGGTTTGTGGAATCATACCTTGTCCCGAGGCTTTCTCGGCGACAATACCTCGCGCTATGCGCGGTCTTCAACTCCAGTCTTGGACGGTGTCTGTGCAGCTCCTGGTTGCACCGGGACTGACGACTCCTCCTCCTATCGGACTGTCGGATGACAGTTGTCCTCCTGCCTCTGTAGTAGTCCACACGGACCACCTGGAACTCCACACTCCTTGTCCCACAAGGAAGTGGAAGGAGTCACACCCTCCTGTTGACGTACTAGTCGCCAACACACTCTCCTGCCTCCAGTTGCAACTGCAGTAGTCCTTCCCTTGATGCACCTCCCTTTTGCGGGAAGCACTTGCTCGGGCTCTATCTCGGTTACCAAAACCAGAGAGAACGACAACTTTGCAGAGCAATAGGTTGCACTGAGTTGTACTTTGAGAAGCCCCCAATACCCCTATATATATAGGAGGGTCATGGGACAGGGTTCTCCATCTCGGGCAATGCGGGACTAAAAGTAGGAGTAGAAGGGTTCGAGATTTTCTACAAAAGCAACCAACTTGCAACCTGAACCGATCGGTTCACAAGTGAACCGGTCGGTTGGGGACTTGAACCGGTCGATTGGAACACCACCCGATCGGTTGGGACCCATGAGCCGATCGGTTCACTTCTGAACCGGTCAGTTTGTGGTCCTGATCAGTTCCCGATTGACTTTCCTTCTTTTGTTTCTAATTGGTATCGAATACCAATCCTTGTTCCAATCAAATTGGGCAAGTGACACGCAAGGAAACTTCTCACCGACCTGACTTTCCCAACTTGCTCGGTTGCACCAGTTGAACCGATCATTTCAACACATGAACCTATCATTTCACTCTGACCATGAGCCGATCGACTCAACACTTGAGCCGACCGGTTCAGCAACCTTAGCCGACCGGTTCAACACTTGAGCCGATCGGTTGGGAGTGCAGGTTGTGCAGAATCAGTCAATTGCAATTTCAATCAATCTGATACTCCAATCAATGCGTCCAACACCTTGAACCATATGATATTGAGCCATCGACTGATTGACTGTTTAATTGAACTACTAAACTCCTTTAGTAATCAATCTAAACATTGCTTTGTGGACAAAACTCCTCTTCCAGGTTAAATCCTATGTGTGTGAACCTGCAGGTCCATTTCACGTTGGCAGTGAAAGTCCATAACACTTATGACTTCACAAGCAAAGAGCGGTGCCTAGTCACACATCATTGCTACCCAAGTGAAAGTAGAAAGTTGGAGAACAACTTTCATCCTAAAATCCGTGAATGGTGTTACAGCGAATGTATAATTTCTTTGTCACTGATATCCCGAATGATCTCAAGGTGTGGAACAGTCATCCTGTCAACGTTCATTCACTTTCTTGATCTCAGAGTAGATTGAAGGAGATATGTATGACATCAATATCACATATTGATTCACACATGCATGCGCACGCCTATCTCAATCCTACTCATCAAGTAGCCATGGATATCAAACTCCCTTAGGAGGGACAAATCCCATATCTATCACTCACCCCTCAAAAGCCCCATGTGTCAAAGACACCCAATCATCACCTTTATAACAACCCATGTTTCAGGACTGCGTTTGATGATGTCAAAGTGTGCCCAATGAGATGTGTTGAGTGTAGTGATTTTAGGTAAAAGAATCACACTCACCACCATCATTGTGAGTACTGACTGTTACTACCATCTTATGGTTCCATGTGTCAAACTCACGGTGGGTCTGTCCAGTACACTTGTTCTCTAACAAGTACCTATGTGTTTGGTTTGATATCTCTATATCATGACTAATGATATTCTGTCATCAACCAACACCACAATCTAGTCTTGTGTGTCATAGTTGTCTATCTACCTTCCACTATGACATCCGACTAGGGACAAAACAAGAATGTACAAACTCTCAGCATCTGTATGATCTCATCGTTCAGGTCATGAACCTGAAGGCATACGTCATTGAGTATTGTCATTCTCTAGACATTCAATATGTTCTATCACTATCTCATATGATTGAACCAGAAAGAATTGGAAGCTTGCCTTTGATGTTTATCAAATCAATCTTAATGTATCCCACCAATCATCCCATGATTGGCTCTCAGGGCATACACACCAACAGACTCCCACTTGCACTGTGAGCCAATCACCCTTGAATCATATTCATAGTGATCTTTGAAACATGTCCCACATGTCACTTTGCTCTAGTGCCAACATAGTGAGTAATGGCAACACCTTGCCAAAGTCAGTTTTAAATTGCATGTCTCGCATCTCTTCGTTGTACGTCATACATATGAGATGGAGTTGTCGTAATATGCGATCTAGTATTCCTTTGCTAACCTTTAGCCACATTGCATGATCAAGGATTCCAGACTTGTCATCAATGAGCGGAATATCTATAAGTTCATGTCATGAACTTGCAGATCCATATAGTATCTACTGTTGTTCACTAACACATAGATACTCGGCATTTCCTTTTTCAAATGGTTTTATTGGAACATTTCCAATTATCAACAAACTTTCTCTTTTACATATATCCTATATATGTTTTTGTGATTAATTTTTTGTCCTTTTTGGAAGTTCACATCAATGTAACTCTTTACATTGAATTCTTCCTTATCTCCATAGAACTAGTACTTCCCAAGTACTTATCAAGTTCTCATGGTATTCCAGTAACCCTTACTGGAAGTAGACAGACATCCACTCGTCATGTCCCACATACGAGTTATCAGGATGAGCACATCATATTGTCATGTCATACATACAAAATGATGAATGCATTTTATTCTTGCCATGTCTATACATGCAAGATAATGGGATGATTACATACATGATAGATCATATCTATTCTTAGTGTTCATATTCTTCATAAGAATTGGACACTTTGGCCTTGGGATACTAACTCCATGAAACATGGACAAGTTTTCTCCCACTGAATCTGTGCATACTGAACCCTTCAGTACAGATTGCCAATGTATGCTTTCTCCTTTCAGGTCAAGAGATTTTCGAGAACTATCTCTATAGATCTCTATTCCTATCATATAGGAAACATCTCTATCTTCCTTAAAGATAATTTCCACTTTTGGATTTCCAATCTTGAACATTTCCATTTCACATCAATATGTGGAATGTGAACATGCTCCCACTAAATCACAGATCCCTCTTTATCTTTGACATATCAGTCAAACCTTTTGACTATATCATCAAAGTAAAGATCCAATTCTGAGTTACTTGTACTCAATAAATCACATTGATTAGTCTATTGTAACTTATAGACTTCATTTGCATCAGTGGATTCATAAACCTTATAGGTTGTGTCACATACACATCCTTGGTTTATTCCTCATAGGAATGCGGTTTTAGTATCCATATGCCAAATGTCTTAGTCATTAAGTTGCAATCAACAAGCATCATCCTTCTCAAAATGTTATCCATGTATCTTACCACTTAAGACTCATTTGCACTTATGGATATGATCCAATGAGTGCTACCATCAAGGTCATACCTTATGGTTCACATGGAAGTCATTTTGGATGTAATGGTCTTATACCATAACTCAAAATCTGGTTCCTCATATTCTTCTAGATAGTTGACTCATCACATGAACAACTCATCACATAGATAATTGAGGTGTATCTGTTAAGGATATAAGAACTCACAACCCTATTGATTCTTAATTTCCTTTATTAGTGTGGGGTATTCTTTTATTAAGAAGAATTCAGTTATTCGATAATCATTCTCTAACTACTTAGAGTATGATTCCTTCTTGATATAGACATCACCATGCCTTAATCATGAGTTCACTATGATACATTACCATAATCACTCGTAAGGATCTCAAACATTTGGTTCAAGTGTTTCATTCATTGATCTCATCAAGAATTAACACTTTACCAAATTTGCACTTCTTCTATGATAATCTTGAACACTTCAAGATATTCATATTGGTATTTCTCTAAACACCATTTGAAGTATTAGCATTTGTCCCAATAGGTATGTAAATACATCACATGTATCATACCTAATAGGATAATCATTCTCCCACAACCTTTAGTGAAAATTGATTAATCATGTCCAAGATATTCATGTCTCTTACTGGTTCTCTAACCAAAAGAGTCTAGATTTATCCATCATATGGAAACTAGAAATGAATCCCTCATGATTGATGCTAATTAGATTGTTTGAGTTATCTATAACTTTAGGTATCATTTTATCTCATGCATATCAAATACCACAAGATAAACAAGGCATTGCCACAAAGATCATATATTTTAATATTGAAACATCAACTTCATTAATTGCCATCATTGTCATACAATATGCAAAAATAAAGTGTTTCTATCTATTGTCAAATATGAAATAGCAGTTCATAACTGTATTACATGCCTTGTAGGCTGAAAATAAACTAAAGTACTCTATCTATGGAAGCAACGCTTGCCCCAATTATGAGTGCTTTACACTTTACATCTTGGTATAATATACCCCAAAAAGTGTTACAAGTTTACTTTCATTACACCTTTAAGTAGAGGCTTCAGTCGCCTCCTTCTTCTTTTGTTCTTCCAGATAGAGAGGACAATTCCTTTTCCAATGTCCTGGATTTTGACAATGGTGGCAATTTCCTTTCTTGGTCACACCTCCCTTGGCCTTGAGAGCTGAAGACGGCTTGGACTCCTGGCTAGCATCAGAACCTTTCTTAGCTTTGCCCTTGCCCTTGCGCTTGGACTTGCCTTTCTTGCTCGTGATCACCATCACAGCCTTAGGCTTGTCCTTCTTCATTTGTATCTCTGTTGTCCCTCAACATGCCCAACAACTCTGACAGTGGCCTATGAAAGTTTTTCATGTTGTAGTTCATCACAAACTGACTGTATGATTCTAGCAACGATTGCAGTATCACGTCAGTAGCCAACTCTTGGCTTAGTGGAAATCCCAGTCTCTGCAGGTTCTCCACATACCCAATCATCTTGAGTGTGTGAGGACCAACTGGATCTCCTTCTGTCATGATGCACTTGAACAGCTCCCTAGAAACATTGTATCTCTCTTGCCGTGCCTGATCTTCATACATGTTCCTGAGATGTTGAATCATCTCTATGAAACCCATGTTCTCATGTTGTCTCTGCAACTCATGGTTCATTGAACATAGCATCAAGCACTTAGCATCAATGGCATCATCAGCATGCTTCTTGTAAGCATCCCTTTCTGCCTTTGGTGCATTAGGAGCGGGTTCCTCTGGAATTGGAGTATCCAGGACATAGAGCTTTCGCTCTTGAGTGAGAACAATTCTCAATGTCCGATACCAGTCGTGGAAGTTCGTCCCATTTAGTTTGTCCTTGTCAAGGACCGATCATAAAGAAAAGTTGTTGTTGTTTGTTGCCATTTGAACTACAAAAGGAAATATGCAATTTTAGTACAAAACTCATTTTGACTTATTTGATTGATTTGAAAGTTTGACGATATAATTAGGCCTTTAATTAATTATCGCACCCACTATTTTACTTCAAATTGATAGCCCTCACCATCAATTCGGAAGATTGTAGTGTACAACCTTCTAGTGGGCAAGATCCTGAAATCCTCTAAATCATGAGTCAGCTTTGGCTGATCGCCCACAACTTAGATCTCTCAGGTAGGCAACTCTTGACAATTGCATCATATGCAATTCTTGTTGAATGAACATGCACAATGCCTTGCCATGAACATTCCTTGCCTCTGGGCTTAGACGCTCTAAGAATCACCAGTTAAGTCTAACCCAAAAGCCGACACGGTAGAACATGCACCCTGCTTTAGCATAACCTACATGTCTACCCTTCACACTTCCACAAGATAGACAGCACACCACGCTTTGGCGTAACCTACGCTTGGTCGATCGAGCTTTTCATGTGTGCCGCTAATGGAAGGCATATAAGACTTAATATTTTAATGAGGGATTTGGTTTTTATATACATATACATATCCAATCACCACAATACATAGTACATATCATATACATGCTATATCCCACAGAAAACATGCACAAACGATAAAAAGCGATGATTATGGCCATCCTAATGTGATTCCTCGAGCCAAGAGGAATCACGGTCATCTAGGTCAACATCACGTGCAACCTGTACAAGATGAACATATGTACCTTGCCATCCGAGTTGATCAACTCATCACATGAATGATTTGTACTCTCCAGCCGGTCGTCTGGGTGCCACTAGCTGATCGGTTGGCTCCTCCAACCGATCGGTTCGTCTGGTCGTCGTGCATCTCATCATGTCCGCCACCCAGTCGTCTCGCTCCTCGATCGGTCATCAACCGATCAGTTCACTCCTTGAACTGATCGTATGGAACGTCAACCGATCGGTTCATGCCTTGAACCGATCGTCTCAGCTGTCGTCTGGATGTCCACCAGTTTTCGACATAACATGAAATAAAAATCTATCCTATATATTACATTGCTTTTAAAAAGGGAAACCCTGAGTTACATTCGAGGGGAGAAAAGGTAGGAAAGAATCTCGAATTATTTCGAGTTACATTAGGAATAAGAGAGGGAAGATCGGTGTGCAGACCGAGATGCAAGCAACCACAAACTACCACACACATATAGGGGTTTATAGGCCATAATCATGCTACACACATCCACCACAAAACTCGTTTAAGGGCGACGCGTATCGAGTGCATTAATAATACATATCATATATGTAATTTGGGATTTGTGGATTTAGGATTGGACATGCATAAAGCCGATATTATTCGCATCCTATGAAATAAATAAAGGTGACAAACCAAAATCGATCATATCGATATTCCTAAAATATAGAACAGTTGACGTGGCTCTGATACCACTGTTGGGTTTTAGGGGAGACAGAGAAGGCAGCGGAAACAAAAAAATTATCTCCCCCAAACCCAGAACAAGGAAACGCGTCAACGTCTATATAATAGGAAAGGATGGTGTGTGGAATCATACCTTGTCCCGAGGCTTGCTCGGCGACAATACCTCGCGCTATGCACGATCTTCAACTCCAGTCTTGGACGGTGTCTGTGCAGCTCCTGGTCGCACCGGGACTAACGACTCCTCCTACCAGACTGTCGAATGACAGTTGTCCTCCTGAGCGGCAGTGTCCTCCCGCCTCTGTAGTAGTCCACACGGACCACCTGGAACTCCACACTCCTTGTCCCATAAGGAAATGGAAGGAATCACACCCTCCTGTTGGCATACTAGTCACCAACACACTCTCCTGCCTCCAGTTGCAACTGCAGTTGTCCTTCCCTTGCTGCACCTCCCTTTTGCAGGAAGCACCTGCTCGGGCTCTCTCTCGGTTACCAAAACCAGAGAGAACGACAACTTTGCAGAGCAACTGGTTGCACTGAGCTGTACTTTGAGAATCCCCCAATACCCCTATATATAGGAGGGTCATGGGACAGGGTTCTCCATCCCGGGCAATGCGGGACTAAAAGCAGGAGTAGAAGGGTTCGATATTTTCCACAAAAGCAACCAACTCGCAACCTAAATCGATCGGTTCACAAGTGAACCAGTCGGTTGGGGACCTGAACCGGTCGGTTGGAACACCAACTGATCGGTTGTGACCCATGAGCCGATCGGTTCACTTCTGAACTGGTCGGTTCGTGGTCCTGATCAGTTCCCGATTGACTTTCCTTCTTTTGTTTCTAATTGGTATCGAATACCAATCCTTGTTCCAATCAAATTGGTCAAGTGAAATGCAAGGAAAATTCTCACCGACCTGACTTTCCCAACTTGCTCGGTTGCACCAGTTGAACCGAACGTTTCAACACTTGAATCGATCGTTTCACTCTGACCATGAGCCGATCGACTCAACACTTGACTCGACCGGTTCAACAACCTCAGCCGACTGGTTCAACACTTGAGTCGATCGGTTGGGAGTGCAGGTTGTGCAGAATCAATCAATTGCGATTTCAATCAATATGATACTCCAATGAATGCGTCCAACACCTTGAACCATATGATATTGAGCCATCGACTGCTTGAGTGTTTAATTGAACTACTAAACTCCTTTAGTAATCAATCTAAACATTGCTTTGTGGACAAAACTCCTCTTCCAGGTTAAATCATATGTATGTGACCCTACAGGTCCATTTCACATTGGCAGTGAAAGTCCATAACACTTATGACTTCACAAGCAAAGAGCGGTGCCTAGTCACACATCATTTCTACCCAAGTGAAAGTAGAAAGTTGGAGAACAACTTTCATCCTACAATCTGTGAATGGTGTTACATCGAATGTATAATTCCTTTGTCACTGATATCTCGAATGAACTCAAGGTATGGAACAGTCATCCTGTCAACGTTCATTCACTTTCTTAATCTCAGAGTAGATTGAAGCAGATATGTATGACATCAATATCACATACTGATTCACACATGCGTGCGCACACCTATCTCAATCCTACTCATCAAGTGGCCATGGATATCAAACTCCCTGAGGAGGGACAAATCCCATATCTATCACTCACCCCTCAAAAGCCCCATGTGTCAAAGCCACCCAATCATCACCTTTATAACAACCCATGTTTCAGGACTGCGTTTGATGATGTCAAAGTGTGCCCAACAACATGTGTTGAGTGTAGTGATTTCAGGTCAAAGAATCACACTCACCACCATCACTGTGAGTACTGACTGTGACTACCAACTTATGGTTCCATGTGTCAAACTCACGGTGGGTCTGTCCGGTACACTTGTTCTCTAACAAGTACATATGTGTTTGGTTTGATATATCTATATCATGACTAATGAGATTCTGTCATCAACCAACACCAAAATCTAGTCTTGTGTGTCATAGTTGTCTATCTACCTTCCACTATGACATCCAACTAGGGACAATACAAGAATGTACAAACTCTCAGCATCTGTATGATCTCATCGTTCAGGTCATGAACCTGAAGGCATATGTCATTGAGTACTGTCATTCTCTAGACATTGTATCTGTTATATCACTATCTCATATGACTAAACCTGAAAGAATTGGAAACTTGCGTTTTATGTTAATCAAATCAATCTTAATGTATTCCACCAATCATCCCATGATTGGCTCTCAGAGCATACACACCAACAGTTAGTGAGATCATGAAACCCTAATTATGATGGTTAATGAATAGTAAACCCTAATCTAGGGTAGTGTGATGCAATGTTAGTAGTAAACCCTAATCTAGGGTAATGTGATGTAATGTGAATAGTAAACCCGAATTTTGGGTTATGATTTATAACATGAAGCTTTATGGCTGGGTAATGCAATGAGAAGTCATTAACCCTAATTGAATCAAAAAGAGAAACCCTAACCATAGTAAGGGTATAGTGGTGCAACCCTTGAATAGTAAAGTTATCTTTGTTTTGCATTATGCTGATATAGAGATAATGTGTCTGTAATAATTTGTATTAATCATGCAGGTTTTTATGAAACAGTGAGCATAGCCAGGTAAGAGCTATGATGTCTGTTTCATTGAAAGCACTATATAAGCTTTGAAAGCAATGATATACTATGTTAGCTAGTGAGAGGTAACAAATGAGACAGATAGGCTGTATGATTCATGTGAAATATCTGCATTACTATTATTATGTTTATACTGTCAAATGACTAGATGGCAATGTGTTACTTGGTCACAAGTGATTTGATGATTTAAGGGTTTGAACAACCATATTCTTGAATCATAATGGTGATATGATTAGGGATTGAGATCCCAATGTTAATAAGATGTGAAATGAACTTGATACAAATAGTACCCTTTCTTTATAGCAATTGATTTAATATTTTATGTTTGAAAACATGCCTGATGCTAAAAGAATGTTGTAATGTACTTAAATAATCAATTATAATGATATCATGTCAAGCCCTGACCATAGATCCATCATTTTCAGAAGTTAGATGATGGTGAAATAGGTTTTTCTAAGGGAACTCCTAGAGAGCATACTTTTGAGTATGTGGGGGTTATGGATGTGAATATCCTTACGTCCTAATGAAGGAATTGATGTGAGATAAACATCAAATCTATCAATCATTCATTATATGTATATGCTAGGATGATGTATCACTAATCTCCTGATGATGTTGTTAATGCCGAATCGATGTGAGATAAATAAGAAATCCTTCGATTGTGAAGAGAGTACAACATGCCACTGTAACTCTAATAACGAAGTTGCCAGAATACCCTGGAAAGCTATCTTATCAGAGATACAAGATTTCATGCATGTTGTACCTCACACTGACTGAGGATGATGAGGTCATAGGAATATGGTTCTTCTGATGACCTATGTATGGTACCGATTGTGATTTCGTAATGGTCGGTTAGAGTATGAGCGGTATACCTCATCTCCACAGGGCATAAGTTTGTATGTAATACGTAATCAACTGTGTAGCATAATTGCTTAGGTTGAGCTACGAGAAACAATGATTGATGATATATTGTTTAATATGTATGGATTAGATAAATAATATACATGTTCTTCATATTCCTATCTGATTAAATGAATTTTTACTCAATCAAGTTATAATTGAAATGATTGCATAGAGAATATTGTTCTTCTTAGTTTATTCATTGAATAACCTGCTGGATATTTATAATTCTACTGCTTAGAATTATTCCTCTAATTGCAATAACAATGCTTCTGGCAGAGAGTTATAACTCTCATTGGGACAATTTTCAATTGTCTCACCCTTGTGGGATTCAACTTTTTAGGTAAACGTCGAGGAAGAAGAAACCTTCCAGTGGGTGAGCAGCAACAGCAGCAACACCAACATCAGGGGCAACAGTAATCCTCAGGTGGAGACACTGTCTGTCAAGTCTTGTATATAGAAAGTCCTATGTGTCATCTTTGTACTCTCAGGTCCTAGGAGTCAGTAGATGGTTTAATATAGATCTGAGATTTTTGGCTTAATGCCTCGAGAATTTTTGTATACTACTCATGTGTAGCTTAACAGTCAGTCAATGTCATGACTCTCGAGATGAGATGATACAGAGATGTATTGATGAATCAGCTTGAAAATAACTTATTTTGTTTCTTAATGAAAAAGTTTTACAGTTGTGGTTCTCTTTACAAAAAGTTTTAAAATTTTGTGATTTTTAGTAATTCCGTTGCTAATAATTCACTTCCGCATTAGTTAATCTTGTTTTCGTGAGACGGACGTGTCAGTTTAGTGGTATCAGAGCTCTAGGTTCGCTGAGTCTACAGAGACATAGGACTAGGTTTTTAGAGTCTGTTCTAGTGCCTTCCAGTATATCTGATAGTGTCTTCTTCTCATATAGGAGGAGAAGATAAAACCTAAAGATGTCTTCCAGTATATCTGATATCACACGAGGAACATGTTGCAGAAAGTAGTTTTGCTGCACCTGGAGGAGGTGCAAGAAACCAAGAAAGGGAGGAACAACTTGTGCCTGAACCACCCCAGTTCAATCCAGCTGACATGGTGAATACAGCCTTCCAAGCCATGTTTGGGTTGTTCATGACTGATAGGATGCCTATACATGTACCTAGGGCACCTACCCATTCAGAAGGACAAGGAACCAGGAAGACGTTTGAACGACTTTGCCAGGTTGGAGCCACAAAATATGCTGGAACAGCTGACCCCGAAGATGCTGACTTGTGGCTAACTGAACTAGAGAAGGCCTTTAGAATCCTGAACATCCCAGAGGCTGAGAAGGTTAGACATGTTGTGTATCTTCTCAAAGGGGGTGCTGGCCACTGGTGGACCATGGAGGAAGGGAAAAGGCCAGGTGTGGAGATCGAATGGGAAGTATTTCGACCAGAATTTGTCAACAGATACTTTCCTAAGACGTTCTTGGATGAGAAAATCTCTCAGTTTGAGAGGTTTAGGAAGGGACCTATGAACATTAGCTAGTACGAGGCTAAGTTCATGGAGTTGTTGCGGTTCTGCCCGCAAATGGCATCAACAGATGAAGAAAGGATTAGCCATTTTGAGAAAGGATTAAACGCTGAGTTGACCACTCCTGTATCTGCTCTGGGGAACAGGGAAAGATTTGCTACCTTTTTGGAGTCAGTCAGGAGGATTGAGAGGTCAGTGTCAGAGAAGAGACAAACTAAGAACAAGAAGATGTATCCCCAGTTCCAAGGATCCTCATCTAAAGATTTCAAGAAACCAAGGTTTTTTGTGCCTACACCAGCACCTAGATTTAGTGCCCAGACGCAGTGGACATCGAATAGGGGTAGAGGACAAATCCTACCACTAGACGGAGCTCGTAGCTCAACATCTATGTCGGTTACAGGACCATCTAGACCACAGTAAGGGATTAGAAGTTGTTACATATGAGGAAAGATGGGGCATCTGATGAAAGATTGCAGAGCCAGAGAAGTGAGTGTGACTCAACCTCAAAGGCAGAGTCAGCAAGGTCCTCAAAGGAGATAGTTTCCAGGAAACGCTAGAGGACGTTGACAAGCGTCCCAAGCTAGATCATCGGCACCAAGTCATCGAGCACCAAATCAACCGCAGGCGACGGTGAGGGTTTACGCAATGAATCCACCTGATGCAGTGATCATCCCTTGGGTTGTGGCAGGTCAGATGGAGATGTTTAATTCTGATATGTCTACATCTTACGTCGTATATGTTTAAATTGATCTGGGTGCTACGCATTCCTTTATCACTCGAAGAGTGATTCTTGACTGTAACATGACTACAAGTCATACAGTAGATAGTTTGTTGTTAGAAACTCCTTTAATGGGATCTGTTGTGTTGCAGGAGGTATGTTCTCCCTACATTCTCTTCTTTTCTGAACATCGCATTCAAGTGGATCTTATACCACTTGAGATGTACAGATTCGATGTAATCCTTGGGATGGATACCTTAGAAAGGTATAAGGTTGTCTTGGATTGTGAGTCCAAGCAAGCTGTGTTCACTGATGATAGTGACACATGGATCTTTCAAGTAGAAAGAAAGATTCTACCAACATGTCTTGTGTCAGCAATGATAGCTGAGAAGATGATGAGGCAAGGATGTTACGCGTTCTTGGCCCATGTGGTCGATACCACCATGGAGAATCTTAATCCTGTCAAAGTTCTGGTAGTCAGGGAATTTGAAGATGTATTTCTTGAAGAACTTCCAGGTGTACCTCCACCCCGAGAGATTGATTTTGAGATTAATCTAATTCTGGGCACGCAGGAAATAGCACAAACACCATATAGGATGGCACCTGCTGAGATGGCAAAACTCAAGAAATAGCTACAAGAGTTGCTTTAGAAGGGTTTCATACGACTGAGCACTTCACACTGGGGTGCTCCGGTCCTCTTTGTTAAAAAGAAAGATGGGTCAATGCGGTTGTGCATTGATTACAGACAATTAAATAAAATAACAATAAAGAATAAGTATCCTTTGCCGAGGATTGATGATCTCTTTGATCAGTTGCGTGGTGGAACAATCTTCTCAAAGATAGATATGAGGTCGGGATATCATCAACTGCGTATTAAGGATAGTGACATACCTAAGTCTGCCTTCAGGACAAGGTATGGTCACTATGAGTTCACAATCATGTCGTTTGGTCTAACTAATGCACCAGATGCATTTATGGAACTCATGAATAGAGTCTTTCGCCCTTTTCTTGATCAGTGTGTTGTTGTCTTCATAGATGACATTCTGATTGATAGTAGAGATGCTCAGCAACATGAACAACACCTTCGTTAGACTCTAACTTTGCTAAGAAAGAATAAGTTATATGCTAAGTTTAGAAAGTGTGAGTTCTGGTTACCAGAAGTTTCTTTCCTTGGACGCGTAATATCTGCTTCAGATATTTGTGTTGACCCTAAAAAGGTAGAATTTGTCCTCCAATGGGAGCAGCCGAAGACACCGACAGAGATTCACAGTTTCTTAGGGTTGGCATGCTATTATAGGAGGTTCATTAAGAACTTTAGTTCCATAGCTTTACCCTTGACTAAGTTGACCAGGAAGGATGTTCCTTTTACCTGGAGTGACAAGTGTCAGCAATCATTCCAGCTGTTGAAAGAGAGGTTGACTAGTGCACCAGTGGTGGTATTACCTGAGAAAGGGAAAGGGTATATATTTTTCTGTGATGCCTCTAAGAATGGACTAGGATATGTGTTGATGCAGGATAGACAAGTGTTTCTTTTGCTTCCCGACAGCTTAACAAACATGAGGAGAATTATCCGACACACGATCTAGAACTAGTTGTTGTGGTTCATTCCCTGAAGATTTGGAGACATTATCTCTATGGAGAGACATTCCATATTTTCACAGACCACAAAAACCTAAAGTATATCTTCTCTCAGCATGAGCTTAACATGAGGCAACGCCGCTGGATGGAGTTAATCAAGGACTATGACTGTACAATTGATTATCATCCAGGGAAGGTCAATGTAGTTGTTGATGCTTTGAGTAGGAAATCAGCAACACCAACCCTAGATAAAGCACAATTGAATTCTTTGGTATGCTCTAGGAGGGATATGCTTATCGCGTTAAGGCAAAACAATGTACAGTTAAAAGTATCATTGTTATCAGGGTCGTTAGCCGAGATGCGTATAAAACCTACTCCGAGACAACAGATTAAGGAGGCACATCAAGTTGATGTTGTAGTTCAGTAGATTAGGTCAGAATATGGTAGTGAGAAACGAGACAGTTTCCACGACTCAAATGATCACGTAGCTTATTATCATGGTAGAATGATAGTGCATGATGTGGATAACTTGAGAAAGTTAATCCTATAAGAAGCTCATTCTTCAATGTATGATATGCATCCAGGAAGCACCAAGATGTATCAAAACTTGAAAGATATGTATTGGTGGTCTGGTTCGAAAAAGGACGTTGCTGAGTTTGTTATGCGGTGTCATGTGTGTCAGCAAGTTAAAGTTGAACACCAGAAGCCTGCAGGGACAATGCAACCTTTACCCATACCACAGTGGAAGTGGGATCATGTAACCATGGACTTTGTGGTTGGTTTACCCAGGATAGCCAAAGGACATGATTCCATATGGGTAATAGTTGATAGGTTGACAAAGACAACACATTTCTAACCTGTCAAAACAACCTATTCTGCTGAGAAGCTGGCATAGTTATATGTCGATGAGATAGTGCGGCTGCATGGGGTTCTGGTTACCATTGTTTCTGACAGAGGTCCCCAGTTTATGAGTCGTTCTTGGGAGCGACTTCATAAGCCATAGGCACACAGTTAATGTTTAGTACAGCCTTTCATCCTCTGACAGATGGACAATCAGAAAGGACTATACAAACTTTGGAGGACTTGCTTAGAGCATGTGTTCTTTAGTTTATAGGAAGTTGGGATCTACACCTAAGTTTGATAGAGTTTGCCTACAATAACAGATATCAACATAGCATTGACATGGCACCTTATGAAGCTTTGTATGGTAGACATTGTAGATCTCCCCTATGTTGGTATGAAACTGGTGAATATCAACTTTTAGGTCCTGATCTTCTGCAGCAGACCACTGAGAAGATTAAAATAATACAACAACAGTTAAAGACTGCACAGGATTGGCAGAAATCATATGCTGATAAGCGTCGTAGACCTTTAGAATTCCAGGTTGGAGACAGAGTATACCTTAAGGTCTCACCTTGGAAGGGAGTTCTTATATTTGGAAGGAAAGGAAAGTTATCTCCTAGGTTTATCGGGCCTTATCCAACCATTGAACGGATTGGAAAGGTAGCTTATAAGCTAGAGTTACCACCTCAGTTGCAAAAGTTCCACCCTGTGTTCCACATTTCCATGCTTAGGAAATGTCATCCTGATACAGAATCAGTTATGCAACCTATGGAAGTAGAATCGAATGATGATGTATCTTATGAAGAAGGACCTGTGTCGATTCTTCATAGAAGAATCAGAAAGCTGAAAAAGAATGATATAAGTCTTGTGAAAGTCCTTTGGAATCACTGTGGTGTTGAATCATCCACGTGGGAATTAGAGGAAGAAATGAGAAGGAAATACCCTGCTCTTTTCTCTTAATATGTTTTTGTAATGATTTCGGGGACGAAATCCTTGTAAGGGGTGGATAATTTTGTAACATCCCTGACCTGAGTTATGTACTAACCCTAGGTGTTTTGCCTAATAAAGTTAATTAATTGCTTTTCCCTATATTTTGAAAAGTAATTAAAGTTTTTTAGGAACTTATATTTCAATTTTAGTCCTTTTTTAATAATGTTGAAACATTGTTTTGTTAACTTTGGACTAAAGTGCAAATTACCCAAGTAGGAAGGTTAACTTGCAAATTGCACATGATAAGATGTTCCTCAGATTTTGAGACATCATAAGAATGAATATGATGTGGTGGTATGGATTCCATAAGCTTGAGCACCAAAATATAGCTTGAAAAGCAATCCTTGTGCATTAAAACCTAGTTTTGGTGTAATGTGCAATTTACCCAAAACATAGGGTTCAACATGCAAAATATCACCTCTAGAGGGTCTCTCATGTTTCTTGGCATCAAGTAGAGCAAAGAAAATAATAGGGGCACCTCATTTGTATGATCATGGAAGAGAGAGAAACTTGATATTGAAATAATCAAGATTTAAGTAAATGGCTCTTTAATATAACTTAATGCAAAAGGGAAATATATTAAATATGAAGCCCTTTAACCAAAAGTTGTAGGATGTGTTTGCAATAGCTAGGATGAGCTTGCGCCATGCTTGGGCACCAAAAAGATCTTGGATGAAATGGAAGCTATTCACATTATTATAAAATAAAGCAATATTAAAAAAGGATGGATATTAATATACAACTTATTAAGATGTTTGGTTTCTTTTCCTTTAAACCTTAGATAATGGAGGGGTTTTGCATTAGTTTAGAAGGTGGCCACGTATCCAAAGAGTGGAGGAAGTTTTGGTGGAAATGATGGAGCTTCCACTCACGTGGAATTGCGTGCATCACTAAAAATCCTAAAGATGGTAAGTCTTTAAGTTTAGCCTTGCTTATACTAGATAGAGAACTCCACCCACGTATGCTAAGATACGTGGAAGTCTTATCGTAGTATAGTTAAGGGTCGAATCCTCGAGTCAACAGTCTTGTTGTTACCAACAAGATGGAAAACGTTGAAATTTCACTTAATCACTCAATAGTCGGTATTTAGATCAAAAGGTTGATTTGGTTGTTTTTAAGCTAAGTGCAAGTAAAGTAAAGAAAGCAAGTAAATCTAATGAGTTAAACTATGATAAAATATCACTAGGGTGTGATCGGTTTTTCACCACCACTACACATCGATCAACACATGTAAAGCAAAACTTAACCTGCAAAAAGAGTCCAGTCAGTTAGTATCCTTGTAGACTTAGCTTCCTTTCGGAGAACTAACTACGAGAAGTGTGGGAATGTTGCAACGTCAGCCATTCCCGAGCAAATGGTCACATTACTTTGCATCATTTCCCTCGTAAAGCGTGTTCCTCGACTTATCAAGGTTGCACTTTCATACGTCAACTGATTCCATTTCATAGTATGAAAGTGCAACGGATGATAGTGAGTTTACTCCACTTCTTGAGATACACTTCTAGATACCGAAACAGATGAATGGTGAATACATGCACCAAGAACCAACATACAAACAAGTTTCGAATCTAATAGTACAAACGTAGACAATTCATACTAAGAAATAAAAGATAACACAAGTTGGAGTTCAAGCAACATGCATTCATTAATCATTTGATGTCAAACTGACAAAGATAAGGACTCTATATTACAACCTAAGGATTACATTTACATGTTATGAAAGCATGGGTAGCGGGGCTACTCCCCGCACCCTAGTGAGAGAGACTACTCGCTCATGACTAGGATAAAGAAGGAGGCAGGAAGAGAGAGAGCATCATCCCCATGAAGGAGATGGGAAGGTCAACCCCTTGGAGAGAGAGCAACGATCCACCAGTCTTCAAAGGTTGCACGATGATGAGATCTTCCCTTCCTACCTTCTTTGGCGAAGAAGGAGAAAGCAGCTTCAAGATGGCATATGGGTCTCAGACAGGCAGCCCCAGGGCAGAGGGTGGAAGTAGCAGGAGCTCTAGAACGATTGAGGCAGCCTTTGGGTGTCTGAGCCTTCTCCTCCTCTGAGGACCCCTTTTGGGTCATATTTATAGGTTTAAGTGGAGCCCAAACGGTCTTGAACCCGTTTGGTTGCTGAACCCGTTTGGTCACTGAACCCGTTTGGGTGCTGAACTCATTTGGGCGCTGAACCCGTTTGGTTGTTGAACTCGTTTGGGCGCTGAACCTATTTTGGCACTGAACCTGTTTGGTTGCTGAACCCGTTTGGGCGTTGAACCCGTTTGGGTGCTGAACTCATTTGGGCGCTGAACCCATTTTGGCGCTGAACCCATTTTGGCGCTGAACCCGTTTGGGTGTTGAACCTATTTGGGTGCTGAACCCGTTTTGGCACTGAACCCGTTTGGGCGCTGAACCCATTTGGGTGTTGAACCTGTTTGGGTGCTGAACCCGTTTGATTGTTGAACCCGTTTGGGCGCTGAACCCGTTTGGGTGCTGAACCCGTTTGGGTGCTGAACCTGTTTGGGTTTGAACGGTCTTGGGACCGTTTGGGCTTGAACGGTCTTGGGACCGTTTGGGCTTGAGCGGTCTTGGGACCGTTTGGGCTTGAACGGTCTTGGGACCGTTTGGGCTTGAACGGTCTTGTAATTTCTTTTTTTTTGTATTTTCCGCAAGGATAAAGAAGAGGAAAGTTAATCTATTCATGTGTCAGCAATAAGGTAAAGAGTTAATGATTCTATCTAATTTATCTAAGAAAGAGTATGAAAAACAAGGGAATACCAATAAAATAACATCACAAAGTGAGAGGTTATCACCCCCCTAACTTAGAGTCTAGCTTGTGCTCAAGTTAGATAGAGTTAAGGCATAGAGTGGTGAGGCGATTTTATTTAGTTAGAGTTTCCATACTCTTGTTTCAATTCTCAATCTGAGTTCTCCTCAAATCATATCGGATCTTATTGCTTGCCTTGACTCTTTCAGGTTTTTGAGGGATGCATGGGTCTCAAGTTCCTTCTGTATCTCGTAGCTTGCATTGGGACCACTTTTATTTTGTGCATGTTGTTGACTCTAATCAGCTTTATACCTCTCTGAAGAACCTATCGGTAACTAGAGTGGGTATGAGGGTTGGCTAAAGGCTTAAAGTGTAACTCTCCCTTTTTCTGGGAGAGGGCTTATCTATGCTTGTAGAGACTCACTACCGGGCACGACACATCTGCCTTCATGAGGGCAGCTGAATGTACCGGCCGGGTGAGCTCTTTATCAGCCTTTTCTTATATTTGGAGACCTTAGGATCTTACTACCAGGCATGACACATCTGCCTTCATGAGGGCAGCTGAATGTACCGGCCGGGTGAGACCTTTATTGGCTCTTCTTATAAGTCCTTATGCATGGCTCAACTCTCATGTTTTTATTCAACACTCTGGCTTTTATTAGAAAAACTCACAAGCTTGGGATTTGGGGATTATTTTGGAATTTATTTTGGGCGGCCAAGCCTCTTTTATTTGAAGAGAGAAAAGTTGTTCTTAGAGTTTTTCAACATGCACTTATTGTGTGGTCCTCTTGCAAGACTTCTTAATTCGGAAGTTGCCTGATACCCCTCTCGTCCTTGAGAGCTCGGCTTATTTCTGCCTTGATATTGACCTGTGGAGAGTCAGATATAGAAGTGAAACAAAAGCATAAAAACCAAAAGTGAAGGTGATTTATTAATTCACCATTACATGCCTATATGCTAATCTTATTATTGCCTTTTGAAGACAAATTGGATTCTAAGTTAGCTGAGGATGTCCTTTCAAAAAGGAGTGTTATTTATTATGCACAAGATTTATTTTAACTGGTATAATACTAAAAAGAAAGGCTAAATGTAAAGATAAAAGGAAAAGAAAAGCGATTTTTGTTCAGGGGAAAAAAGTATGAAAGAAAGAGAGAGTAGAGGGAAAAGTGTACCTCGCCCTTGTCAAATGTACTCCCCCCCCTAACTTATCCTTCACTCTGTCCTCAGTGTCAGAGTGATAGGTTGAGAAGTGTATTGACAAGGGCAGTTAGGCTTCTGTGAGTCCTTTATTTGCCCCATGAGTTCTGAGTAGATTGTCTGCGAACTTTCCACGGAGAGTGTGGTAATCCACGGCTGTCTTGTCCTCTACTGGTTTGTGAAGGGCCACGATGGTGTACATCCAGAAGAGGGCGTGGAAGCCACAGTCATTGGATTCGCAAATTTGCTGGGGGCACTTGTGGCTAAAGGCTGGGGGTTTGAAGTGTTCTTTACCATAAGCCCGTGTGTGTTGGCTTAAGAGATCGTGTAGTTTTTCAACACACTCCTTTGCTACTTCCTCCGTTGGCGTCCTTGGTGCCGTAGTATACTCGATCTGGTCTGGATCATACTGACTGTCAGAACTGTTATAATTGTTGTTGTTCCATCGTGCAGGTTGGTTGCCAGTAGCATCCAGTGCTCTTGATGAAGGAAAGGAAGCATGATGAATTTCGGAGTTGTGTGTTGGAGGTAAGATATGAGTGACGCCGGCGTTCCGAAATTCTTCAGACCTAAGAGATCGTCCTTCATGTAAGCAGACACCATGTAGACCATGTGATAATTCTGGCCGAGTAAGTATTGATAAGCGGTCATCACACTTACGGACATAGAACCTTTGATTTGTACGGTCTCTCAGAGGTTATCTCCCATAACCAAAATGTCTCCATCTAGAAAGACAAGATCCTCTTTTTCGGCATGTAGTCTTGACATGATAAGCCGAAGCTCATTGTCGGAGAGAGTCTTGCAAGCCTCAAGATCAAAATTTGGGAAAGTTGGTTCAATGGCAGATAGGGGTACCATTTGTGATGGGGATCTCTTGATGGGTGCCCCAGTTAATAACTCTATGACACCCTTGTCAGGAGCCAGGTCAATGTTGTAAGGGTCCCATTGACTGGTCTCGGGGACCGTGGCTGGTTGTTTTTCTTTCTCCAACTCCGCTAAAGTTTGTCTGTAAGGTTTCTTCTGCGGACGTTGGATTGCTGAAAAAAGGTAGTGAGGGATGTCATCTGGTGCCATTGTAGGATCGTTAAAGAACCATCTATCGCAGATGAGTTCCATGGCATAACACCCTCGTAGAGAGTGAAAATCTTCGTTGATGAGGTCTGTGAAGGGGACTTGTTGATTTAGCACTAATATGTGTCGAATGACGTAAAAAGCGTTGTCCCCGGAGCCTTCAGCAGCTTGGACTTGTGGGTTGATTATCCAGAACCAGGGTTGGCTCCAACCCTGGCGGAGAGACGGGCATGCGGCCCAGATGAGTTTAAGAAGCCAGAAAGGGATGCATCTTGTCTCCCCGGCTTCAATTCCAATGAAGTTAATTATACCAGCTCTTAGATCACTGGTGCAGAAATTGTACACCTTGGCGTCGCGGGCGACAATGTCCACAATCATAAGCAACCAGTGACTAGAAACTTGGAAAGGCACGGTTATATATCTAGCTTTTCTTGCCATCCCCCTGTGCAACCTCGTAATGGATTTGTGTTGTAGTCTTTTGTACAGTAAGCATAAACTCAGAGCGGGTGAGGCGTTGAGAACTGGTTGCTATCACTTGGAGCTTCTGTAGATCTCGATAGAGTTGGCAAGGAGAGTACGGAAGATTGCCATCTTCACTGTTGACTGGAATCGAAGTATAGAACGGAAATCTTCACATGTCAAGTTGCGCTTAGTCTTCGTGTTCTGGTATATGACATCCCCCCTTCTTTGGCATCATCTATTATAGTGTTGAGGATGAAGATATCCTGTGCGTCTAGGGTAGAGATGGCCGCCATGTCTAAATTGTGCATTTTGTGAGGTAGAGGTGGCGGGGGAGGTAACACTTGCGGGTTGGGGGCAGAAAGCTGCACATGATCATTCGTGTAATGTTGCATATCTTCATCGTTGTCAGAATCGGAAGGGGTATCTAGCTCTTCGTCAGTGTCTAGACATACTCGTTCTGGTTCTTCATGATCTGGGGGACATGGTATCGAGGGTTCAGGGGTAGGGAGATGTTGAGATGTAGAGACAGGGAGGCTGGTGCTGGCTCCCAGAATGCATTGTTCGAACTCGGCAAAAGCTACTTCTTTCACAACCTCCCCCAAAGATCCCAAGGCGGAATAGTTTAGGAACTGGTCCCCATAAGATATTGTGACGTGCTCGTTGTGAGCAGAGGATTTGGGATCTTTATCACCGTCATGGTGATCCTTTTGTTGTTTGGGTTTTGTTCCTTGGCTGGGACCCTCCCCAGCATCATCTAGTTTACCAGAATCATCACTTGAGGAGGTACTGTTGTTGGAGTCAGTCGAAGAATCAAAATCTTCATCTTCCTCGTTTGCATCAGCCGCTGATTTATCAGTTGTTTTCTTTTGTGCTTTCTTCTTGCACTGACGATGGATGGATTGAAGCTCATCATATGCCACTTGCACGTGCTCGTGTGTTTCGAGCAGTGTGTCGTGGGTTTCTTCTAAATTAGAATAACGTACTGCAGCCGAAAGGAGTCGTGCGGTGAGGTCAGTTACTTGAGCTCTTAGTTGATTAAGTTCATTGTTTGAGGACTCCTCTTGGCGATTGTGTAGTTGTGTGAGGGTGATGTTGATGTCGTCCAAGCGCGTGCTGAAAGCTTGTTGTTGCTGCTTGAGCTCGCGGAGGGTCTCCGGCAGAGGTAAAGTCTACGTTGAGATCCTCTCGACTTGGTTTGCCATCGCCTTGTGCTGGCTTTGGACTCCATGGACTAGCTCGGGTAAGGTTTTGTAGTGGTTGTCGATGTGATCAACTTGCTTAGCCACTAAATCTTGTCGTTGTTGGATTTCTTGGAGGATGCTTGGCATGGCGCGGTTATGCGCGTCGATCCTGGCGACCTGCTTTGTTAAACCCTGCACACAAGAAAAAATGGAATTTAATATGTTAGAGGGGTCGGTGAGGAGGTTTCGGATGGTGTCAAATTGTCGTCCGAATTCCTCACCGACATTAGTGAAAGGGACCCCTGTAAGAGAAGGGTGGGGTGGCTGGGGTCGGGGTGGAATGGTGGTGGTAGTGTTGTGCGGAAAGGACACTGTTGATGGTCCCGCGAACTGCGTGGTGACTGTGGAAGGGGTCACTAGTGGTGTTGGGGCGGCGGTGGATGAGAAGGGTGGTGATATACCCAGAGAGAAAAGTGAGTCCGGTAATGTTGATGGAAAGTCGGTTGAGGTGAAAGAAGTGAATTCTGGCGTTGTAACGGAAAATGGGATGCCCGAAGGGAAGAAGGGTGATGTGGAAAAAGGTGGGAGAGTGGTTGATTGAGGAAAAATGGAGGATGGTGGGGTGGTGGATGTTGGGATGGAAGATGGTGGGGTGGTGGTTGTTGGGATGGTGGATGGTGGAGTGGTGGTATCGAGATCAACATTTAGACTCATGATGAAAGAGTCTAGTGATGATGTTGTTATTTGTTCCTCTGGGAGGGTGGTTTCTGTTTCGGGGTTGGGTTTGGATGTTGGTGTCCCCGATAGCTCTGAAGAACTCCATTGTAGGCTCGACGTATGAAGATTCAGTGACAAAGCAAAGTCGAGAGAGATTGGAATTGTCAAGCAAAGTGAGGATTCTATTGTAGATCCCCATCTTCATAAGTATGCTTGGGCAAACGTACTTCGTCGGTTTTAGAGTTTGTTTAATGGATGGGAGGGTATGGATGTAAAGATTTCCTGGTGGTGGTTTGGTGGTGGTGATGGGGGGGAAATAGGAACGGTAATGGTGGCAGGGGTGGTGGTGATGGTGGTGGTTGGTTGGATGGAGGATGGTGGGATGAAACTTGCTAGGATCTGTTCCCTTGCAGTGGCAGGGCGAACCTGCTTCCTTGCCCTCTTCTTTGGTTGCGGTGCTGAAGTGGTTGCTTGGGCCTTCCTTTTCCCCATGGACTGTTTGGTAGGGGAGTCTACCTCTGGTGAAGGCTCATATTTTGAGGATTCGTCAGATGAGATTTCTTCGACTTCCTCTTCAGAAGGTTCTTCATCTAAGCAGTGGTTGATGTGTTTTATATCATGCATGACATTGATCAGGTCCACCTCTGCTGGGACCTGTCCAGTCTTTTTATAGTGGTCAACTATTTGTTGAAGCTTCGCTCGTTCAGCTATTAATTCCTCTTTTGTCCAAAAGGAATCGCCGGCTGTTCTAGTTGGTTGCTTTGCAGGTGAGGCCATTCTGAAATTTCTTTCAAGAAAAATAAGAGTTAGAGTTCTGAAATTTGTAGTTAAACAAGTTTATTAGAATAGAGCAGTATTATTGAGGTTTGGTTGAATCCAAATGGGTTGAACACCCGTTTGGCACCAAACGGTTTGGAGACCGTTTGGGGCCAAACGGTCCTGCGTCCAAACGGGTTGAACACCCGTTTGGCACCAAACGGTTTGGAGACCGTTTGGGGCCAAACGGTCCTGCGTCCAAACGGGTTGAACACCCGTTTGGCACCAAACGGTTTGGAGACCGTTTGGGGAAAAACGGTCCTGCGTCCAAACGGGTTGAACACCCATTTGGCACCAAACGGTTTGGAGACCGTTTGGGGCCAAACGGTCCTGCGTCCAAACGGGTTCAGTGCCCAAACGAGTTCAACAACCAAACGGGTTCGGCGGTGGGAGTCGGAGCCGTACGAGAAAGATGAGAATAGGAGCGAAACAGGAGTGGAACAGTGAAAGTGAGAAAATGGGATTCCAGAAGAGAGAAAGGAGGGTGTGGGGTGTTATTTATAGGATTTGGAGGGTCGTCCTTACAAATTCCTGAAGTCAAATGGGTGTGGGACCGTTTGAACTCCAAATGGGTGCGAGACCGTTTGAACTCCGAACGGGTGCGAGACCGTTTGAACTCCAAACGGGTTAGAGACCATTTGAACTCAAAACGGGTGCGAGACCGTTTGAACTCCAAACGGGTGCGAGACCGTTTGAACTCCAAACGGGTGCGAGACCGTTTGAACTCCAAACGGGTGCGAGACCGTTTGGGGAGGTCTAGGGTTTTGATGTTTTTTATTT
This sequence comes from Alisma plantago-aquatica, assembly GCA_963693085.1. Taxonomy (NCBI): domain Eukaryota; kingdom Viridiplantae; phylum Streptophyta; class Magnoliopsida; order Alismatales; family Alismataceae; genus Alisma; species Alisma plantago-aquatica. Next base: position 165,592,112 of record OY856415.1, read on the forward strand.
TTATGTTTATTTTGTTTATGTGGATTTTTTTTATATTTTTCAGGAAAAAACAAAGCTAAAAAGAAGAAGATGAAAATAAGGACAAACGAAAAATGATGATACTCAGATCTTGGGTTGCCTCCCAAGTAGCGCCTGGATTTAATGTCGCTGGCTCGACAAAATTCTGCTCTGGCTATGCTGACATTATAGGATCTTGGATCTCTATAGTTTGTATTGGCAATTTGTCTGCTGGAGTGTAGTATTTCTTTAATCTATGACCGTTGACGGTTCTTTCTCCCCCGTTATCATCAAGGATAATGACTGCTCCTGTCGGGTAAATATGTTTGATTGTGAAAGGCCCCGACCATTTTGTGCGCAGTTTTCCAGGAAATAACTTGAGTCTGGAATTAAATAGGAGAACCTTATCTCCGACGATTATATCCTTTCTTTTTATGTGGCCATCATGCCACATTTTGGTTTGTTTATTGTAAATTCTGGCATTTTGGTATGCTGTCATTCGCAGCTCTTCCAATTCTTGTAATTGAAGTTGTCTAGATTCACCGGCTCTTTTGAGGTCAAAGTTCAATTGCTTGATAGCCCACCAAGCTTTATGCTCTAATTCGACTGGTAGATGACACGACTTCCCATACACCAATCGAAACGGTGTTGTTCCAATTGGTGTTTTGAAAGCTATGTGATAGGCCCATAGGGCATCAGGAAGTCTAGTAGACCAGTCTGTGCGGTGCCTATTAACAGTTTTTTCCAAAATGGCTTTGAGTTGCCTGTTGGATACTTCAACTTGTCCACAAGTCTGTGGGTGATAGGGTGTGGAAACTTTATGGTTGACTCCATATTTTATTAATAGAGCTTCGAAACTCCGCTCAAGAAAATGAGATCTGCCATCGGATATTATTGTTCTTGGAATGCCAAATCTGGGGAATATTATTTCTTTAAACATTTTGATGACTGGTTTGGAATCACAAGAAGTGGTTGGTAGAGCTTCTACCCATTTCGAAACGTAATCCACAGCAACTAGAATGTACGTGAATACGTAAGATGGGGGGAAAGGACCCATGTAATCTACTCCCCAAACATCAAAGAGTTTGACTTCTGCCACATATTCAATGGCATTTCGTTTCATTTGGTTATTCCTCCAGAGAGTTGGCATTTGTCACATGATCGCACATAATCATGTGCATCCTTTGCGATGGTTGGCCAGTAAAAACCAGATTGAAGAATTTTAAGAGCGGTTTTCTTAGAGCTCATGTGCCCCCCAGTAGGGCCTGAGTGACAGTGCTCTAAAACTGGGATGATTTCTGTTTCTGGGATGCATCGACAAAAAAGTCCATCAACGCATAAGCGAAATAGGTAGGGCTCGTCCCAGAAATACTGCTTAGCGTCATGAAGGAATTTCTTTTTTTCATGGGATGATGCAGATGGATGGATGATTCCTGTTGCCAAATAATTCACAATATCAGCATACCAAGGAAATCAAGTAGTATTCTTCATTAGTTGATCATCCGGTAAAGAGTCTTGAATGGGTATGTTATTGGTGTCTTTAGCGTCAATACGACTGAGGTGATCTGCGACGACATTTTTAACCCCACTTTTGTCTTTAATCTCTAAATCAAACTCCTGAAGCATTGATACCCATCTGATAAGTCGGGGTTTAGCATCTTGTTTTTGGATCAAGTATCGTATAGCAGAATGGTCAGTATATACTATGACTTTTGACCCTATTAGGTAAGACCAAAATTTTTCAAAAACATAGATAACTTCCAGGAACTCTTTTTCGGTGGTAGTATAGTTCTTTTGTGCCTCATCAAGCGTCTTGGAGGCGTAATATATGACATAAGGCTTTTTGTCGATCCTTTGTCCAAGGACTGCCCCTATAGCATAATCGCTAGCGTCACACATAATTTCAAACGGCTGCGACCAGTCAGGAGCTCTTAGAATAGGGGCAGAGATAAGGGCATTCTTTAGAGTTGTGAAGCTATTAATGCATTCTTGTTCAAATATAAAATCTGCTTCTTTGGTCAGCAGGTGAGTCATTGGCTTTGCTATCTTTGAAAAATCTTTTATAAATCTTCTGTAGAACCCTGCATGACCAAGGAATGCCCTGACTCCTCTGATGTCTTTAGGTGGAGTTAGCTTTGAGATGACATCAATCTTTGCTTTATCCACTTCAATCCCTTTTTCACTTACTCGATGTCCTAGGACCACACCTTCAGTCACCATAAAGTGACATTTTTCCCAATTCAAGATCAGGTTGTTGTCCTCACATCTTTGTAAAACTCTTCCTAGATTGAGTAAACAATTATCGTAAGAATCTCCGTATACTGAGAAATCGTCCATAAACCTCTCCATGACGGATTCTGTTAAACCGGAGAAGATAGCAGACATACATCGTTGGAAAGTGGTGGGTGCGTTACATAGCCCGAACGACATTCTTCTAAAGGCATATGTCCCAAAGGGACATGTGAAGGTGGTTTTTTCCTGGTCCTCCGGGTGTATGGGTATTTGGTAAAACCCGGAGTAACCGTCGAGGTAACAAAAATATTTTTGATGAGCTAGGCATTCCATAGCTTCATCAAGGAAAGGTAAAGGGTAGTGGTCTTTCCTTGTGGCTTTGTTCAACTTTCTATAATCTATACACATTCGCCATCCAGTTACAGTCCTGGTAGGCACTAGTTCATTTTTGTCATTTAGCACTACAGTAGTGCCTCCTTTTTTTGGAACAACCTGAACGGGATTGACCCACTGGGAGTCAGAAATAGGATAGATCATGCCAGCTTTGAGTAATTTAAGGACCTCCAGACGCACTACCTCCTTTAGATTAGGATTCAGTTTTCTTTAATGTTCTCTAGAGGGCTTGAATTCGTCAACCATAGGAAGTCTATGCATACACAGGGCTGGATTTATACCTGTTAGGTCGGTTATCTTATATCCGATGACCTTTTTATGCCTCTTCAGCTCTTCCAGAAGCCTTTCTTCTTGATCTTCTGTAAGAGTAGAGCTGATGATGACAGGGCATAATTTCTCCTCATCTAAAAAGGCATGTTTAAGACCTGAGGGTAAGGTCTTCATTTCGGGGGCCTTGGGTTGCTCAATGGCTTCTAGAATAGTAACGGCTTTAAGTTATTCAAAAGTGGCCTTTGGTACTTTTTCAGACTTTTCCAGATGTTGGAGGCACTGTTGAACTAATTCATTTGCTGAGAATTCAACCTCTGGAATGATTAGAACATTTTCAAGTTCGTCAATTGGCTCAGAGATTTCCAACTGTGACATTTGTTGAATAGCATCAAGGAGGAAAACCTCCTCTTGGATATTGGGCCCTTTCATACTATTAAGGACTCGAAATTGAATTGCTTCTTTTCCAAGCCTAAGAATGATGGTTCTAGCTTCAACATCAATCAGCGCTCTGGCAGTAGCGAGGAATGGTCTGCCAAAAATGATTGGGTACCTCAGGTCTTCTTTAATATCCATGACAACGAAGTCGCATGGTACGTAAGCATCCTTGCCTATCCTTACCGGGATATCTTCAATGATCCCCAAAGGTGCAGTTATAGTGGAATCAGCTAATTGGATAGTCATTGCTATAGGCAGCAATTCAGTGAAACCCAGCCGTTTGCACATTGAGTAAGGCATAATAGATATGCTGGCTCCAAGGTCAGCTAATCCCTTTTTTGCAGATGTGTTGCCAATGCAACATTGGATTCCGAAGGAACCCGGGTCCTTCTTCTTTTTGGGCATCTTGTTTAAGATGATGTCCGAAGTGGTCTGAGCAAGCTTAACAGTTTCCTGCTCCTCAGTGATGTATTTTCTTGATAGTAAGGTCTTGAGGTGTTTCGCCCAGGCTGGCACCTCGGAAAGAGAATCAAGGAGCGGGATATCAATGTATAGTTTCTTCATTGCCTCTTTGAACTATTGGAATCTGGTGTCCATCTTTGTTTCTCGTAGTCTTCCTGGGTACGGGATTCTTGGTTTATATTGTAGAACTTCAGGTTCTGTGGACACTTTATATTTGCCCTTTGTGCTTCCTGAGGGCTTTTCCATTCCTGGTTGTGGACTTTCACTTGTCATAAGAACTGGTGTGTCATAATTGTCAAGATCAATATTGGTAGTCTCATGAAAAATGTGTCCAGATTTGGTGGTGACGACATTCAACTGCTCATGTCTGTTTTGTCCGTGCTTAGGATTCGATTCAGGCTGCCCAGCAAACGTACCTGCTGGGGGCTTTAATTGTGCAGCGATCTGAGCAAGCTGAGCTTCGACTGCTTTCTGCTGAGCCTGCTGGTTAGCAAGCAGAGTTTGCTATGATTGTAACATCTGCCTGATCAAGGATATTTCATCTTTCGGTTGGGCAGGAGCATTTTTCGAAGGAATGAATTGTTGTCCTTGCTGCGATTGCTGTGAATGCAGCGTTAGCTGAGGGTGCTGGGTGTGTAGCTATGGGTGGAGCGGAGGATGTGTATACTGATACTAAGCATTTTGATTCCTGGGGTAGTTAGCCCTGGGGAAGTTGCTCCTGGGGTTCCCTTGATTTTGGTTGAAATTGTTTGGGAACCCAGGTGGTAGCCTACTAGCAGATCCTCCCTGCGTTTGATGCTGAGGATTGGCAGTTCCAGCAGGATTTCCATACTGAAACCCTGGATGATTCCTTGGCTGATTAGGGTTGTAGTAGACTTTCCCAGGGATGGAGTGGATAGAGTTAACTTGTTCCGGTAGTTGCTCTTCCGACTGATCAATGGTGGGTTCATATGGTTGTGGTGGTGGATGCAGATCCATCATCACATTATATAGCATACCGCAGGAAAGGGTCGGATGGTCAGAAGCATGACAAGCCTCACAGGATCCCGTGACGGCTTTGACATGTTGGACTGGTGGAGTTTTCTTCTTATCAATCTCTCCGAGAGAAGTCTCGAGAGCTTGCTGTTTATGAACTATGGTCTTCAGGACTTCAGCTATTTCTTTCATCTCTATTGATTCTTCAGCTTTGAAAACCTTGAGGACACCTTTACTGACTGACCGTCCCCAGTTGGACTGGTTTTCAGCTCCGAGAGTAACAATCTTCCATGCATCCTCATAATTTTTCCTCATGAAGTTTCCTCTAGAAGAAGAATCTAAAAACTATTTAATATCATCGCTTACTCCCCGATAGAAGGTTTCTATCAGTTGATTCTGGGAAATTCCATAATGGGGGCATTTACGCAAAAGTTCTTTAAACCTCTCCCATGCCTCAGCAAGGGTTTCTCCAGGCAGCTGAGAGAAATGATTGATCTGCCCTCTGATTTCATAGGTCAGTGAGGGTGGAAAGAACTTCTCTAAGAACTTTTCCTCAAGAGGAGCCCAGGTGGTTATTATTGGTTCTCTGTCAAGTGAGTTATACCAACTCAAGGCCCTCCCAGATAGGGTGAAATGGAATAGATGAAGCATTATCGCATCATAAGCGACACCAGCTTGTGGAACTAGGCGGCACAACGCCTTAAACCTTTTTAGATGATCCATGCAATCATCTCCAGAACCTCCGGAGAAAGATATGCCTTGCATGATTTGGATCCACTGGGTCCGAATCTCAAAGTTGGGGATATTAATGATCGGAGGTCGGACCGGGTGGTTATCCTCATAGTTCTTTGGGACAGCGTTATCCCTCAGTTGTTTGTTTCTTAATTCCAACTGAGCAGCTTGGGTTGTTGCCTCAGTTTCAGCTCTGATGCGAGCTTGCTCTTCCGCACAAATCTCCGCTTGGATTTGGGCACGAGTTTCAGCGATGAGTTGTGCCCTTTGAGCGGCGATGGTGGCGTTGACCCTCTCCATTACCAAAGCAGCCTGGTGTTGATCTTCAGCCATTTTCCTGGCCCTTTGGCGATTGAGTCAGATGCGGCGGTGGAAGATTCTCTCTACCTCAGAGTCAAACTCTGGATCAGGGGAGAATCTGAGGTTATGCGTAGGTTGCATACACAATTTCTACCTGAGTAGAGAGAAACACCTTTAGATAATGACAAAAATATAATAGTTTCAAGAAGATATAGAGTTATGATTAAAGAAAGTGTAAAATCCTAACCAACTAGAAAGGTACCAAGCAAAATTACAACGTTCTGTTGTCCCCAGCAACGGCGCCAATTTTTGATGGAGCTTCCACTCACGTGGAATTGTGTGCACCACTAAAATTCCTAAAGATGGTAAGTCTTTAAGTTTAGCCTTGCTTATACTAGATAGAGAACTGCACCCACGTATGCTAAGATACGTGGAAGTCTTATCGTAGTATAGTTAAGGGTTGAATCCTCGAGACAACGGTCTTGTTGTTGCCAACAAGATGGAAAACGTTGAAATTTCACTTAATCACTCAATAGTCGGTATTTAGATCAAAAGGTTGATTTGGTTGTTTTTAAGCTAAGTGCAAATAAAGTAAAGAAAGCAAGTAAATCTAATGAGTTAAACTATGATAAAAGATCACTAGGGTGTGATCGGTTTTTCACCACCACTACACATCGATCAACACATGTAAAGCAAAACTTAACCTGCAAAAAGAGTCCAGTCAGTTATTATCCTTGTAGACTTAGCTTCCTTTCGGAGAACTAACTACGAGAAGTGCGGGAATGTTGCAACGCCAGCCATTCCCGAGAAAATGGTCACATTACTTTGCATCATTTCCCTCGCAAAGCGTGTTCCTTGACTTATCAAGGTTGCACTTTCATATGTCAACTGATTCCATTTCATAGTATGAAAGTGCAACGGATGATAGTGAGTTTACTCCACTTCTTGAGATACACTTCTAGATACTGAAACATATGCATGGTGAATACATGCACCAAGAACCAACATACAAACGAGTTTCGAATCTAATAGTACAAACGTAGACAATTCATACTAAGAAATAAAAGATAACACAAATTGGAGATCAAGCAACATGCATTCATTAATCGTTTGATGTCAAACTGACAAAGATAAGGACTCTATATTACAACCTAAGGATTACATTTACATGTTATGAAAGCATGGGTAGCGGGGCTACTCCCCGCACCCTAGTGAGAGAGACTACTCGCTCATGACTAGGACAAAGAAGGAGGCAGGAAGAGAGAGAGAGAGCATCATCCCCATGAAGGAGATTGGAAGGTCAACCCCTTGGAGAGAGAGCAACGATCCACCAATCTTCAAAGGTTGCACGATGATGCGATCTTCTCTTCCTACCTTCTTTGGCAAAGAAGGAGAAAGCAGCTTCAAGATGGGGTATGGGTCTCAGACCGACAGCCCCAGGGCGGAGGGTGGAAGTAGCAGGAGCTCTGGAACGATTGAGGCAGCCTTTGGGCGTCTTAGCCTTCTCCTCCTCTGAGGACCCCTTTTGGGTCATATTTATAGGTTTAAGTGGAGCCCAAACGGTCTTGAACCCGTTTGGTTGCTGAACCCATTTGGGCACTGAACCCGTTTGGGTGCTGAACTCGTTTGGGCGCTGAACCCATTTGGTTGTTGAACTCGTTTGGGTGCTGAACCCGTTTTGGCGCTGAACCCGTTTGGTTGCTGAACTCGTTTGGGCACTGAACCCGTTTGGGTGCTGAACTCGTTTGGGCACTGAACCCGTTTTGGCGCTGCACCCGTTTTGGCGTTGAACCCGTTTGGGCGCTGAACCCGTTTGGGTGCTGAACCTGTTTGGGCGTTGAACCGGTTTGATTGCTGAACCCATTTTGGCGCTGAACCCGTTTGGGCACTGAACCCGTTTGGGTGCTGAACCTGTTTGGGCGCTGAACCCGTTTGATTGTTGAACCCGTTTGGGCGCTAAACCCGTTTGGGTTTGAACGGTCTTGGGACCGTTTGGGCTTGAACGGTCTTGGGACCGTTTGGGCTTGAGCGGTCTTGGGACCGTTTGGGCTTGAACGGTCTTGGGACCGTTTGGGCTTGAACGGTCTTATAATTTCTTTTTTTTTGTATTTTTCAGCAAGGATAAAGAAGAGGAAAGTTAATCTATGGATGTGTCAGCAATAAGGTAAAGAGTTAATGATTCTATCTAATTTATCTAAGAAAGAGTATGAAAAATAAGGGAAAACCAATAAAATAACATCACAAAGTGAGAGGTTATCAGGAAACAAGTTGGAATTAAAAGAGATAACAATCTTTTTCTATTTTCCTTGAAAAACCCATAAATACATATAAGCATCTTTTCCAACAACACCAAGGATCGTTTCCCTTAGTTATTTTCCTTATCTTCTTGCTTTGTCCGACCAAGGGAGAGTTATGGACCAGAGGAAGGATGACCAAGCTAGTTTGGTAATCTTTGATCGTCATCTACCTCGAATTCATGGTGGAAACCATAAAACAAGGTTGGATTATTAATTTTCTTCACACGATTTTCCTTTCTAGCCATCTTGTTCATCCAAAAAGTGAAGAACGAACCTTGGCCAACTGCTGGAGCTCAAACCACCATTAAAGATGCGGAGCTAGGAGCTCTGGATCAGTCCTAGAGGTGGGTTTTATAACTCTAAACCTTAAGCTTTTCTAATGCATCCTTCTCTCCTAAAATCGTTGGTTAATTCTTCTTCTTGTACTACTCTTGTGTTCTTGCTATCAATTTCGTAAAGAACAACCCTGTTCTTGGTTGAACAGAGGTAGACGAATGTGGCGTTAATTTTTATGTTTATCCAAGAAATTTACTTTAGCAAACGGTCTCCAATCCTTGCTCAAACGGTTTCCCAAACTGTTTGGGAGCAAACGGTTTCAAACCGTTTGATTGCAAACAATTTCAACCAAACTGCATAGAAGCAAACGGTCCAAGACCGTTTGGAGGCGTTGACCAGGGATTGACCGTTTGGAGGTATGTTGAAAAACCTTTAGATCAAAAATCTACAAATAATAATCAATAAATTCCAGTTGGTTCACCAATTAAAGGTCCATCAACCATCTAAACCCTAATCGGGTTAATTGTTGATTTTGATAATTGAATAATGTTGAAGTTTGGGTTGAGTGACCCAAACGGTTTCAACACCGTTTCGGGATCACCCAAACGGTCTCAAGACCGTTTGGTGATCACCCAAGACCATTTAGAGGTCTAGGTTTCAGTATAGTTGACCAATTGAAGATTTAAAGGTCCTAACTTGAAGTACAATCAATTGTTGATATGGTGATCAATCTAATGGATCAAACCCTAATTGGTTGACTTGGTTTTTGGTGTTGACTTGATAAAACGGTATGAAGACCATTTGGAGGTCATCCAAACGATCCCAAGACCGTTTGGGGTCAGGTCATGACCAAATTGGATGATGGTTCAATGGGTTCAAATCAATTTGACTCACATTGAATTATGTTGAAGGGTCATTGATTCCAAAACCTAATCCAATTGATTCAAACCCTAATTGATGACCAATTGAGGGTCAATTGAGGGTCAAATCAGTTGAAGTTTGACCTAATTAACTCAATTGGTGATTGGTTAACATGTACTTGATTGATTGAGGGGATCAATATTGGAAACCCTAATTCAATTGAAGTGGTTGAGACACTTTTTGGTCCTTGTGGTTTTGAGGTGGTTTGGACCAAACGGTCTCAAGACCGTTTGGGACCAAACGATCCCAAACCATTTGGGTTCATGCGGTGTCAAGATCAGTTGTGTACATGTGGTTTCAAAGTCAAACTTGACCAAACGGTCTTCACCATCAAACAGTTTCAAAGTCAAACTTGACCAAATGGTCTTCACCATCAAACGGTTTCAAAGTCAAACTTGACCAAATGGTCTTCACCACCAGACGGTTTCAAGGGTAGTCCAAGACCGCATGGAGGTCCAAACGGTATTAGACCATTTGGAGGTTTAGTGTGCAAGACCGTTTGAGGTCTAAGTAGGTCAAGATCATTTGATGTATTACTGGTCAACATGGTTTGGTGGTTGATTAACCTAAACCTCATGGATACTTAAAGTGTTTAAAGGACCAAGTGATCAGTTGATTAGTGCATGTTATAATCAATGGTGATTATAATAAAGGTATCCTTGATGGGATAGAGTGATTAGTACTCTTTGAATGAGTAAGCTTTAATGATCACAATAGTAATGACATAGCCCATGATGTCAATGTTGAGTTGACTTAGCCTAATCAAGGGTGATTAAAGCATCAACTTATATAAGGGATGAGAGAGAAATGACTTCTTAGATGAATGTTAATCAAGTAATGGACTCTCAATATGAATGAATGCCTAATTAGGGTATGATCCATGTTAGTGAGATCATGAAACCCTAATTATGATGGTTAATGAATAGTAAACCCTAATCTAGGGTAGTGTGATGCAATGTGTGTAGTAAACCCTAATCTAGGGTAATGTGATGTAACGTGAATAGTAAACCCTAATTTTTGGTTATGCTTTATAACATGAATCTTTATGGCAGCGTAATGCAATGATAAGTCATTAACTCTAATTGAATTAAAAAGAGAAACCCTAACCCTAGTAAGGGTATAGTGGTGCAACCCTTGAATAGCAAAGTTATCTTTGTTTTGCATTATGCTGATATAGAGATAATGTGTCTGTTATCATTTTTATTAATCATGCATGTTTTTATGAAATAGTGAGAATAGCCAGGTAAGAGATATGATGCCATATTCATTGAAAGCACTATATAAGCTTTGAAAGAAATGATATACTATGTTACCTAGTGAGAGGTAACAAATGAGACTGATAGGCTGTATGAGCCATGTGAAATATCTGCTTACTATTATTATGTTTATACAGTCAAATGAATAGATGGCAATGTGTTACTTGGTAACAAGTGATTTGATGATTTAAGGGTCTGAACACCCATATTCTTGAATCATAATGGTGATATGATTAGGGATTGAGATCCCAATGTTAACAAGATGTGAAATCAACTTGATACAAATAGTACCCTTTCTTTATAGCAATTGATTTAATGGTTTATGTTTGAAAACATGCCTGATGCTAAAAGAATGTTGTAATGTACTTAAATAATCAATTATAATGATATCATGTAGAGCCCTGACCATAGACCCATCATCGTCAGAAGTTAGATGATGGTGAAATAGGTTTTCCTAAGGGAACTCCTGGAGAGCATACTTTTGAGTATGTGGGGGTTATGGACGTGAATATCCTTACGTCCTAATGAAGGAATTGATGTGAGATAAACATCAAATCTCTCAATCCTTCATTATATGTATATGTCGGGATGATGTATCACTAATCTCCCGATGATGTTGTTAATGTCGAATCGATGTGAGATAAATAAGAAATCCCTCGATTGCGAAGAGAGTACATCATGCCACTGTAACTCTAATAGAGAAGTTGCCAGAATACACTGGAAATCTATCTTAGCAGAGACACAAGATGTCCTGCATGTCGTACCTCACACTGATTGAGGATGATGAGGTCATACGAATCTGGCTCTTCTGATGACCTATGTATGGTACCGATTGTGATTTCATAATGGTCGGTTGGAGTTTGAGCGGTATACCTCATATCCTCAGGGCATAAGTTTGTATGTAATACGTAATCAGTCGTGTAGCATAATTACTTAGGTTGAACTACGAGAAACAATGATTGATGATACATTGTTTAATATGTATGGATTAGATAAATAATATACATGTTCTTCATATTCCTATCTGATTAAATGAATTTTTACTCAATCAAGTTAAAATTGAAATGATTGCATAGAGAATATTGTTCTTCTTAGTTTATTCATTGAATAACTTGTTGTTGGATATTTATAATTCTACTGCTCAGTATTATTCCTCTAATTGCAATAACAATGCTTCTGGCGGAGAGTTATAACTCTCGATGGGATAATTTTCAATTGTCTCACCCCCGTGGGATTCAACTTTTTAGGTAAACGTCGAGGAAGAAGAAACCTTCCAGTGGGTGAGCAACAACAGCAGCAGCAACAACATCAGGGGCAGTAGTGATCCTCAAGTGGAGACACTGTCTGTCAAGTCTTGTATATAGAAATTCCTGTGTCGTCTCTGTACTCTCAGGTCCTAGGAGTCAGTAGATGGTTTAATATAGATCTAAGATTTTTGGTTTAATGCGTCGAGAATTTTTGTATACTGCTCATGTGCAGCTTAACAATCAGTCAATGTTATGACTCTCGAGATGAGATGATACAGAGATGTACTAATGAATTAGCTTGAAAACAACTTATTTTGTTTCTTTATGAAAAAGTTTTACAGTGGTGGTTCTCTTTACAAAAAGTTTTAAAATTTTGTGATTTTCAGTAATTCCGCTGCTAATAATTCGCTTCCGCATTAGTTAATCTTATTTTCGCGAGACGGACGTGACACTAATTCGATGCCCTAAACCATAATTGTTCATTTCCTTAGGTAACCTACGTAGCTTCCTTAGTTGTTTGCTTAGCTAACTGCCTTACTCGTGTTATCCGTTGCTAGAGTAGTTAAGTCTTATATCTAGTCTTTTTAGTTAGATTGTGCTAGCTTAGTTCACTACTTTCCTTCTTAGCATAATTGCTACATCAGTGTAACTTTTTCCCTCTTCTTCCCTTGTTTATTTAGATTGTTCTCTAGATTGCTAATTAGGATTGCTCTTTCCTCGTTTAGTGTAATATCCTCTCTTGCTTTGCTTAATAGCAGTGTTTGTGTAGGGTTTTCTTAGATTTGATTCTTGCAACTCTTTGTTGCTAGTTCGCTTAGTATCATTCAAACCCCCAAGTCAAACCCTAAAAATACACTCAGCAATAAGAACCTAGTAAAGTAAGCTTAATCCTAGTGCCTCCTCTCTCCGTTGGGTTCTTACCCCAACTTTCAATTCCTATACCACTCTTGAGCCCACACACTTGTGGAATTTTGTAAGAGTGTACCCAAACTAATATTTATAAATATCAAACGATTCATGTGTATACTTAAGGTACATCTAGCCATATCAATTGGCTAGGAGTCATGTTGACGTGTCAATATGTTTGCATATACAAAGAGTAATTGGGATTGATAGTCGCCATACCTTCTTTGTTGACAAAAACCTTCTTCAGTTGTTTGTAGTGTCATCAATGAATAATTCCAAACAATTTCTCTTGAGTTCAAACATGTACCTCCTAAGAAAGGTAATTCGAGTTGGATAACTATAATGGATAAAAAAATCATGTTTACTCCAAGGGGGTGCGGCTACCTTTTCTCAATGGAAGAAACATCATTCAAAATAGGATCAGTGGTGGCAGTTGTCATTGATGAAGGCATGCAGGAAGAGTCAAATGAGGATTAAATTCTGATATCAAATTAATTTTGAAGGAATCGATCAAAACCCTCTATGATGGGAGTGCAAGATTGGGAAACTAAAATCCTAAACCGAGAGAAAGAGGGAAGCAATGTGCCTGAAGCAATTTATATTCATATTTCTGGCTACTTATAATGTAGATTGTGATATTGTAAATATAGCACAGTTTCTTGACCGCTCGGATATGGAACTCTTGAGCCATTAACAAAATGGACTTCTTTTAAATAGAAACAATAAGGAACGCAAAAATTATCCCGATAGCAAATTAACCAATATTATTAATAGGGCACAATTTTTCAAATAGTTGTTATGAAATCAGATTTTGTAACTGGGTATAAATGATACATCATTTTCTTTAACCATGGGAACATAACATCATCTTATAACCAGTTCTATTGGGATGGAATTTAATTCTCTTTTTCCTACCTACCCGGGACATAAAATACTGTACTTTTTGTGCAATAGCAACCTGCAGCTAGCAATATGAAGTGCCAATCTATGTTGATTTTTGGTTGAATTCAATATGACTGTCCAAACATAGCGCATAGTTTGTTGTGTTAATAGAATAACTGTCCCTTAGATATGTTGATGTAGATCTCGGAATAGGAAGGGATAGAGTTGGTAACAAATAATAGGGATATGAGATGTAAAGCATTGAAGAAGTATGGACACGTCATCCTCCTGGAATGAACTTATTTGCAGTATCTGTCCCATTACGTGATGAATGTATACACAGGAAATTTTTTGAAAAATAATTTATAGTTGCATACGGATTCTACGATTCATATCCAATTGGACATAGAGGGAATTTATTTAAGTGAAAAATATTGATTTGTTTGGTCTGCATTCTATAAATTCCAAATTGTATAAAGTAAAGAACCAGAGTGAAAAGGAAAAGCTTTACATTTCAAAACAAGTTGCCTATCTCGCACTGACGAGGATGGGTAGACAAAAAGAACGTGTGTGTGCTTTGTTAAACAGATGATAAACTGCCATGTCCGATGAGCTGGTGGAACACTCATTTTAAAGAACCTTTCCAACCTCAAAATAAATTGCAGCTCCAAAAACCTCCAACATAGAAGCAATTCAATAAAATGATCGAAATGAAAATCTAAACATTTTTTATATAATGTTACAAAAAAAGTGTAATGACCTTCGGAAGGCATTGAACGTACACATGATAAAATATGCATTCGAATCCATCCACTTTCGGTTGTCCCCTATTTACATTTCAAGCATCTGTCCTATTGAATGTCATTCACTTTATCCGATAGACTATTAACTACATTGTCTTCCGAACTCAATAGTCCTTGTAGAACAAACTCATACACGCTTTTAAATAAAACTATTTACAATGATTACCCATTTTAGTGGAGCATACTAGCACTGTCACTCAGTTTGTTGCTAGTTCCTATAGTTAATGAATTGTAGTCGTCAGTTGTGCTCGAACGATCTTTATCCATCCAAAATGTTCCCTGTGAGGAATAGAACTCGGTGAAGCCAGTAGTGACACCATCAATTGGCATCATCGCGGTGGATCTCCATCTAGCACTCCCCTTCTCACGCAATGCAGGAAGTGCAAACGATGGCCTCTTCTTGTCCACATCTGGAGGAGATATTGACTTAGATAATACTTGTAAAATGGTTTGTGTTTTAGGGCGTTCAGACGCAATGGGATGGCTGCAAGCTAGTCCCAACAACAACAACCTAGCTGCTTCCTCCTTAGGGTAATAATCACTTTCCAACCTACAATCAACAACTGCAAGCAACTCCCCTTCTTCATACTTGGCCCATACCCAATCTAGTAACATGCGGTACCCAGCAACACTCACTCCAGGACGACGACCACAGACAACCTCAAGCACTACGGCCCCAAAGGCAAAGATATCCGACTTACCCGTAGCTTTACCCGTGTGGAACAATTCTGGAGCTATGTAGCCCCATGTTCCTGGGATACCTTCAAGCTCCTCATAGCCCGCATTGTCCCCGCTATCCACCGCCCGAGCAAGACCAAAGTCTCCTAAACATGCATTGAATGAAGAGTCTAGCATTATATTGCTAGCCTTAAGGTCTCGATGGATCACTTTCTGGTGATAGTCATTATGAAGATAGTGCAATGCAGACGCCACACCAAGTACCACATTGTACCGACGATCCCATGATAAAGGTTTCTCCCAAGGTTGGTTAAACAAGTGTTTGTCCAAGCTCCCGTTCGCCATGTACTCATATACGAGCAATAGCTTTTTATTTTTGTAGCACCAACCTATAAACAGATCACATAGTTACATGGAAGAAATTAAGGAGAAAAAATGGGCATGAAGTGATTACTGTTATATTTATGCATACCAACAAGAGTGCATGTCCTAAACACGTGATGTTCAATTGAGTATTTAGATGAGACATTTGACATGGATAAGAATCAACATTACCATTTATTTTCACGACCTTCCCGAATGATATTAGGTTATTGACAGTTTTTTCTACATCACATACTACAAAATGAAACAACATAAACTAAAAAATATGCACTTAATATGTACATAATACACTATCCAGAACAGTGCCATTTAATCCTATTACATATCTAAGTGCCATGGTGATTCCTTATAGACCATATACTATAAAAAACAACCACACTACCCACCGAAGTGCCATTTAATCCTATTATATATTTAATTGCCATGGTGATTCCTTATAGATCATACACTATAAAAAACAACCTACTCGAAACAGATTATTTCTAATGATTAACAAGTTTCAATTTTGTAATGTCAATCTTATAACTGAACCTGATTCTACTCTTATTTATAAATTTAAATAAGAGTTTGATGAATATTAAATTATGAACTAACAGTGATATTTTCATTCCTTTCATGAAATTTAACTTTTACCTAATAAATAACTTGGAAATTATAGTGAACTTTAACTCATCATATATACTAATTTGTGTCTTTAATTGCATTTAAATTATCTTATTCTAACATAATACAAATCTAGAACTTATCGATATTTTATTTAGGCACCCATTTATGCCTATAACCGACTTGAATTAACAAAACACACCAAGTAGTACTTTTTCTGAGTTACACCAGGTTGGTTCATAAGTTTTAGATAGAACTTTGACAACCATGGGTTTTCAAAAAAAAAAACTTTGACAACCATGGCATCATCTAGTTAATTGCCCATGTACCGTTCTAGTCTTATTGGCATAAGCTATGTTGCAAATTTGGGACCACTTGTACCTTTACCACTTTACTTATATAGAATTTGAAAATAAACCTCAAGGTCCATTCCTACCAATGATGTGTTGACAACATTTTAAACCATTAATATGTTGCAAATGTCAATTCCATAAGAGGGAAAATTTTGCTACCATAATTAGTTAGAACATATAGAAGAAACATCCAATATAACACATTATCACAAATCAAATATTCTTTGTTTTTGGTTATGCAACTGTATCAAAATAATTTCTTGGACACTGTAATCACCATGTAAATGCTAGAGTCGACATTCCTAGTTTTGAATAGCAAAGTTCTAGGTATGATATACTTTATTTTGGGGGGAGGAGGGGGTCAGGAAATGACTTATTCATCTTGCTTTCCTCATGCAAGTGTGTTCAAAAGACAATTACTATTGCTACTATTATAAACGAATAAATTCGGTAGCAATACTACCATTACAACCTTTCACATGGACCATAATTACTAAGGTAGGAGGAGGAATAACATAATGGTATATCTTATTTGTATTTTTGAAATGAAACTTGACTAGGTAGTCTGCAACATTGTTATTTTCCCTGTAAACATGTTGGATTACCCACTTTTCCTTCTTTAATCTATAGATCTACACTATCCAATTTGCATATCTGGGGTGAACATGCACTTGTCCTTTGATAATATTCACTACTCCACTACAATCAGTCTCAAATATTGCATCCTCCATATGATTTTCTGTGGCATAGTTCATTGCTACCACAATGCTTCTTAAATATATTTCTATAGAACATTTGGTCTGATACATGATCTCACAACCCCCTAGCCACTTTCCTTCATCATTAAGAGCCACAAACCCCACGACGTCCACCTTTTTCCCTATTATGTCATCGATATTGAACTTGACACGATTCCCAACACACTTAGACCAAATTCCTTCTCTATGATTTTTGGTCATCTTCTCTTCCAGCATCCATGCCTGATGCATCAAATGAAGATCCTTATTCATCAAAAACACATAATTTTGGGTCATACTAATGATATTTTCCATCACTTGTAGATTTGAGGCAATCCATATTTGGTTGCAAGTGCAAGAAAGTTTCTCTGTATCGGTGCAAGTTTTTCAATGCATGTCTATAGCCATAAACGTTCACCTAATAAGCTCAGTAAGTATTTATCTCTCTATGATCTAACACTCTCTTCCTCACCATATTGGCTTGCCTACAATCTTGTAGCACATTCAACAAAGTTTCATCATGTCCATTGTAGTGGGTGGACATGTTTTCTTTAATAATATGTCTTTCCCTCCTTACATTCTCTAGTAATGCCTCGTGCATGACAATCTAGATAAAGAATTTTAGCCTACTCAAAATGTTGGCAATTCATACATGGTTCCAGTTGCCCGTGGTTGAAATATTCTTTGCTTGACGGAGGATATCATATGATGACATGGTGTTAAAATGCCTATCTACTGAGTGGCTCTGGAACCGTACATCTTCATGAGTTGTATAGAACAGGGGATTGATCTTAATAATATTATTTGCCACCTCTTCCTCAAACCACACCACCAGAAATTTAGTATCACATTCCCCATGTACATTGACAATGCTCATAACTAGAAGATCTCTAAATTTTGAAGGTACATGTTTGGTAGTAACCTCCTCTAGCTTTAAATTAGGTCTCAACCAGTGCTCTGTCCAAAAGTAAGTTTGAAAACAACTCATGAGTCTAATCCTAGCATTTTGTATGTTGAACTTCTTTCCTTCCAACATAAAACTTTTCAGCTTTGAAACCGTATAAGCATTCAGACCATCAAATGATTTAAAGTTATTGGTCACCCCTGGATACCATAGTGATTGCTTTCCACTCAGTAGATCCTATGTGTTGCTCATGAACAAAGTAGTATTGAACTCCCTCATTGAATTCATGCCTAGTCACCTTTTTCTTTTAGACTAGTAACTTTGTTCTAGGAAACTAACAACATTGAATGTGATTTATGGCCACCACCCCATATAAAATGCCTTACAATTTCTTCACGGAGACACTGGTAATGCAACTGTTTGCATAAATAGGTTGGAATGGACACTAAAATTTATTTTTTGAGATAGATTCTCCTGATGAAGGCTAATAATTAGGAGGACCGAGAAGGAATAGGTACAAAGAATCCGTTTACTAAAACCATAATATTCTTTTCTCGGACTGTTCCTGGAAGACAGAAGAAAAGAATTGAATCTATTTGTGGCTTCCAAGTTATTGAGGACTTGAGAGAGTATTTTGGGGTGTGAATTATACATACAAGAGTCAAGAAAAACACCTATACAAATGTCATGAATAAGGTAACTCCAAAAGTCAATGAAAATAAGTTGGCCCTTGGGATTCGATCCTCAACTGTACTGTGATATAATTTATCTGCTTGTTGGTGGCATTATTGCACTTTAGTTTAATTCTAGAAATTACATTCCTAGTATATTTGTAGTGTGATAATATTCCACTTCAACAACCACCTATTTTTCTTTGGGCACCATTGACTTATTCACATCATATTTCATATTCAGATCTTGAAGCACACCATCTCGATTCTCTTTTGTCCCTCCTCACATCCCTTAGTACTTGAATGTAAATCCTATTTCTGGTACGTTGAGGAACACCCCTTCATCTCCTGATGGCGATGGATTCCCTATAGATCCAACCCGCACCATTCGTCGTATTCCACCACAATCATCTGATCTACGATCATTATCCCCCCTTGCTCTTGTTACACTGATCTCCCTCTTTGCAACCGCTCCCAGCTTGTATCCGAGTTCTCGACATTCAAAATTGAGTTTTTATAAAGTATGGTGTAATTATTAGCAAAACTATAACACACCATAGATAAACATTGTAACAACCACACGTTATAGGTTCTAAAATAAAAAGTCGTAATCACACCACAAAGAAATGATGACTAACAACACAATATTATATAATATATAAGTTGTAGTTTAAGAAGCACAATATAAAAATATTGTTGTTCATTATACATTACACAATGGATATATCAAAAATCAATATCTTATATATTACTAAATAATGAGCCAACATCATATTAACAATCATCCAATTTATATATATTGTTACAAACATCATATATACACACACACACTCATGTATCGGGTATTCCAAGCAACTCAAATATCAAAATAAATATCAAATAACACCGGACTATTGACAATAAGTCAAAAGTACCGTAAAGTTACCAGTAGAATCTACATAAAATTTGAAATGCAACGATCTCTTGGGCAAGCAATATGACGTCCTTTAGAATTTGCTAATTGAATAAGATTATAAGGAATAATTTAAAGCAGATGGAGCTATAGGATAGGGCGCTACTAGAATTCCAACGTCAAACTAAGTAACTTAGAATAAACTGTAACCTTCACGCTCCAATGTCAACTATATTGTAATCACGGCATCAGCTAAGCAGAAGCAGTAAGTCGTTGAATGAAAAAAAAAAAGAATTCAAGGTGGAATTCACGACATGCATATTGATCACGGGTTCAATTCTTTTGTTTGGAATTTGCTTTCCCTTGTCACATAAATGGACATCGCTAATTTTTTAAAGGGTAGATTTGTGGGTAAATGAGTGGTAAAAATTTTCTGAAAACACAATGAAGACAACAAATCCAATACAACATATTTAGAAGTATTGATCAGCTCAGAGTGGCATATGTATTGAGTTCCTGTGACCATCTTCTGTGCTCGTCTATGTGCCCAAGATATACGATCTGTTGGGGGTTCACATGCGTGTCCATCACATCTCAGTTATACAGTTTGTCATAGGGTCCACTAAATAGAGGATGAGATGTTGTGAGACAGAAGTTAGGACAGAGAATGACAAACAAGATTTGGACCCATCTGTTGGAGCTAATTTAGTTGGTCTATGAAACAAAAACTTGGAATAAAATTTTCCGGGTTGTGTAACAGAGGCGTAAGCAGTTCACGGCCGTCAATGATCATCACTAAAATACATAAAAGGTACTTAGCCACGGTAAAACATGCTGAAGCTGAAGAATCATGCTTCACGATCAGAAGGAAGACGATAGTATGCGAAGTACTTAGCCACGGTAACAATTCATGGTGTAAATCACTAAATAGGAGCATACCTAGTAGCGTGACGAGGTTGCGGTGGCGGAGACAGTTGATGATGGTAAGCTCGGCAAGGAAATCGCCTCTGCTAGTTTCCCTTGAGAAAGTCTTAATCGCCACCTCTAAGCTCTCCTTATCCCCAGACTCCCAATCATTGACAAGCTTCCCTCGATATACAACACCGAACCCTCCTCTCCCCAACACGTTGGTCTCGGAGAACTCCCCTGTCACTCGGCTGAGCTCTGCGTAGCGGAATTCCCTCGGCATCCCGGGCAGGCTCCGTAACGCTTCCCCAAGAACACGGTCGTCAGGGACCTTGCGCTGCTGTGTGTAGATTGCTAGGCCTACGACGGGGAGTATGATTAGGCACACGACAGCCAACAGCCCCACCTTCTGCCACATACTCCAGTCCTCGCAGCTGTTGGACGGAGTGGAGGAGAGCTGCCGGCGGAACTGCAGCAAGGGAACAGCGGTCGGAGATGGCCTTGGTGAGCCATTCTCTGCTACCAGCACAGTGGTTGCAGCAAATGAGTCGGCGGCGCTGGACGCGTAGTCAATCCAGAGGATTTGAGTGGATGGGTTGAAGAGCAGTGAAGTGACGCTAGAATGCGATTGGGGTGAAGCGTTGAGTCGTAGTGGTAATAGAAACAGGATACACAGCGTTGCTAATGGGAAAGGAGCCATGTCGCTGAGGTAACAGGCTAACAGCAACTCAGAAGCAATGAAGCCGGTAGTCCGGTTGCTAAGAACGTTCGGGAAGACGATGTACAATTGGAGCTATGAAAGTATGGGCATCACCCTCGATGGGCGTTGACAAATTGATACTTCCAAGTGGGCATAAGCAAATGCAAAACTTTACGAAGTCGTCGTAACGTCCTCCTCAAGGTGTGCACATCAAACGTAAACGCAATAAAAAATTCAAAGTAAAATGAGAGAAAAACTAAAATTGCAAGGTGGAGAAGTGGTGGTGCTAACGTTAGGATGTAGCGAATGAAAACGAGAGCGAGGCACGAGTACTGGAGTATCATCCTTCTGTGTGAGGTGAGTGGTGGGTGTTTCATCAACCAACTTGTTGTTTTCGGGCTATACATTGGTCTGAAATTAGACGGACTGGATTGGATCGAAACCCAAATACAGCAAATGCACTGTATACAAGACCCGGATGAGGAAGAATTGGAGCGGTCTAAAACCAGACCACAAAATCGTTGACTGGACTGGATCAGACTGAACAGAACAAAATAGATCATGGTCCATTGTCCCTTGAAAGTCAGACGATGACTTAGAATAATCTGATAGATGAATTATGAATAATCTACTTATGATATGGAACAGAGTTATAAAAATCAACAAGTGAAATATGCATTATGAGACAAACAGTCTGTATTAAGAAGAGATGGAATTATAAATGTTAACAAACGCATGATACACGGCGCTATTTAGCTATGAAGTGATATCACTTATATACGAAGTTACAACTGTTTAACACATCCGTAATACACAAACTACATAATACGTCAACAAATACAAATTAAAAGTCGGATTTGAATCAGATCTTAGAGTTCTAATCTTAGTAAGTAGGTCCTACGATATGAGAGTAGTGACGACACCGCTAGACAAAAGGAAAGTGATAGCCATTATTCGTCTTATTATCTTCTAGATTTCAAATACATTTATGTTTGCCTCAAGGAAAATATTTTATTTGTTTAGTATATAAATCATGTTAAATTAGAAAAGCAATTTATTTCCTGTGTAATAGGTATAAATTGGTTAGTAATGATTTTGGAACGCCAAAGATGTGACATCCAAATTGGTAAAATTGATGTTGTACGGCCGAGAAGTTGAAGGTTCAAACCCAAGCGATAGGATGAATAAATCACCAATTCAAACTTAAAAAGGTAATATATTCAAACTCAGTCTATGGGATGAATAAATCGCCAATTTAAATTTAAAAAAATAATGGTCTATCGGTTTGGACGATATATGCGTAGTCATATCTTAGTAATGTATGCGAATAGTTTTTTAAAATAATGTGTGAGTTGTCTAAATTGGTGAAACATTAAGCACAAGTTGTGATTGTAGGAAAAGAGTAGAATAAAACTCATATTTTGAAATAACAAATATTGGAGACTATATTGGGATACCTTAATTGATCAAACTCTTAACTAATTCTTTAGAATTATAAATTTTGAAGGGAGGGGAGGGTAGAGGCTCCAAATGGCTCAACATCTATGTTGGGCTTTTGTAAGAGAAATCGTACATTAATAGTAGATGCTTATGATTTTTAGGATGCAAATATGTTTAGTACGGTGCCTCCGATTGGATGTCGGATCAAATGGCATCTTTGTTCCAGACTCTATTATACAATTTTTTCATATTATGAAAGTAATAGAAATAAATGAAATAGAAATAATTATGTTCAACTATCATTTGTATTTGTCTTTCATGTGATCTATCCACAAGTGAGAAAACTAATGTCAAACTTTTATCTAAACCTAAGTTGGTCTGACATGAGAAGACATGGTTCAAAATTTACATTTTTCCAATATTAATTAGTTTCATGTTTTCGACGGGTCAATTCTAAGTCCAAATTTGACAAAATCAGACAATTTTTAGAATTGAGAAATTTGAACATTATAGGTCCTAGTATGGAAGCATATTTGAGTTATTAATACTTTTACACTAATGTACTTACCTTTATTATTTATGTACTAAAATGAACTTTATTATGTATTACTAAATGTATGTTATTTTAGAGGGACTAAATGTATGTTTTTAATTTAGAATAATATACTGTTAAAAATAGTTTATTACCTGAATCCAACCTCCAATGACTACAAGGTAAATGGAGAACGACATGATCTATTGTTCTTAAAATGGCTCAAACCACACAACATATACGTAAACAAAATTGATATAACAATCATTCTTTATAAAAATGATGCATAAGACTTAACAACATAGCTCGTAGGCAACAGAAGAGAGAAACATATCAAAACAAAACTATCTAATACATGAGATAAATATCTACACCCTTAATTATACATAAACCTTATAGATAATATTGGTGTGTGTTACATATTCAAAGTTTACAAAGGATATCATACTAGAGGAAGCAGAGTCTTGGTGGGATATAATTGTGTACTTGTTATCTAATGTCAGAAAATCAGTACACACTAGTAGAACTATGATGATAACGCTATGCAAAACATAAAAGTACATGTTCAAGTACACTCTCTCTTGGATAAAACTCATATAATAATAATAAAGAAAGCAACAATATGAAAGACATCCATCATAACAAGCAAGCATATTCTTATGTACATCTACATTACATCATAATACATCATCATAAGGCATTTGAACAACTTTCTAAAGGAATGGTCTGTGAGGGACATATAAAACCAAAACTATGCATAAGCCCTATTTCAATGTGAGGGGCCTGAAGGTTATAAAGCAAGAGCTAACCATTTTCAATGTTCATGTCCTTTGTTTATCAAGTCAAGTAGGTATATCAAAACTTATGCCCCTACACTAAGAGTGTAAGTATGTACAACAAACAATGTATAATGGACATATATGTTTATGTTTATAGTTTTGTCCATATAGAATAACAGACACAAACATTATACTATTATGGAACATGTAGGTCAAATAAGTACAACGGTAAACCATACTTGAAATGAGTAAACTAGATTAATGAGCATGAAAATATCTTGCAAACAAGTCACTTAAAGAGATCTAGATATTTAAGGAAGTATGATTTGACTAAAATAATAGAAATATAGTCATGTGATCATCTTCATGGTGGTTATATATTTATACAATTAGTTTGTAAACATCCTTTACTTCTTATAAAAAAAATGGGACCAAGTTGATAATGGCGAGGGATCTCAATAATTTAAAAACATTAAGAGTAATTAGTGCATTCAACATTAAAAAATCAAGTTTAAATTGGCAATTCATAAATCACAAATGTAAAATAAGAGACCATTGAGTGCAATTTAACATTTATTAATGAGGATGTGCATGAAATATAGGAGAGAGGAAATCCACTTAGTTAAATCCTCACTACCTTAAAAGTATTTTTTCCTAATAGGATATTGGAACTTCCACTTTCCATATGACAACCATATCAGTACCCAAATTTAGGATCATAATAACTTCAATATAAAAATATCATGATAAAGCACTTATATGAGAATATCACAGGTGAGAAACCCTAGTGTTGGAGTCGTGACCCCTAGTGTAATGACCCATTTTCAAATTAGTCATTTAATTAGGGTTTACTTGGATGATTGTATGCTTAACTATGTTGATCACTGTTTAAAGCTTGATTAGGGATGGTAAATAAGTTTTGATGTTTTAAACATAATGGGAATGTTTAATCATATTTTGATTCACATAATTAAGTTTAAGATTTGGAAACCTTAATCGACCCAAATTAGGGATTTGATGACATATGAATACAGAATTTGATAAGTATAGTGTCTCACTAAATGATTTTTAATATTTTATGTGTAAATCTGATTTACTTAAAATTTAAATATGATTTGGATATCTCAAATATGAACACTCATGAAAAAATTAGAATTTTTTAAGAATGTTCTGACATATTTGTCGGTCGTGTTTCAAAATCGATCGATCATATTTTTAGATTGATATAGCAGTTTGGAAATTGAATTTTATCTTTTTATTGGTATATCCAATTAATCTCAAATTTTAAATGTAGTTGGTAAGATCCATTATAGACACCTAATTAAATTGGTGTAATTTTGTAATGATTTTTGATCTCTACAAAGAGGGGTGTCGGTCGAGTTATGTGAATGACAAACTCAACCGACCATGCTGCTAACTGCAGTATAGTAGTGTAGTATTTGATTTTTAATTATTTATTAGTAACTCCAAATGATCTATTTTTTTTTCTTACAAACTCCATTTAAGACATTGGGTTAAATTTTTATAATTTTTGGATGAGGTTTGACTTCTGAAACGTGTGGTTTTGGTCGAGTTTATAACTCAGTCGACCAACCAGTCTGAGCAAAATAAAAATACATTGAGGGGCTTGTTTGCAAATGTTCTAAGAACCTCAATTCATCTATACAACTAACCTAACATACAAGGAGCTCTCATAACTCGTCATTCCTGTCATAGAAATGAAATTCTTGAGAGAGAGGAGAGCTAGGGTTTTGAGTAGAGAAAGTGGTGGAGATGTTGACCTAGGGTTTCTCTATCCATGATATGATGAAATCAAGTAAGTTTAGCTTCTTTGCATAGCATTTTATGGTGAATCTTCTCTCACATATCAAGATTCTGTCCCTCCTCTGTTTGATTCAAAATCACATCAAATCTCCCCCTTTTCTCACACTTTCTCTTCTAATCCCCATTTCTAGGGTTCCGAGTTGAGAGGAGAAAGAATTGGATTCTTTTGCGAGAGTTTGATTGGGTTTCCAAAAATTCAGAGGTTGACCTATGTTTTTAAGGTGCTTGGCACCTGAGGTGAGTGTTTTTCTCCCTCCTATTCTTTGTATTTATATTCAAAGCCTACTTCCATCCGGCTAAAACAATCAGAAACTCTGCTTGTATATGTATGTGACTGGATTTGATTTGGGAAAGATATTAGGGGATGAACTTCTACTGGTTTTGATTATTTCTCGTTGAATAAAACTTGATTAGTTTCGGATATATTGATTGAGGATCTATGTAGAATCCTATAGATAGATGAAAATTCTATTTCATGCGAATTTTGCCTAAATGGCAGCCTAATGGCTGATATGCTTGGAATTGAATTAACATGGTTAGATTCATATTTGAATTGTATTAGATCATATTATACAAGTGTATCATTGAATGTTAATGGATTTGAATGACCACATACCCTGATTAGGATTTGTTTTGAGGAAGTGAATCGAATGAGTCAATTGATCAATGTATACTTATGATTGATGAATGAAATGTGTGAAAATGGAAACTAGGGTTTCCATGTTTGTGAATAACCCTAATGAACCCTTGAGTCATTATTGGATTACTGAATGATATAATTCTTATGATATGTTGATCTAAGGAATGACTTCTTGAAAATCCTAAAAGTTTATTATTAAGAATATTCTGAGTGATAAAACTAGAACTTGTATATGATGTTGTAAATGTGATCAAATGTTGTAGTTGAAAGTATTAATACTTCAATTGAATATGATGAGTCTTATTAATATTGTCTAAGTCTAATGCATTTGTTTTAGTATAATAAAGAATGATATGGTTGATTATGGGAATGACATTAGTAGTCAATGACATGGTACACTTATCTAAATATAAGAAATGATGTGAAGAAAAAAAAATGTATTGATGGTGATGGCAAGTTAAAGATGAAACTAATGAAGTTATTATGATGATGTCATTAATCTTTTGTTTTAATTACATGTGTCTTAATCCAAATTGAATGAAACCTACTAAAACTAGACTTTGATGGATATCAATGAAAATAGAAGTATTGTATGTCAAGTGAGTTAAAAATGATTGGTTCCAGTAATTTAATGAACATGAGATGAGAGAAGTTGAGATTAATGAATATGAAATTGAAGGAAAAAGATGAAAATTAGTAGAAAAATTTAAGAAACAAACTCTAACCCTAAAATGTTGAGCTAGATGGTGCTGATGAATAACAATCTCAAATGAGGGATTATGGAATGTACATAATTGTAGTTTAATTCAACTAAAAGATGAAACTCAAGTATTTGATTTGATTTACAAGAATGTGTTCTTGTATTGTGATTGTTTGATAGAATACTTATACTATGAGAATGATCTATTTTGATGGAATTCAAATGATAATCAACATGTGTTGATTAGTAACCGTATGAAGAATGTGAAATAAAAGAAGAAGAAAACAAAGTTTTTTATGCATGTATATGCATGAAATTTATTTGCATCTATTGAGATTGGATGGAATAATCATATGTTGTATGATAAATCTATTCTGAATATGATGAATAATACATGATGTCTATATGCTTTTAGTGTTGCTAGTTCTAATGCCTCTGCTAATATTTGTTAAGAACTATGATATACAAAGAACTGTTAAGGAATATGTTAAAATTGAATTTAATATGCACTCCTTACATATTGAGAAACCCTGATAAGGGTATATATTGCATAATGAGATCATGTCTAGGGTTGAAAGTGCACTGATGATGATAAAACCCTGATGGGGTAAATGTTGGACAATAAGATTATGTCTATGGTAGAAAGCCCACTGTCGATGATTTCTATGAGATGAAGTAGAAGATGGAAATAATCATATGTGTTGCAATATACATATTTATTGTGCTTCTTGCTTTGATCATTGTCCTTATTGATAAACTTGATCTGTTTCATGTTATTCTAGTTATGTGAGAATACATAGATATGATATATGACGTTTTGAATTCTTTTAAGATGAGTAAAACAGATTAATAACAAGTGAAATGATGGAACATCTAGTTAGGTGCCCTGAACACCGTGAGTTCCCCCTGAGGACCACACTGGGGAAACAAAACATATCTCCTTGTTGTAATCGATGAATTATGAAAACAATTTCTAGAGTATGGATCAATACCTTAAATGTTAGACCACCAGGATTAAGGAGTGAGTCTTCTGGAGTGGCTCTGGCCCTAAATCCTTGCTGTGAAAGTCTATGTCCAGATGGAATAGACTCTATTGAAATGAAATATGTGAAATGTGAAATGAAAAATATGTGAAATACTGTGATATGTGATATACTATTTTGCTGGTTCCTATCTCGTGTACTCGAGATGAGGACGTGAGCCTCTTTAGGCAACCCTGAGGTGGCCAGGGTGTGTTTTTGATTTCTTAGGGTGGCCGGATAAACCCTACGATAGTGACGGTGAGTCATTGACATGAGAATCAGGTGTGGTGACTTCTACTTGGTGAGGTACAAGCCAATTAGTTCAGGGAAAATGAATAAAAGATGATAAGTTGTGTATTACATGATTTGAATGTTTGTTACATTCCTTGTACATCTACTGTATGATTTGTCATTGTTGATTATGCTTCTTGTTTTAGAAAGTAATCATGTATCTATGGAAATTTTCATATTATCATATGTCATGTTGACAAGCTATAAATGTTGGGATTTATATACATTTTGAATATGAGTTGGATTGTTTGCTATTTGATAGTATTGTTTGGTGGATATGTATTATGTGTACTTCAGCTTCAGGACTGTAGGATTTGTTCCTGGTCCAGCTGGTGAGTGTCACAAATATAATTTTATTGCTACGTATTGATTAAAAATCATAGAACTTGACTTATTACTCATGTAGTAGGGTTCTTAATCTGAACCAAGAAGTATCTATTGATTTTTTCATAGACATGCTTTAAAAGATGTTTCAAAGTTATAATTGGTTTAAGTGATTACCTTATCTATTGGATTAGATTACCATTGTAAGTTAGAAATGACTTATGATAGAACTATCTGCTAGACTTTTCAATATATGCATGTTTTTGTTAAGTTTATTATACTTAATCTGATGCTGATGCATGTACCTAGCTTGAGTGGGAGGTATACACTCACTGGGGCTCTCTATGAGTCTCATGAGGTTGTTTCAAATGTTTTTACATATAATTCTATCCAGTGGAGAGGTCATGACAAAGAAGATATAAATAGCATAATCTAGATAGATTAGAATGTCCATGTTCTCTCTCTTTCCTGGGATGGGTTGTAGATTAAGTTTGTTCATCAATGTACATGTATCTGATGTAAACTGAACCGCATATGAGAACAAGATTTGATTCTGGATTTAATGGAGTTGAATATGTTTTGTGATATCTGAATGTGATGACCTTGATGTGACATTGATTTATGAGTTTGTGAACAAAGGAAATGGAAAAATTTATCTGTGTTTTTCGTATATTGTTTATTTGCCTTTTTCGAGAATTCATTGTTTTATTTCATAATAAGGGTTTTGGTTTTAGGATTATCTCTAATGATTGGAATTTATGCTGATCAAAAGAGTGAATCCAAACAAACATGGTATTAGAGCCTAGGTCAGATGAGTCTACATGGATAATAGGATCTAGGACTAATTGATAATGTCAATGTTGAATATAACCTGAATGATGTGTATACTGACTGAACTCAGTATCTAGATACTTTGGTCAAGTATTTGGGTATTGAGCTAAGCTAGTATGGAACTGTCGATGATACTTCTTCTGGATGCCCCGACCAAGTATCCAGATGAACATAGTTTGGTAGTGTAATAAGATACATGATGAAAAAGAGAGGAATGGTGATAAAATGGTGAAAGATAAAAGGATTCTATAATTCAATGTGGAACCTATGGAAAACATGAAATTTCATATAAGAAAGATGAAAGCTTAATGGATTATAAACATAATCTCTAATGAGTTTGAGTCTGAGTATGAAATCTAAAATTGTGAGAAAAAGCTATGAACTAAGATGCACACTAGATGATCTTCTTTATAAAGGAAATTGATGAATGTAGATGATAATATGTGAATGAGTCATAATCTTAATCCATGAGATACACAATCAAATAAAAAAAAGAGGATGTGAAAGGTTATGTGAATCATATTTTGATAAATAATGTATTACTAATATTTGTGAAGTAAGTGTTTGTAATACCCAAGGAGAGATATGATGATGAAAAGGGATGGAATATCCATTAAATGCAAAAAAAATGTCATATGAAAGAAAGATAAAATGGAATACTTTCTAACTGGATGTATTCTTTTGTATCTTTTCTTGGATTTCGGGATGAAATCCTAAAAGGAGGGGAGAATTTGTAATGACCCAATTTTAAATTAGTCATTTAATTAGGGTTTACTTGGATGATTGTATGCTTAACTAAGTTGATCATTGTTTAAAACTTGATTAGTGATGGTAGTTAAGTTTTGATGTTTTAAACATAATGAGAAGGTTTAATCATATTTTGATTCACATAATTAGGTTTAAGATTTGGAAACCCTAATCGGCCCAAATTAGGGTTTTGATGACATATGAATACAGAATTTGATAAGTATAGTGTCTCACGAAACGAGTTTTAGTATTTTATGTGTAAATCTTATTTAAAGTTTGTGTATGATTTGTTACACTCTTGAAAAATATCTGAATTTTTGAAGAATGTTCGGACCTGTTTGTCGGTTGAGTTTTAAAATTGACTGATTATATTTTTAGATTGATGTAGTAGTTTGGAAATTGAATTTTATCTTTTTATTGGTATGTCCAATTGACCTCAAATTTTAATTGTAGTTGTTAAACTCCATTATAGACACCTTATTAAATTATTGTAATTTTTGGATGATTTTTGATCTCTACAGATAGGGGTGTCGGTCGAACTCTGTGAAGGATAAACTCGACCGACCATGGTGTTGACTGCAATATAGCCGTGTAGTATTTGATATTAATTATTTATTGATAACTCCAAATGATCTAAAATTTTTATTGTTTATTAAAATCTCAATTTCAAAAATTGGGTTAAATTTTCATAATTTTTGGATGAGGTTTGAATTCTGAAACGTGTGGTTTTGGTCGAGTTTATTACTCAGCCAACCAACCAGTCTGAGCAAAATAAAAATACATTGAGGGGCTTGTTTGCAAATGCTCTAAGAACCTCAATTCATCTATATAACTAACCTAACATACAAGGAGCTCTCATAACTTGTCATTCTTGTCAAAGAAATGAAATTCTTGAGAGAGAGGAGAGCTAGGGTTTTGAGTTGAGAAAGTGGTGGTGATGTTGACCTAGGGTTTCTCTATCCAAGATATGATGAATTCAAGTAAGTTTAGTTTCTTTGCATAGCATTTCATGGTGAATCTTCTCTCACAAGTCAAGATTACATCCTCCTCTGTTTGATTCAAAATCACATCAAATCTCCCCCTTTTCTCACACTTTCTCTTCTAATCCCTATTTCTAGGGTTTCCGAGTTGAGAGGAGAAAGAATTGAATTCTTTTGCAAGAGTTTGATTGGGTTTCCAAAAATTAAGAGTCTGACCTACGTTTTCAAGGTGCTTGGCACGTGAGGTGAGTGTTTTTCCCCCTCCTAAGATTTGTATTCATGTTGAAAGCCTAGTTCCATCTTGCTAAAACAATCAGAAACCCTGCTTCTATATGTATGTGACTGGATTTGATTTGGGAAAGATATTAGGGGATCAACTTCTACTGATTTTGATTATTTCTCTTTGATTTAAACTTGATTAGTTCCTGAGATATTGATTGAGGATCTATTTAGAATCCTACGGATAAGATGAAAATTCTATTTCGTGCAAATTTTGCCTAAATGTCAGCCTAATGACTGATATGCTTGGAATTGAATTAACATGAATAGATTCATATTTGAATTGTATTAGATCGTATTATACAAGTGTATTGTTGAATGTTAATGGATTTGAATGACCACATATCCTGATTAGGATTTGTATTGAGGAAGTGAATCAAATGAGTCAATCGATCAATGTATACTTATGATTGATGAATGGATTTTGTGAAAATGGAAACTAGGGTTTCCATGTTTGTGAATAACCCTAATGAACCTCTGAGTCATGATTGGATTGTTGAATGATATGATTCTTATGATATGTTGAACTAAGGAATGACTTCTTGAAAACCCTCAAAATTTATTATTAAGAATATTATGAGTGAAAAAGCTAGAACTTGTATATGATGTAGTTAATGTGATCAAATGCTGAAGTTGAAAGTATTAATACTTCAATTGAATATGATGAGTCTTATTAATATCATCTAAGTCTAATGCATTTGTTTTAGTATAATAAAGAATGATCATTGTTGATTATGGGAATGACATTAGAATTCAATGACATGGTACACTTATCTAAATATAAGAAATGATATGATAAAAAAAATGTATTGATGGTGATGGCAAGTTAAAGATGAAACTAATGAAGTTATTATGATGAAGTATTTAATCCTTTGTTTTAATTACATGTGGCTTAATCCAAATTGAATGAAACATACTAAAACTAGACTTTGATGGATATCAATGAAAATAGAAGTATTGTATGTCAAGTGAGTTAAAAATGATTGGTTCCAGTAATTTAATGAACATGACATGAGAGAAGTTGAGATTAATGAATATGAAATTGAAGGAAAAAGATGAGAATTAGTAGAAAAATTTAAGAAACAAACTCTAACACTAAAATGATGAGCTAGATGGTTCTAATGAATAACAATCTCAAATGAGCGATTTAGGAATGTACATAATTGTAGTTTAATTCAACTAAAAGATGAAACTCAAGTATTTGAATTGATTTACAAGAATGTGTTATTGTATTGTGATTGTTTGATAGAATACTTGTACTACGAGAATGAGCTATTTTGATGGAATTCAAATGATAATCAACATGTGTTGATTAGTAACCCGTATGTAGAATGTGAAATAAAAGAAGAAGAGAACTAATCCTGTTATGCATGTATATGCATGAAATTTATTTGCATCTATTGAGATTGGATGCAACAAGCATATGTTGTATGATAAATCTATTCTGAATATGATGAATGATACATGATGTCTATATGCTTTAACTGTTGGTAGTTCTAATGCCTCTGCTAATATTTGTTAAGTACTGTGATATACAATGAACTGATAATGAATATGTTGAAATTGAATTTAATATGCACTCCTTACATATTGAGAAACGATGATACAGGTAAATATTGCATAATGAGATCATGTCTAGGGTTGAAACACTAGTACATAACATGCCTTTAGTGTTAGTTTTTTAAGTCCTTTAGTGTCGGTTCTCAAGCGACACCTATGTGGGCACCGCTAAAAGCCCAACCGTTACATCTCGGTTCTCAAACCAACGCCAAAACCCTTCGTGCACCACTGAAAACACGCCAAAAATGCGCCAGCAGGGGGTATAGGCGTCGGTTATTAGGTTCGAAACTGACACCACATACCTTCGCTCCACAGAAAGGGCACTATCTGGGACACTATCGGTGTTAGTTTCTTAGTGATAACTGACGCCATCTCACCCGCTGCCACGGCCGTGCTGACTAGCACGACCGTGTTGTCTGGCCACTAGGGAAATTGACGTCAGTTACTAGTAGGGAAACCGACATTGTTATCCTATGTCGTCGATTTTATATAAATATCTGACGCCTATTTTATTTCAGGTTCGCTGCCACGACCGTGCTGGTCAGCACGACCATGGTGTCTGGCCTCATTAGGGAAATCGACGTCGGTTACTAGTATGGAAACCGACATTGTAACCATATATCGTCAGTTTTGTTCAAATAACCGATGCTGATGTTTTTATTATTTTTTTTTTCTGTCAGTCTACAGACCTACTGTGGCTGGTCGCAGGATGAGAAACCTACAGTTCAGTTATGAACTGCAGGTTTTACGACATCCAGTGATATCAACCAACAACAGGCCACAAACCTGCAAACATTTTATCTCTTTTCACATTCAGACACGTAGGAACATTCATGTATTGATGATTTTCACACACAATTCATAAAAATTCATTCACATTGTCATCATTGTCATCATTGTCAAAAAATCATATATTCAAAGAGCCATGAAACAGCAAAAGAATCCAGAATGAAGGGAAGCATGATACAGATACAATACATAAAGTGCAACACCCACAAGTGTTTCAGATTCATATAACAACATGACAGACTAACACATATATAGTGCATAATAACAGCAATGCCGAATTTACATACAACACTATAGCTTAGTACATATATATAGTGGGACTAAGGTGACGATCCCACCTGCTAAAACAGGTTATCAACAACTACAAGTTACGACTGGGAGGTCATGATTCAGCAACCGTATGCATTAGCAGGAGGACAAATAGATTTCACCACGAGTTAACATTGAAGAAGGTCTACTGTTAATGCATACGGTTGTTGAATCTATTTGTCCTCCTGCTAATGCATACGGTTGCTGAATCATGACCTCCCAGTCGTAACATGTAGTTGTCGATAACCTATTTTAGCAGGTGGGATCGTCACGTTAGTCCCACTATATATATGTACTAAGCTATAGTGTGGGATGCTTGTTTTCTCTCCGATTGTTGCGCTTTGGATTTACAAAGAAATTTCGATGACCTGCATAGCTATGTCATGGTCGTCCTGCATAGCCTATAGTCTTTGGCGAATGCCTGCAAATTAAACAGAATTTCTATTAACTAGTATCCTAAAATTTTGATAAAAAACACACTTACATAATATAATTATAAATGAACATATAGATAGAAACCTCAGGGATATATTCTTAAAACTTACATTGTCAAGCGGTGCAATCACGTCCTCACCCACACGGTGATCATCAACACGGTCATCATGGGAACATAATAAAAATATAAACATCCATGCCTCTAATATTGTGATCTTTTATCAATTAAAAATCCTTCATTATGATCCCCGCGAACATACAAGTCATTGTGATCCCCAGCTTCAATGTTTGGTGGTGTTGGCAACCCAACTGAGAATGGATTGGAGTCATCATACTTATCATAGTACTCTTCTTCATCTATATGATCTTTAATGAACTATCTTTTACCATGAAGAACAACCAACCATTTATCATTTGCAGGATCATCGATATAAAATACTTGTTTTTCTTGTGATGCCAATATGAATGGTTCACCTTTCTCGCCAATCTTTTCAAAGTTCACTAACGTGAAACTCAATTCATCCACTATAACTCCTTTGTTGTTGTCAACCCAATTACATTTAAAGAGTAGAATTCTGAAATCTACATAGTCAAACTCCCATATGTCTTCAATGACACCGTAATATGACATTTTAGCTTCACGTGGACTTTTATCCTTTGCAATTGCAAAATACATAGTCGACACTTGAAGGGTGACCCCACTATTTTGGATGACACTCTTATCATCTTGACGCTTTGTGTAATATGAGAAACTATTTATGTCAAACCCTTCATAAGACATAACATTCAATTTTGGATTAAAGGTGAGGAATTTGATGGTTTCAGTAACATTATCTGGTGTTTGAGATAGTTGATGTAAGACTTTATCTTCAAACCACTTAATAAATGTCTTGTTATGCTCTCTAGCAAGCCACGTTGAATTGGATTGAGGATATTGTCTGTTGATGAAATTGGTATGTTCCTCGATATAAACACTCACTTCGTCGATGTTGTGTAAAATATACAAGTGACCTTGCTCCAACTGCTCACGGTGGATTACTTTCACCCGTGCTTCCAAAACTCCTTTGCCAAAATGCTCCTCAATATTCTTGTCATTCACGGGAGCGTCATTACCACTCAGAAAGTCATTGCAAAAATTTATAACCTCTCTCGCCACATAACCCTCAATAATACTCCCTTCAGGCCGATAACGGTTTCGAACATCACCTTTAAAAACGCACATGTATCGTTCAAAGGGATACATCCAATGCAAGAAAATTGGTCCCAACATTTTCACTTCCCTAGTCAAGTGGACAACAAGATGTACCATGATATCAAAGAACGACAGAGGAAAATACATCTCAAGATGACATAGGCTAACAACCACTTCTCTTTGCAAATTATTGAGAGTATCAGGGTCAATAACTTTGTTGCACAAACTGTTGAAAAAGAAATAAAGTCTGGTGATTGCAAACCTTACATGCTTCGGAAATATAGATCTAATTGCCACAGGCAATATTTGTTGAATTAGAATGTGACAATCATGAGATTTAAGACCTATCAACTTCAGATCTTTCATTGATACCAATGTACGGATGTTGGATGAGTAACCCTGTGGCACCTTAACATTTACCAAGCATTCACAAAATGCTTTCTTCTCCTTTCTAGACAACGTGTAACAAGCGGGAGGTAAGTATGTTCTTTTATTACCCATTTCACATAATTCTGTTAATTCTGACCTTATTCCCATTTCACGTAGGTCCATTCTGGATTTTATCCCATATTTAGTCTTACCCGGTATATTCAATAGAGTACTGATGACGCTATCACATACATTTTTCTCAACGTGCATGACATCGATACAATGCCTGACTGTCAAAGAACTCCAATAAGGAAGATCCCAAAATATCGACTTCTTCTTGAATAAAGACTTATCACTCCTTGTGGCCATCGTACATTGTGATCTCTTACCAAATTCATTGGCAATGTCTTTCACTCTTTCATAAACATCCTCCCCTGATATAGGTTTAGGTGCACTACGTTCCTCGTTCCGTCCCTTGAATGCTTTGCGCAACCTACGATATGGATGAAATTTTGGAAGAAACCTTCGATGAGAAAGATATACGGTCTTGCCGCCGTGTTTTAGTCGTATTGAATCAGTGTTCTCTTCACATATAGGACTCGCTTTAGATCCTTTGACACTATATCTAGACAAATTCCCATATGTTGTAAAGTCATTCACAGTGCAAAATAACATAGCGTGCAAACAAAATGTCTCTCTTCGTGAAGCATCATAGGTCATCACACCTTCACCCCATAGTTTCTTTAAGTCATGAATCAGAGGTTCAAGATAAACATCGATATCATTTCCAGGTTGTTTAGGGCCTGGTATCAACAACGACAACATAACATACTTATTTTTCATACACAACCAGGGAGGAAGATTGTATATAACAAGCATGACTGGCCAAGTGCTATGTTGGCTGCTCAATGTCCCGTACAGATTCATCCCATCTATACAAAGCCCAAGTCTTAGATTCCTATCCTCTTCACCGAATTCAGGGTACAATAGATCAATCTTCTTCTACTGTGGGGAATCAGACGCATGTCGTAGGATCCCATCATTATTTTTCTTAACATCTGCATGCCACCTCAAATTCTTTGCATCTATAGGATTGGAAAACAAGCATTGAAACAGTGGTATTATAGGTAGATACCACATCACCTTGGTGGGAGAACCAGTTTTGGACTCCCCCGAAGTCGTCAATTTATACCTTGATGCACCGCATTTTGGACAATCTTTCAAATTCACATAGTCCTTTTGAAATAATACACAATCATTTGGGCATGCTGTATCTTCTTGGCCACCATTCCCATTGGGGACAACAATTTCTTTAACCGGTATGTTGAGATTGGCAACTCATTTCCTTCAGGAAGAATTTCTTTCAACAAAGACAACAATGACGTGAAGCTTTTGTCACTCCATCGATTGTTAGCTTTTAGTTTATGCAATCTCAACATAGCGCTAAGCTTCGTAAACTTACAACCCATGTATAATGGTATCTCATCATCATGCACAATATTTCTAAACATGGGAGGTGGATCGGTGTGATCTACCCCACAACTATCCAGCATCACATCAACGATGTCTACTGAAACTAGTTAATTCACATCTACGTCATCGAAGGCAATTTCTTCTTCCACACAAGCACTGCTATCGACATCCACTGGTTTCAGGTTTGAAATCTCTCCATACCTGTGCCATTTTGTATAGCCTTGTACAATCCCGTTGCACATGACATGACTTCTGATTTCGTACCCAGTACTCACTTTCAAGTTGTTACCGCAAAGCCTACATGGACAGTAGAACCTATCTCCAGGTTGTTTCCTATGTTCCTCGACAAATCTAACAAACTGATCAAGACCAGAAATAAACTTTGGTGTGTAGCAATTGTGAATGGACATCCATGATTTATCCATTCTCTGATCAAAGAGAAAATAAGTATATATTACAACAAGATTAAGGTCTAGGGTAAACAAATTAGAGTTTATGGTTAAAACTTTAGGGTTTAAACATGTGATGTCATTATTAAATGTGTACCACCTATCCCATTCTTGAACACCTAATCTCACTAGTAAGTGTATAATGTGTATTGGGTTTTGAAGAAAATTTCGGTAGCATTTTCCCGTTGTTCTCCAAGTACATATGTACTTAGAGAACAAACAGGGAAATGCTGCCGAAATTTTTTTGAAAACCCAATACACATTATACACTTACATCCTAAGTGAGATTAGATTTTAAAGAACAGTCCCAAACCGGGGACTATCCAAGATTTATTCCTAATGAGTAAATCTTGGATGGGTTTCTAGGCCAACAAATACAACACCAATTCCTTGTTCACAGCCCCATTCAACACACAATTTCTTATAAAAACATTTGTGGACAGCCATAACAACATATCAATGCTTCCTAAATTAATCAACATTAATAGCTTATGAATGTTTAGATGCATTTAAATATAAATCCCTAAATTTAAATAATGTGATGAATAAAAAATCATTAGACAAACGAGTAGATAAGTAAATACAAATTAGTATTTAAGTAAATACAAATGAGAGGGCGAGATAGAGGGTTTTTGGGGATGTTTACCTCTATTTGAGCCCAGTCGGGCATCTTGCTCTGGATCAGGGAGAGAGGCGACACGGATGGGAGCACGTGGAAGCCGAATGGGCAGGCAGAAGGCCGGCGAGCTCCTGAACCGTAATGGAAGTGATCATTGAAAAAATACTAGACAGTCATATGTTAAAATTAAGCATTTTATTTTTGTCATATATTATTAATAACCAAGCCAATCATCAATTCTATTAAATAAATACTACATGTTTATAGGGATTATTTGTTAACATAGTTATAATAAGGATAAAAGAACATTTATAATGAAATTTATCAGTAATTTGTAACATTCAATAACCAAGCCAATCATCAATTCAGTTAGAAGCATTCATGTAGCAACTTTCAGTTCCATTCATTAATCTCTTTTTACATCCACACAAAGGGGTTGGTGTACCCCTAAACAGTAACTAAACAAAGGGGTTGGTGTACCCCTAAACATGCACATAATTAAAATAACTATTACTACAGATAAGTCTAGATAGATAGACAACTAAATACTACACCAACATGGTCCCGCATCAGTAACTTTGAGAACTTATCATTGTGGCGATCTTCTCCTGACGTTCAGAAAAGAAAGCAACTATGAGTATTGATTGCTTTCAGACAAAAAGTGTAACCACAAATTTTTTGTCTTCACAATTATATTTGTTAATTGGACCTACCATGGCCTTTTTGATGATGTTGTGTCGCGGAGCTCCTCACTGTATTTAGACGAATCTAAACTAACAGGGGCCTCATAATCATATTCGTATGAGATGATATCCTCTGCCATGCGCTCATACCGTAGTAGATGATCGGGGGTCTCGCAGTTGATATTGGTTATCCAAACGTTGATGGTATTATGGCCAACTAGATGGATAAAAAGCCTATCGCTACGTCCCACATGCATCTTTCCAATCCAATCACGCCAACTGGATTTTGATACAAGATTTCCCGCCAAATCATACTCAACCTCGATAACATGTGAATAATTGCCAAAATTTAGGGTCACTTCACCAGGCCTGTAGTGTCTTCCTTTTAGAAAACGCCAATGTTTGGGTATGGCCAATTGGTTTAAGGAATGATCATCTAGGATGATGTCCAATTGTTCTTCAATAGGGAACGTTAACATTGACATAGAGGCCCAGTTCATAGTGACTATTGTGGGTGCACAGAGACTGCATAATATTAGTATTAA
This sequence comes from Alisma plantago-aquatica, assembly GCA_963693085.1. NCBI lineage: Eukaryota > Viridiplantae > Streptophyta > Magnoliopsida > Alismatales > Alismataceae > Alisma > Alisma plantago-aquatica. Next base: position 165,632,136 of record OY856415.1, read on the forward strand.
CAAAGTGTACGTAAGTACATATAACGATGTTATATATTTTCAGAAAAAGTGTAAGTACATATAATGATGTTATAAATTTTCAGACTAGTATTTTCTATAATTTGATGTATCTTGGTATTTCATAAAATGAGGTGACACTTATTATCTATTTGTTTAATCAACACTCATATTTACTTTTATGAGTACATGACACTATGTTTGAAATACTTTTTAAAAGGATAAAAGAACATACTTATAATAAGGACCCAGGCACATTCTAATCATTTTGAAGTGAATAAGAAAATGAATAGGAGCCTGGGTCGTATCCTCTAGTAACATCAAAAAAGTCAAACCTAAAACTGGAAATGCACACTACAAATTTTAGCATGATCATTTATGAATGCAAAATAATACTGAACTGAATTAGGATCAATCATAGGGATTGGTTAACTAAATTATCATTGACATCTACTTGTTTAAAAAATAGGTTAATCCAAGGTCAACACACATTAACAACACACATTAAAAAATAGGTTAAGCCAGGGATGAATTGAGGATGCAAACCTAGTCAATTGGAGGCTTTACCTCTAGCAGTGGCAGTGGTGATGATAATGGCAAGCTCTGGTTCTGGCTGCTGCTGTTGGTGCTGGCTACTGGCACTGGCTTTGTCTCTAGTAGTAGGACTGCTAGCATGGTGGCTACTGGCACTGGCTTTGGCTCTGACAGTAGGACTGCTCGCACCGAAGAGAGGAGGACCGGCTGGAGGAGAGGACCAACGACGGTGGCGGCTCCACAAACGGCGAGCTCCACCAACGGCGGCGAGCTCCACAAATGGCAAGCTCCACGGCGGAGCTTCACGGAGGCGGCAAGGAGATCGACGCTTCACGGCGGCGGCGAGCAAGGAGATCAGTGGTGGAGAGCAAGGAGAATTCCGGAATCGCCATACCCTAATAGCCGATTGCAATACACAGAGAGAAAGGGGAAGAGTCGGGCTCGCTCGCGCGATATTAAGTTAACATTCAGTGTCGGTTATTCAACAAATCAACACATAAAACTAACAGTGTCGGTTAACAACACAAACCGACACCTGTTCCCAACGATAATCGTCGGTTTTAACTAGAAAAAAACTGACGTCTATCTACATACGTCGATTAAAAAATTGGTTCTCGGTTAATAACCATAGTCATCGGTTGTTTTGAAAATCCGACGCTCAAAGGGCGTGAAAAATTTCCCGCAAAGAGCATGGGAAAAACCATAAGTGTCGGTCATTGATGTAAAACTGACGATCAAAATGTGCCCAATTTCTATTTCGTGAATAACCTTTCATCGTCGATTTTTTAGATAATGACCAACGCCATATGTTAAATTTTTTGAGGTAATTTTTTCGCTAGAAATTTTGGATTTGGCAGTTAATTTTCGGCGTCAGTGTGTTATTAAGTAACTGACACCGAATAAAAGTGATACCCATCTCTAGTCGCCCTTCACAGATTGATGTCGGTTTATTTTATAAACCAACGCTTTATTGTTTAGGTGTCGGTGTATTATTACAACCGACACCTTTAAAAGTGACGTTATAAGCCATTTCTGTAGTAGTGAAAGCCCACTAATAATGATAAAACCCTGATGGGGTAAATGTTGGACAATAAGATTATGTCTATGGTAGAAAGCCCTCTATTGGTGATTACTATGAGACAAAGTAGAAGATGGAAATAATCATATGTGTTGCAATATACATATTTATTATGCTTCTTTCTTTGATCATTTTCCTTATTGATAAACTTGATCTGTTTCATGTTATTCTAGTTACGTGAGAATACATAGATATGATATATGATGTTTTGAATTCTTTTAAGATGAGTAAAATATATTAATAAATATTGAAATGATGGAACATCTAGTTAGGTGTCCTGAACACCATGAGTTTCTCCTGAGGACCACACTGGGGAAACAAAATGGATCTCCTTGTAGTAATCGATGAATTATGAAAATGATTTCCAGAGTATGGATCGAGACCTTAAAGGTTAGACCACTAGGATTTAGGAGTGAGTCTTCTCGAGTGGCTCTGGCCCTAAATCCTTGTTGTGAAAGTCTATGCCCAGATGGAATATACTCTGTTGAAATGAAATATGTGAAATGTGAAATGAAAAATATGTGAAATATTGTGATATGTGATATACTATTTTGTTGGTTCCTATCTCGTGTACCTGAGATGAGGACGTGAGCCTCTTTAGGCAACCCTGAGGTGGCCAGGGTCTATTGTTGATAACTTAGGGTGGCCGGCTAAACCCTAAGATAGTGACGGTGAGTCGTTGACACGAGAATCAGGCGTGGCGACTTCTACTTGGTGAGGTACAAGCCAAGTAGTTTTAAGGCAAATGAAGAAAAGATGATAAGCCGTGTAGAACATGATTTGAATGTTTGTTACATTCCTTCTAAATCTACTTGATGATTTGTCATTGTTGATTATGCTTCTTGTTGTAGAAAGTAATCATGTTGCTATGGACATTTTCATATTATGATCTGTCATGTTGAAAAGTTATAAATGTTGGGATTTATATACATTTTGAATATGAGTAGGATTTCTTTCTATTTGATAGTATTGTTTGGTGGATATGTATTATTTGTACTTCAACTTCAGGACTGCAGAATTTATTCCTGGTTCGACTGGTGGAGTGTCATAAATATAATGTTATAGCTACGTATTGATTCAAAATGCTTAGAACTTGACTTATTACTCATGCAGTAGGATTCTTAATCTGAACCAAGAAGTATCTGTCGATTTGTTCATTGACATGCTTTAAAAGATGTGTCAAAATTATAATTGGTTTAAGTGATTACCTTATCTGTTGGATTAGATTACCATTGTATGTTAGAAATGACTTATGATAGAACTATCTGCTAGACTTTTCAATATATGCATGTTTTTGTTAAGTTTATTATACTTAATCCAATTTTGATGCATGTACCTAGCTTGAGTGGGAGGTATCCACTCACTGGGGCTCTATATGAGTCTCATGAGGTTGTTTCAAATGTTTTTAGGTATAATTCTATCCAGTGGAGAGGTCTTGACAAAGAAGATATAAATCGCATAATCTAGATAGATTAGAATGTCCATGTACTATCTCTTTCCTGGGGTGGGTTGTAGATTAAGTTTGTTCATCAATGTACATGTATCTGATGTAAACTGAACTGCATATGAGAACAAGATTTGATTCTAGAATTAATGGAGTTGAATATGTTTTGTGATATCTGAATGTGATGTCCTTGATGTGACATTGATTTATGAGTTTGTGAACAAAGAAAAAGGAAAACATTATGTGTGTTTTTTGTATATTGTTTATTTGCCTTTGTCAAGAATTCATTATTTTATTTCATAATCTAAGTTTAGGTTTTGGGATTATCTCTAATGATTGGCATTTATGCTGATCGAAAGAGTGGATCCCAACACCTAGATAATTCAATAGGTGATTCTCTCCAACTACATGCAGAGGAGGGACTTATCCCCTCTCACCCTCTGTGAGATGGATGCAACAGATAATATAATGGATACAACCATTGCTAAGAATCCTGGAATCAAGTTCTTGGTGGTGCAAACACCTTCAAGAAACATGACTTTGCTCATCCTGATTAGGTGGTTGGAAAAAGATTCATCACCATTAACGATCCTACCTATGAATCCATGGATAAGTGTGAGGAGCATAGGATTATCTTATATGTCATGAGTAAGCATGTGATATGTATGCCAAAAGAGTCAATCACATGATGATTGTAATGGTATAACTTGTAAATGATTTGATTATTAATAAAAGTAAGCTTGCAAGTTATTCTATTTGTTCAATTTTGAGATAATGAAATAACATGATAAATGTGTATAGAATGATATTACTCAATGCAATATGTCTTCAGGTTGAGGATCTGATCAATGAGATTTTATAGATGTTAAGAGTATATGCATTCTTGTTATGTCTCTGATAGGTTGTTATTATGGATGGTAAATAGACAAGAATAACACAAAAGATCAATGTGTGAGTTGGTTGATGATAGAATTTCATTTGTCATGATATGGTGATATCAAACCTAGCACACAAATACATTTTAAAGAACAATGTATCAGACAGAGCCACCATGATACTGACATAAGGAAACTATTACCATGGTAGTCATAGTCATCTCTCATAGTGATGGTGGTACTTGTGGTTATTAGACTTGAAATCCCTGCACTCATCACATGTCATTCAGTATGCCTTGACATCATCAAATACAATCTTGAAACATGGGTTGATATAAAGGTGATCTTTGGGTGACTGTGACACATGGGGACTGATTGTGAGTGGTAGAGATGGGATTTTGACCCTCCTATGGGAGTATGATATCCAAGGCCACTTGAGTTAACAAGACTGAGAAATACATGGTACATGTGAGTCAATATACGTTATTGAGCTGAAACATATCTCATACAGTCTGCTACAGCAAGAAACATGGATTGAACATTGAAGAGGATGACAAACCCATGCCTCGAGTTCAATTTGGATATCACTGACAAAGGAATTATACAAACACTGTAACAGCATAGACAGATTGTAGGTTGAAGTTGTTCTCCAACTTTCCATTTACATGGGTAAGAATGATGTGTGACTAGACACCACTCAATGATCATGATGATATAAGTTGTTATGGACATTCACTTCCAACGTAATATGGGACCTATAGTGTCACACACACATGAACTAATCTAAAATAGGAATTTGATCTTGAATGAAGATTGAATTGATTACTAAAGTATTTAGGTATTCAATTCACACAATGAATCATCTCATTGGACTGCCAAACGATCGGTTCAAGTGTTAAGACAGTCATTTGGAATGTTAAGATGATTGTATTGTACATTGGCTAGAATTCAGCCTGACCAAGGATATGAGATGCCCATCTTGCTTGTGTGAGATGACCATTTTTCTTTGTGTGAGATGATGGTCTCGTTTACCCCAAATGGCTAGGTTGGTGCTAACATCATGACATGTACTAATTGGAATTGAATTGTCGAAACATGTACAATAATGGGAAATAGAAAAACAACTATCTCATAGTGCAAGACGACCATCTCGTGTTCCAGACGACTATCTAGGATGCCAAATGACTATTTCAGCTTCCGTAGGTTGTGAAGATTTCAAAATTATTGTGAAAATTCAAGATCTTCCGATCCTTCCCACTCCCACAGAGACTGGGAACCCTGGCCATAACCTCTCCTATAAATAGAGGGTTTTGGGGCTTCCCAGAGCACAATAGAAAAAATTGAGAATCATTTGCTATGACACTCCTTATCCTATCTATTTGTGGTAACCAAGAGAGCCCAAGAATTACTGACTAGGGAGGGATAGCAAGGGAAAGAAACAACTGAGGATCATTGTTGTGGGAGAGCAAGTTGGTGACTAGTATACCAATAGGAGGGACAACTCGTTCCTTTCCATTCTAGCAGGACGATAAGAGTTCTCGTTATTCTGTGTGGACTTCTCTAGAGGTGAGGTGGCCTTATTCGGTTTCTAAGGAGGATGATGTCAGCCAGTAGTATGTGCTAAGAGATGTTCCCATAGACGATGGCATTTGAGTCTACTATTTGTAGAGGAGTAGTCAGATGAGTCCCAGTGCCACTAGGAGCTGCATTGACACCGTCCAAGATAGAGTGTGTATCTACATCGATGAGGGTTGTCTCTAGATTTTCTCCTAGACTAGGTATATCTTTGTAAATCCATCCTTTCTATTGAATAGTTATTGACACCATTTGCTGGTTAATGGAAAATATGTCAGTAAAATTTTTGTTTCCACTGCCTATTTGATTCCATATTTCCCAACAGTGATATCAGAGCCATATCAATTAATTACACTTTGGGATAATCAATATGATCAGATTTTTGATTTTATTGAGTTTATTTATTTCATACGATGTAAAAATTTAAATTGGTTTATGTTCACCTCTGACTAATCACCACATAAGGACCCAAACGAATATATATATAGCATGGTTATGGCCAATAACCCCTATTATCTATGTAATGGTTGTGTGGTTGGCTAATCCTATTTACCTATGTCTGTGAGCCGAGCCTCTCTCTTTTCTTCCCAATGTAAAAGTATTATTCTCTTCTACCTTTTCTCCCCTCAAACGTAACTTGAGGTTTCTAAATAATTATGTAAAAGTAGGATATTTTACTTTCTTGTTTTGAAAAAGAAGAATGACGCTGATTGACAACACGAAGGAGCCGAGCCAACCGGCGGGTGGGTTGAGGTGACTGCCTGGCAGGGTCGAGACCACCAGCTGGCGAGCCAACCAGGAGACTAAAGGACTACACGAGTTGACCATTAGGAGGAGCCAAACGATTGGCTACAGGATGATCAACCAATCGTTTGGAGGAGCCAAAAGACCGAATGGAGGAGACCAATCAACTGGCCAACAGGCGAGCCGACCGATTCAAAGGTTGAACCAGTCATCATGGATTGGCAAGCATGGACCTTCATCAACAATAGGATTTAGCATATGATGTAGACCTAGATTATGGTAATTTCTTATGGCTCCAAGGAATTACATTAGGCTGGACATAACCATCAGTTGTTGTTTAATGTATGTTTCCATTTTGGGCTATAACATGTATATGATACGTAATATATATATGGTGATGATTGGTTAATGTATATGTATTATACAAACTCCCTCAATAAAACATTAAGTCTAATATGCTTTTGATTAGCAACACACATGAAAATATTGATCAACAAAGTGTGGGCACCCCAAGGGTATTATGTCATTTATTTCATGGAAGTGTGATGTTAATAATGTGGGCCTATCAAGTAGGGTACATTTTTATCATATTGGCTATTGGGTTAGGCTTTATAGGTGATTCTTAGAGAGTACTAAGCGTATAAGCATGCTGATGATTATGAAAAGGAGTTGTGCATATCATCTATCTAAGAGTTGCATAAGATGCAATTGGTAAATGTTTCCCACCATAATATTTGGCCATGAGTGCCAACGTTGGTTGGGTATTAACTGAATTATTTTGGATCTTGGCCCACTAGAAGATTGTACACTGCAATCTTAAGAATTGATATTGAGGGCTATCAATTTGAATAAAATAGTGGGAATGGTAGTTAATTAAAGACCTAATTAATATCAACTTTTCAAATCAAATCAAATGAAAAATGGTTTTTGACAATGCAAATTTTCTCTTGTAGAATCAAATGGAAAACACTCAATTATCACAATCAGACGAATTAAATGAGATTTATTTCCATAACTAGTTCAGGACCTTGAGAAGTGATCTGCATGTTCCTGAAACACCAGTGCCATTATCCACCCGAAATTAACTTAAGACTGACATGGATGATTCTTTGGAGCCTACCAATGATGTTGTAAACATCAAGAACCTTATGCTGGGTTGTATGAACTATGTGTTGCATAAACAACATGATAAGAATGAAAGGTATAATGTCTCTAAGGAAATATTTGAGTGCAAAATGACAGAGGGAGATCCAATAGAACCTCAAGTGCTCAATATGATTGGGCATATGAAGCATTGTGAGAGACTTGGATTTCCTTTAGATCAAGAGTTGGCCACAAATATGATCTTGCAATCGTAGCCTAAATCATATAGCCAGTTTATCGAGAGTTATCACTTGAGAAACATGGCCAGATTGTTGTCAGAGTTGCTTATCATTCTGATAAGTGTCAAATCACAAATGAAAATGGAAAAATATGTGATGATGATCAACAAAGTTGAGTCCAAGGACAAAGGCAAATCCAAGAAGCATTATGTGACTAAGCTAAAGTCCAAGTCTCCTGCACTCAAGATAAGGAGAAGGATAAGGGAACCAACGAAGATGATGTAAGGAATTGAGATTCCTACTTCTAGTATATATGTTATTGAGGTTAACTTTACTACTTCCTCATCATGGGTACAATATATCGATCACACTTTTGCTAAAATGTGAAGGATCTGAAAAGAAGTAGACCTTTAGAGGAAGGTGAGATAGAACTATGAGTTGCAAATGACACAAGAGTTGGACTAGTGTAGTTTGAACCTCTGATTTATCTATGCCAAGTGGGCTAGTAATACATTCAGAGAACTACTATTACATACCTACCATTAATAGGAACATCATATCCGCATCTTGTTTGGACAAGAATGGATTCAAGTTTTCTTATTAAGAATGGACAATGTTGTATCAATAAAGATGGGAACTTTGATGTCACCCCGAATGGCTTATGGTCTATACTTGATAGATCTAGACACAACTATGTATAACATAAATACCACTAGATAAAAACTCAACAAATCAAACAAAACATACCTTTGACATTGTCGTCAAAGGCACATAAATGAGAATTGCATATCTAGACTCCAGAAATATGGTTATCTGAACTCTTTTGATTTTGAATAAACAGATGAATACAAATCTAGTTTTTTGGGCAAGATGACCAAGACTCCCTTCACCAGAAACAATGAGAGGGATAGTGATCTCTTAGGACTCATACATACTAATGTATGTGTCCCTTTTAGAACAAATTATAGAGGGGGTATCAATACTCCATAACCTTCACTGATGACTTCAGTATGTATGGCTATGTTTACCTGATGAAACATAAGTTAGAAACTCTTGAAAAGTTGAAGTAGTGTATGAATGGAGTACATAACCAGCTTGGTAGGAGTATTAAGGCACTTAATTCTGATCGAGGTGGAAAATACTTGAAACAAGGGTTTTAGGACCTTGTACGAGCCCTTAGTATTGTGTCATAATAGACTCCACCTGGAAAACCACAACATAATGGTGTATTAGAAAGAAGGAATCACACACTGCTAGATATGGTGCGATCAATGATGAGTTTTTTTTATCTTCCAACTTCCTTCTGGAGGTATTCTCTTGAGACCATTGTATATACACTAAACTGAGTATCATCTAAATCGGTTCAAAAAACACCACATGAGATGTGGTACGTGAAGCATCCCGATGTGTCTTTTATGAAGATTTGGGGATGAAAAGCTTATGTTTGAAAAATGTTTTCCAGAAAAGCTTGGCCCTAAGTCTGATAAATGTTATTTTGTTGGATATCCTAAGGAAACCAAAGGTTATTTCATTCATTCCAAATCGAACAACATAGTGATTGTTTCTAAAGAGGTTGTATTCCTAAATAGGAATTTATTTCCAAAGGAATTAGTGGGAGGATAGTGGAACTCGAATAGGTTCGAGACCAAAATAGATGTATAAGAGGAACAAAGACATTCAAAAAATGTTGTGGAATACAAAATTACTCAAGTAAGATAGGAACCTTGTATATCTAGTAGGACATGCCTTGAACTTGGGAGATTTGGATCTCTTGTGACTCATGAAGGAGGTGAGTTGATCATAGATGATGAGCCAAAAACCTATCTAGAAGCTATTAAGGGACTAGAGTTTGAGAAATGGCTTGAGGCCATGAGAACTGAGATGGAATCCATGTATTACAATAATGTATGGACCTTGGTGGACCGCCTGAAAGGGTAAGAACCATAGGGTGCAAGTGGTTTTTCTAGAAGATTCCTAACAAAGGGTATAAAACAAGTTCAAGGTGTTGACTAGGAGGAAACCTTTTCTCGAGTGGCCATGGTTAAGTCCATCAGGATCATGCTTGCTATTGTAGCTTATCATGACTATGGGATTTGGCACATGGATGTTAAAACCACATTCCTTAATGGGAATCTTCTTAGGATGTGTATATGACACAACCTGAGGGTTTTATCAATCCAAAAGATGCAAATAAAGTTTGTAAGATACAAAGGTCAATTTATGGATTAAAACAAGCATCTCAGACATGGAATCTTCATTTTGATGATACAGTCAAAGAGTTTGCCCTTATTCAAAATAAGATGGAGCTTGTGTGTACAAGAAGGTTAGTGGGAGCATGGTTGTATTCCTCATAATGTATGTGGATGACATACTATTGATGGGGAATGACATCCCTAATTTACAAAAAGTAAAGATAGGGTTTGGAAATATATTTTGTATGAATGATTTGGGAGAAGCATTCTACATCTTGGGGATAGAGATCCATAGAGATAGATAAAGAAGGCTTCTTGGACTAAGTCAATGCACATACATTGAAAAAGTTTTGAAGCAGTTCTGCATGAAGAACTCAAAGAGAGGAAACCTTCACATGACACATATAGTTACAATCTATAATAATCAATGTCCCAATTCTTGTGAAGAAAGGGAACACATGAGCTTGATTCCATATGCCTCAAAATTGGATCAATCATGTATGCAATGTTGTGTACCCATCCAGACGTCTTGTATGCCTTGAGCATGATGAGTAGATATCAATCAGATCCAGGTAATGCTCACTAGACATTCATGAAGAACATCTGCAAGTACTTGAGAAACACTAAGGATCAATTCCTAGTCTATAGCGGAGAGGATGAGTTTGTGGTAAGAGGTTAAACTGATGCAACCTTCCAGACTGACAAAGATAATAACAAATCGCAATCAGGATTCATGTTTTGTCTAAACAATAGAATTTTAAGCTAGAAGAGTTCCAAGCAAGAGATAGTTGTTGATTCTACAATAGAGGATGAATATATTGTTACATCCATTGCAGTAAAGGAGGTTGTATGGGTCAAGAAGTTCATTATAGAACTTGGGATCATTCCAAGTATCAGTGACACAATTGTGCTATATTGTGGCAATAATGGAGCTATTGCACAAGTTAAGGAACTGAGATTGCATTAGCACCCAAAGCATATACAAAGGAAGTATCATCTCATATGAGAGATAATATAGTGAGGAGATGTAATGATTTGTAGAATACCAACTGAGAATAATGTTGTTGACGCCTTGACAAAGGTACTTTTGTAACAGAAGCATGATGGTCTTATTAGGTCACTCGGAATAAGATTCATCAGTGATTTTCTCTACGTATAAGCGGGTGTTTGTTGGTATGTATGCCCAGAGAGCCAATCACATGATGATTGTAATGGAATAACTTGTAAATGATTTGATTCTTAGTAAAGGCAAGCAACCAATTTATATAGTTTGATCAGTTTTGAGATAATGAAATAAGATAATAAATATGTAGAGAATGATATTACTCAATGATGTATGTCTTCAGGTTCAAGACCTAAATAATGAGATCATACAAATGTTTAGAGTACATGCACTCTTTTTATGTCCCTGGTCATTTGTTATTGTGGAAGGTAAATAGAAAACAATAACACATTAGATTAGAGTGTGAGTTTGTTGATGACAAAATCTCATCCGTAATGATATGGAAATCTCAAACCAAGCACACAGACACATGTTAAAGAATAGTGTATCACACTGACCCACCAGGAGACTAACACATGGAAGCCATTACCATGGTAGTCATAGTAAGATCTCATAGTGATGATGGTGTTTGTAGTTCTTAGACTAGAAATCACTACACTCGCACATGTCATTCGGTACACTTTGACATCATCAAATATGATCTTAAAACATGGATTAGATATGTCCTATTAATGGGAGTATGATATCCAAGTTCACTTGAGTTAAAGAGACTGAGAAATACATGGCCGTGTATGTGTGAGTCAATATATGATATTGAGCTTACACATATCTCATACAATCTTTTATAGCAAGAAACATAGATTGAATGTTGAAGAGGATGACAAATTCATGACTCAAGCTCAATCTGGATATCAATGACAAAGGAATTATACAAACACTAGAACACCATATAGAGATTGTAGATTGAAGTTGTTCTCCAACTTTTCTTTTACTTGAGTAGAAATGATGAGTGACTAGGCACCACTCATTGCTTGTGATGTCATAAGTTGTTATGGACATTTATTGCCAATGTAATATGGGCCCCATTGTTGGGAAATATGGGCATAAAGTATAGCAACAAAAAAAAAAGTATCTATCTGAATTCCCCGATACAACAAGATTGCTTCAAATACTATGAAATAGGAATGATGGTTTTAGTGAGTTATACCTAGTTCTAGAGCAAGTCCAGTGATGAAATTTTCTTCTTTGAAACTACTGATAAGTTTCTCTAGATGGTGACTGTGGAGCTCCTAGTGTTCACCATGAACAACTTCTGTACAACCTCTATAGCAACTCTGGTTGTCTGGCCATAGATTGTAGGTTGACTTTGCTATTGGAGTAGCAGCCAAAGGACTCCAACCTCTAGATTACTCCACACAAACCAACTAAAAATCCCACTGTTCACCAAGAACAGACAAGAAGGAGTCATCCTCCTCGTTGGTGTACTAGTCATTAACCTACTCTCCCACAACGACAACTATCTTGTTCTCTCCCTTTGGCTATCCCTCCTTTACAGGTAGGACTTACCTGGGCTCTCTTGGTTACCACAACCAGAGAGGAAAATAGTTGTTAGAGGAACTGATTCTCAATTGTCTATGTTGTGTTTTTGTCCTGGGAAACACCCAATATCCCTCTATTTTTTGTAGAGGCCATGCCCAAGGTTCCCAGTTGCTATCTGATACTGGATAAAGGTGTGAGAGTGAAAATAACCATAAGATCTTGAATTTTTGCAATATGTAGTAGCTGAAATGGTCATTTCACACACCCAAATGGTCGTATGGTGTGCGAGATGGTCATCTCGCACTTCCAAATGATCCTTTGGTAGTTCCCAATCTAAAATGAATTTAGCTATTTTGAATTCAATTAATACCTCATATTAAATTTCCTTGTTACTCAAGTAAAGAACAATCAAAACTCTTTGGGAAACATCTAGAACCTTCATTTGATCCAACGAGGCCATTTCACCCAAGCAAGATGTCCACCTCACTCACCTTGATGGAAGTTTAGTGAGTTGATCAAGGTGGTCGATTCAATCGCATTGAACCAATCTGTTCAAGGTCAGAACTAAGCCAAATCGATCTCTGATCAACCTGACCTCCAAACGGTGGTCTCAACTACTTGAGATGCCTATCTGGCTACCCAAACAGCTGTCTCACCCAGTGAGATGGTCATTTTGGTAGTTCTGGTCAGCCAATCAACCAATAAGTTGCATGAATTGAATACCTAAACAAACCAGTAATCAATCCAATTGTCGTTGAAGATCAAACTCATCTTCTAGATGAGTTACTGTGTGTGTGACCCTATAGGTACCATGTCACATTGGCACTAAATGTCCATAACAAGCTTATGACATCATAAGCAAAGAGTGGGACCTAGTCGCACATAATTGCTACCCAAGTGAAATGGAAAGTTGGAGCACAACTTCAACCTACAATCTGTGTAAGGTGTTGTAGTGATTGTATAATTCCTTTTTCATTGATATATAGGATGAACTTGAGGCATGTAAGGTCATCCTCTCAATTTTTAATCCATGTTTCTTGAACCAAGAGCAGATTGTCTAACATGATGTGACCTCAATATCATATTCTGATTCATAGGTGCATGCACATGTGTTTGTCAGTCTCTGTTATCAAGTGGCCATGATATCATAGTCCAATAGGAGGGACAAATCTCATATCTATCACTCATAGTCTAACCCCATGTGTCAAAGTCACCCAATCATCACCGTTATAACAACCCATGTTTCAGGACTGTGTTTGATGATGTCAAAGCATAACCAACGACATGTGATGAGTGCAGTGATTTCAGGTCTAAGAATCACAACCACCAACTTCACTATGAGCGATGACTGTGAACACCATAACCATGTGTCACTCTCAAGGTGGGTCTGTCTAATACATTGTTCCCTAACATGTATCTTTGTGCTTGGTTTTATATTGCTATATCATGACTAATGAGATTTAGTCATCAACCAACTCACACTTTGATCTTATATTTTATTGTTATCTATCAACCGTCCACAATGACAACCAATATGGGACATAATGAGAATATGTATATATACTCTTAACATTTGTATGATCTCACCCAGAAGGAGATTAACTTGACAACATATGTCATTGAGTAATATAATTCTATAGACATTCACTCTCTATCCTCGTTATCTCATACTTGAGTGAAATAGATGAATTGGAAGCTTGCCTTTATGTATGTTATTATTATTAATCAAATCCTTTATGGTAATTATGCCATGTCAATCATCATATGATTGGCTCTATGAGCATACCTTACCAACAGACTCCCACTTGCACTTAGAGACAATCACCAACGAATCTCATCCTTCATGATCTTAAACATGTCCAACATGCTTCTTCAGTGCTAGTGCTGATTTAACAAGTAAGCAACACTTTGCTTATAGTCTAAATTTTGCATGTTTCTTATCACTTTGCTCTGAGATGAAACTGCTGTAATATAACATCTTATATTCATTGCCTAACAATTAACTCCATTGTTATTATAATATCTCTACTGTGTCATCAATGGTTGGAGCATCTATAAGTTCATCATATGAACCTTTTAGATCCATATAGTATCACTCTGTGTTCATAACACAAGTATACTCAACTTCTATTGTAGAATAGAATTAGTGGTTGTTAGTTTGGAACCTTTCCAACTAATAACATCCTTTTCTCTTTTAAAATCAATACATATTTTATTTTGGGATAAACTTTGTCATTTATGGAAGCTTTCATTGATGTAATCCTTTACATCCAACTCTTCCTTTTTATTGATGTCATCATTGACTAGAAATCTATCCTTAGTCACTTCTCAAGTACTAATGGATATCTTTAATGACTTTCCAATAACCCTTATTGAAATTTATATCATCTTGGAATGTCTAATACATAAAATATTATATGGGTTAAGCTTGTTAATAGCTTTCACGATAGATCCATTGTTGGGCTTATTCATGATATTTCCATTCTTCACAAGAATCGGAATATAGGATTTATGAGAGGCTAATCCAATTTTTTTCTCATTGAATCCTTTTGTGTTGAACTCTTTCAACACATGGCTATTGTATGTGCTCAAACATCCTTTTTGAAACATTCAAGAACTATCTCTATAGGTCTTGATTCTTATCACATAAGAAGTTTCACCTTATCCTTCGTAAATGAAGGAGTTTTCATGCCATTTCTTGACATTCACAATATTGAGATGTTATTCCTCATCATTTGTGGAATATTCATATATGCTCCAACTAAATCTTTTGTAAACACAGATTTCATCTTTTGTCTTAGCTTAAGTCAAATTCTTTGACTATCTTGTCAAGTCATAAGATCCCATATGTGAGGTGATTGTTTCAATCCTAGATTGAACTTTGTAATTTATAAACTTCATTTGCATTTTTAAAGTTACGAAACCTTTTAGGTTGTGTCACATACGCATCCTATGATATACTCCCTTCAGGAATCTAGTTTCTATTTTTCATATGCAAAATATCATAGTCCATTCTAACTACAATAAGCTTGACAATTGGCAAAGAATTTCATATCACATTCAACTACTTGAACATACTTGACAACTTTTTCCGACAAATTTGTCCTTTTATGTTATCCGTGTAGGTCTTTGCAACAAGACCCCATTGCACCCTTTAAGGTGGAACTATCAAGGTCATACCTTTTTAGCTTACATGGATCCCATACTATTTAGAAATAGTTTCTAGTTGACTAGTTGGATCATCCTGTATTACCAACCCATCTGAATTGTTGGATTCACAATCCTCCAATCTCATATGTTTTCTATTAGAATATTTTATTCTATATTACATGATAAACCTAAGATTCCACAACAACTTGTGATTCTCATTGTTCTCATTATACCCTTGTTGTTGAACTCAATCATTTTGAGTTCTACTTTAGCTCCCACTGATTCTTTAGGAATTCAGTTATGCTACTAACAAAAAAATTTGTTATTGGATTGGGACTAATAGTAATATTCAACTATCATGGTTTATGGATAAACCTTATCAATAAACTACTTTTTCAAGGTGGGTTTCAATCCTTCATACCTATTGGGACATTCCCAAATCATATCATATATGATGTATTTTTAAACCATTCATGTGATACATTATTTAGATATAGGTATATATTTATGAGGATGTAAGAAGATTAGAGTAATTGACAATTATATCATGACTCGTCATAGTATTATTCGTTCATTCTAACATTTCATCATCAACAGGTGGATCTAGAAGGTTCCCAAGATATTATTGGAAAAGTAATTCAATATGATCTATCAAAGTAGCTTAATACTTTTAGTAGTGTCAGACTTCATTTACAATATCCTTGAACATTTTCAAGAGATTAATTCTTTCATTTCATTTGGTACATATCATCATATTACCAGTAAATGAAAATGAAGTATTAGTTAATTATCTATATCACTGATTCCATAAGATCTCTATGCATCATACGCATAAGGTCTAATGAAAGCTTTATCCTCCCACTACGTTTAGAGAAGGATATCATGTCATATTGTGTGAGCCAAAGACTTGCATGTTTCCTTAGATTTAATAACTAAGGGAATCTAGATCAACATCAATATGTGTTCTAGGCATGCACCTCTCATATTCATA